>WAAB01003894.1:67850-86331 GCA_013389865.1 Piaya cayana
AGAGGTCAGAGCGAGGGAGAGGATGCCCTGCCAGGCATCACGTGATGAAAACATACTTACTGCTCCAGCAGCTGTCAAAAGCCTGAACAGATGAGGCAAGGTGCCCGAGGAGTGTGCAGGGATCTCATTTACCTGGTAATTAATGGAAATCGTGAAACAAATCAACACATGCTCCCTACGGGGAGCTTCACGCTCTGGTTTCAAACTGCTGATGGAGAGCTGGCTACAGCTCGAATACAAAAGCAGTAAATGCTGCTGTGAAGCTGAGACAGGACTCAATCCCCACTGCCCCATCACTGATGGAGCTCCTAGTCTTCTAAGAGATGTTCTCACCTGCCAGTGTGCTCCTCCAAAGCCCGTGGCTGTGGGATGCCTGACCCGGGCTGTGCTGTCAGGGCACTGCTAATTGCTCTGCCCTCACCACACACTGGGGACTCGCACTGCTACCTGTCACCAGCGAAGAAGCCTTGACTGCAAAGCTGCAGAGCAGGAATGAAGATGTTACGATGAGCCCCATCATCTCCCTGTGATCCCACTCGGCTGAACATGTCAGAGCTGATTTTCTCGGTGCAGCCCTCCCGTCACACTGCATGGGCACCTGCACCCCAGCCCCACTGCGAGAGATGCTGACGGGAGCCCGAGCTGGGAACCAGGCTCTCTTTCTGCCGTAGAGAAAGCTCATCTCAGTACCAAGTGCTGTGCCATTTTTTCTCGCAAGTTAATTAAGTTGGCTCAGTTTAAATATTAAAAGCGCTGTTCTCTAGTATTTTCCTCCTTGCAGAGCAGTGACGTGCTGCTCTGCAGTGCTCTCGGATAGGCGGCAGGAATGCTTTCTCTGATTCAGGGACTTAAGGACGAGAGTGTTTTGGTTTCCTGACTCCTTGTGTATTCACTGCATGCGAAACAGTTTTGCAAAACAAAATCTTGCAAACAATGAATGCGGATCAGACGTGCTGACAGCCCAACCCCAGCTGCTTGGAGCACGGGCTGAACATCTGGGCTTTGCCTGCTCCTGGGTGCTTTGAGGGAGGGGAACAAACCCCAGAATAGCAAAGGCAAGCGAATAACTCACCGCTTTGGTCTTCTCCTACCACTAGTTAGCAACTGGCATAATCCCCAAAGCATAAGGTTTATGATCCCTCCCAGAAAACTTTATTTGAAATAGCTTTTGGATCTTGCTAAAAAAAATCTCATTTGAAAACACGCAAACAATCTTTCTGTCTTTCTAAAAAGCTCCCTGCTTCTGGAAATTAAAAAAAAAAAGGAAAACAAACCAAAGCGCTTGCTACTGGATAAAATATATGGTCCTCGAGGCTGTGTGAAGTGGTGCAGCTCCCCTGGCTGTGCTGGAGGTGAGTCAGGTATGGATCCTGCCCCTCCTCAATGGGCTCTTCCCAGGCTGCACTTGTTCAGGTCATCGAACTGCTGTCATAAAATCTCTCCCAGATGCCCTGAGAGGAGAAATGAGAGAAACTCCATCTGAGGAATTGGTGGACTCTAGCTCTCTTTGATATCGCTCACATTATAATTAAGAGATAATGTCAATAGAATAAAACATTGTCTTGGGATAATGGTCTCCTGCTGCTACAGGATTGTCACGGCAGAGTCAAATCATTTATCAAAAATGAACGTTGAGGCAGGGCTGGGACGTTTGTTTTCACAGCAAGAGGCATTAATCTTGGGACAACAATATTCCAGCACTTTTATTTCTCCTGCGCCTGGTGATTGATGCCAATGCATCATTGTGCCTGCGAGCCACGGGGACTTGTGAGCGATGGGCTCTCATCGCACCGTTATTGACCAGGTGAATTTTGACTTGTTGAAATATGTGACAGTAAGTGCTGGATCATACTGGGGGGGTATCAGTAAGTGAGATTTTTATTTAGGCGATTAGTGCTGTGTGTGTGCTGACTGTGCTGACTGTGACCAGCCAGGTTGTGTTTCGAGGCTGCTGGGGGGTTGCTTGTTCATTAAATTATACCTGGCTAATTTCAGAGCCTACTCTCATCCCCTACATGATTTCACTCTGCTTTGGAGTTTTTCTGGGGCTGTGGACATCAAGGCTGGCTGTATCCTTCTGACCAGGCTTGTCTGGGATCTGGGCACAGGGCTGAGAAGCTTGCTGGCTTCTACAAGAAAGCTGGGGAGGGACTTGGTAAAAAGGCATGGAGTGACAGGACAAGAGGGAATGGCTTTAATGTGGAGAGGAGAAGATTTAGAATAGACTTTAGAAGGAAAATCTTCACCATGAGTGGGGAGGCCCTGGCCCAGGTTGCCCAGGGAAGCTGTGGCTGCCCCATCCCTGGAGGTGTTCAAGGACAGGTTGGATTGGCCTTGGGCAACCTGATCCAGTGGGAGGTGTCCCTGCCCATGGCAGCGGGAGTGGAACTGGATGATCTTTAAGGTTCCTTTCAACCATGCTATAATTCTATGATTCTACGAACCCTGCAAGCATCACCCTGTGAGCATTGTGTGAACAGCTGCGACAGAGGAGTGAGCCCAGCTCAGGCTACAGCAGAAGGAGACCAAGGGGCAGAGTGGCACAGAGGGGCACCGAGGACCTTTCAAAAGACTCAGAAAGGGGCCAAGAAGAGCCCCCAGCTCAGCGGTCTGAGGGCAGCCTGGCTGTGTGGCTATGGTGCCTTGCTGAGCCAGGCATGCCAGGACAGGCTGGAAAAGCAAAAACTGCAGTGTTGTTACGTGCTGTCGGGCAGCGGGACAGGGAGCTGTGGGCCGGGAGCACGGAGGGTGCTGCTGCCTCACGTGCTCTCCGGGCCTGGGTGCACTGCTCACATTATGCTGCAGAAGCTTGAAACACAGCACAGAGCTGGCACCGAACCTGCTGGCTGTCAATACAGGTACATCTTGTGCACGGCTGGCTCAGAAAAAAAAAGTTTCAAAAATTAGATTCCTAGATTTAGATGCCGCCATCCATGGGCTTCGCACCTTCACAAGAGGGTAGTGGAGAGACAGAACTGGTTCTCCAGCTGGAATTGAAGATGCTGAATGAGGAGCTTATAGCTATAATTACACTTCTGTGTAGCCCCAGGGAGGTTAACTAAAAAGAGAGAAGGAAGAAACAAAGCATCTGCTGGGCTGGTGTTAAAAGTCCAGGGTCAGAGAGCTTCAGCTTTGGAAAAGAGGCAATTTCCACTTACTGTTGGAGGATGGGCACTCAGACCAAGCTCAAATATAAGACGAGCACTCAAGAAAAAAGAAGCAGAAGCAAACACTGGTTTGTAGCTGCCAACCCCAGCCTGAGGCACAGCAAGCTCCGGCACACATTGTTACCCTGGCAGCCCAGCCGTATGGTGATTTAGCCAGAAAATGATTCCCTCCGAATGATGGACGCTCAAGGGCATCCCCAGAGCACCCTGTGCTGGATGTTGGAGAAACACAATCACGTGTCAGGGACTATAAGTGCAGTCCCTCTCCTGTGCTGAGGTTTGTTCCTGCTGCAAACACCAATAAAGATGTCAAGCCAATGTGTGCAGTGGGGAAATAAATCACAGCATTTTTTTCTCCTGCCTAGAGCATCAAGGTGTCTTCTGGTGTGGCCTAAGTGGGAGTCGGGGAGAGCCGGGCTGTGACTGCGGGCATGTGCTGGCCTGGGAGCAAGGGCTCCCACGTGCTGCCTGTTCAGCCCCAGCTGCTCACTGGCACCAGCTGCCGTGGTCGTGCACAACCACCAGTCCAGGCTTTTGGGGTGTGACTGTCAGCTGGTGTCAGCAGGGCTCCTTGCCCTGCTGGGCCACCCATCACCCTGGCCTCAGGGTCAATGCAGACAGAAGCCCTCACCAGAGAGGCTCCAGGTCCCCTCTGTGTTGTGTGCTGCAAGAGAACTCTAACATGTCACCTGAGAGTGGTCAAAGTTAAAAAAAATAGGTGGGAAACTTAAAATGATGAAGTGCTTTGAGGCAGACCTTTACTGTCAGGGTGAACCGCTGAGCCCTGATTTAAACAGCCCCTTCGGTAACTGACCTACATCGAGCAAATCCATTTACAGCGTCTTGTTTCCCCTCACTGCTTAACTACGAGAGTTCAGAGACAATTCCTTAAATGTTAATGGTGCAGGAATTTGGAAGCTTTCCCAGAGCTGCTAGGGTAGTGGTGCAGGAATATGTGCGCGGTGCTCGTGCAGTTCTATATCCCGCAGAACGTCGGGTGGGCTGCTCTCACCTACTGCCTTGTAATTAAAGTGCTGAAAGACCATCACTCTTTGAGGCTGATTGTGCTCATATTCACTCCCTGGGCAGGGTCTGGCTTTATGTTTGGTTACAAGGAGGGCAGGTCGCAAAATAAATCAAGCATAGAATCATAGAATCATTGAATCACCAGGTTGGAAGAGACCCACTGGATCATCGAGTCCAACCATTCCCATCAATCACTAACCCATGTCCCTCAGCACCTTGTCCACCCATAACTTAAACACCTCCAGGGAAGGTGAATCAACCGCCTCCCTGGGCAGCTTGTTCCAGTGCCCAATGACCCTTTCCATTATTTTTTTTTCCTTATNTCCTCATAAGGCCTGTTCTCCAGCTGCTTCCCCAGCTTCATTGCTCTTCTCTGGACTCTCTCCACGATGCTAGCCTGCCCTCATCCTGCTCCTGACGTCCCACAGCATGGATGGGGACTAAGGACGAGTTTCTAACCTGGACAGCCTGCTTGACAGACCCTGCAGAGCTTGAATCCACGTCCGATCTCTGCTGCATCTCTTGTGCTACCATCCTCGGTGCCCCCTGCTGAGGGACCTGGGCGAGGGTTTGCCCCCACCGTGAGTGATGTGAGGGCTCAGCATGGTTCATCTGGCAGGTGAACCACACTTTAGGGTGTTAGTACTTCCCAAAAACCATTTTCAAGAGCAGCTTAGCTCACTTTGTGCACACTAAAATACAGGGTTTCATCAAAGCTGATCTCAGGCTACTGAGCCCTGGGCGTGCATCAGTCTGAAAGGCTGTAACTTTGCTTCATGAATGTAAATTAATGGCTATAAATTGGAGGGGAGAAGATTTAGATCAGACATAAGGAAGAAATTCTTCATGCTGAGGATGGGGCGGCCCTGGCCCAGGTTGCTCTGCCCAGTGGTGGCTGCCCCATCCCTGAAGGTGTTCAAGGGCAGGTTGGATGGGACTTGGAGCAGCCTGGTCTATTAGGAGTTGTCCCTGCCCATGGCAGGGGTTGAAACTGGATGGGCTTTAATGTCCCTTCCAACCCCAACCCTTCTGCAATTCTGTGAGTCTATGAATATAAGTGCATTGATACTGGAGGGAGAAGTGTAGAGCCCCACAGCCTCTTTATCAAACCATTTCTTTGCCCACAGCTGGGCACGTGTGGAGCACCCTTCTGCCTGCAGGAGTTCTGGAGCTGCTGGGCTCCACACTGAGGGATGCTCTACCAGGGTCATGAGCACCTCCTGGGAGCCTGAGTGGGACGGGGACGGGTCCTGGTTTGGGAGCAGAGGGAGCCAGCTGTCAGCACTGGGGGAGCACACTCGCCATGCAGGCTGCTGGTGAAAGCAAGGGCTTTAAAAGGAGGCCCGAGAGTTGAGCTGGCATGTTCTCCTCTGGCCCTTTTGACTCTAAACTTGGATCTGACTCCTTCCACCGCCTCGTTAAGAACAAGTGTTTGGCCCAAGTTACATGGCAAATTTTGACATTTTAAAAATTGATGCCTTTTTCTGCTCATAACTTCAGCTGCTTAGTTTATCAGCGACATATGGAAAGTTTATTACATTCTTATTACAGATTCAGCCAAGTGAGTTGACTAATGAATGTGATTTTATTTTTTTTAGGCTTGGTTTTGGCATCGAGACCTTCTCCAAGAGGGATAGCTTGGGGTCAAGAAATAAATCACCCGAAGTTTTTTCCTCTCTGTTCTAGGAGTTCAGCTCGGCGAAAGCCACAGCGTGTCTGATTTGAGGGTGGAAAGTGAAGTGGAGGCAGAAATCAAGGGTTTGCAGGAGATTTATTGCATCACCCTGTGGCAACCCCAGTGGCAACCATGCCACCGTCACGCCCATGGCATGAGCAAGGAGCACGAGAGCCTGCCAGGTCAAATTGCACAAATTCATGAGAAATCATACCTAGAACATCTTGGGGTTTTTCAGTAAGGAACAGGAGCACAACTGTCCCGTGGCCTGGGTAGGTCTTGGGGTGGTTGGGGATCCCACAGTGCAAACATGCATGTGGGTTTCAGTGGCTGAGGGAAGCACTAAACTCTTTGCAGGCTGCTGTGGGCTGACCTCAAGCTGCATGTCAGATACGAGAGAGTGGAAACACAACCCCGGGCTGACTGCCCTCCAGGCCCTGCTGCTGGGGGATGTCCCTGTGCTTTGCAGCAGATGCAGAGCTCTGGTACCCACCATCCTGGTGCGGTGCAGCAGCCACCACACTGAGTAGCCCTTTTTCCCAACCCAGCCGTCCACCTCCACATGCCTCTACTGGTGTTTTAATGTTGAAAATGGCATGTTTCTGTTATGTTGTTGTATTTGGACTTGTGAGGCTGTGTTCAGTGAGGCTGGCCTGTGTGTGCCTGTCCCATCCTCCATCTTCTGGCTGTGCCTGATCCTTTCCTCCTGTGCATCCTCTGGCCTTTTCAGTCCCAGACATTGGAGGGTGTAACCTCCCACCCTTCAGAGCTGATGCCATGGTTTTACACTTCATAGCACAAACTTTCTTGCTCTTGGAAGATGTTTCACCCCTTCTAGTGATGCCCTGGTAACCTTAGGGCACACCTATCTCCCTGACTCTCAGCACCTCTGGTCGTGAATTCTGGGTTTTCCCTTCTAGGAGCCATTCACTTTGGCTTTGGGTTCATTTGGTTCATGAATTCAGTTGGTTGTAACTGATATTGTTGGTTTTCCACCACTCAAAATATTCGCCCGTATCTTCCCTTTGCTGTTCTGCAGTTTATGGTGCCCACTGGGACTATGACAGCAGCGCTGCAGAATGTGAGATTTTTTTGGCTGGGCTGTTATACTTTTACTGCCTTGCCTTGCCTTATACAGAGATCCTCAGGCCAGCTCCCATGCTTGTCCTGATTTTACAGCTGGCATTTTGGGGCTTGTTGCATCTCTTGGTGTGTTACCTCATCTGGTGTCCGTTTCCACCCCCCACCTGCCCCCTTCACATCTCACACTCTGTCGCATTTCTACCATCTATAGGCAAAATCTCTTCCTCTGACTCACTACTTGATGCTTTTTTCCCCCTTCAGTCTGCTACCTTTGGGATAATGTCCTTGTGCGTGAAGCATTGTAGGGGGTAGCACACACAGGGCACTTATCCAGGAGAGATTTCTCTCTCTATTGCACTAGGGATGAGCCTTTGCTTTACTTCTCCTATACCTACGTCCTACTTTTGTGCAACATAAGAGGTGTATTGCCCTGTGGATCCTGGTAGTCATCTCTCCTCTAGGCTCTGCTCCTTCCCCAGCTCTCTTTGTAGACCACGTTCACGGGCTTTGCACACATTTGTAGGTCTTGGCAGAGCAGGAGGCTGCCTGCAAGGGTGCTCAGTGATCCGGGGTTGAATTTTACACCAGCAGCCCTGTCTCCTCATGGCTCCACACCCTGAGAACTGGCTGAGCCTGAGGTGGCTCGACTCTGTTTCTCACCCCTGCTTCTCCTCTACAGCAGCTTAGCGTATCTCTCAAACTTGGATCCTCACAACACCAGCCATCTGGTGCCTTTTAGGAATACAAAGAGCCATTGTTTGCTCCGGAATCCATGTTCTGGCGAGGTAGCCTTGCTTCTGGAGCACTCGGTGGGTTTTCCGAGGGTCCTTCTGTTCTGCTGGCAAACGCAGGTGCATTTGGAGCAACCTTTGTCTCTGATGGAGGCGCTGCTCGGATTTTCTTGTTTTGCTTTGTCTACTCCTAATATCACAATGCGTTTACATCAGAAAATTCCCCCATCCTTTGTGAGGGACGGGACCTGGGGGTGCCCCTGGCTGGCTGTGTCTTTGTGGAAGTTACGCTCTGAGCTTTGAGCTTGAAGTCTTAATGTCCTTTCTAGCATTAAATCTCTTAATGTCCTTTAGCATCAAAACCTTCCTCAAAGTCGAGGTCTGGGTCAAAATGCAACACCTCAACACGCCCCTCGGGAAGCTATGAGGGCAGGAAAGCAAGGGGTTAAAGGCAGAGCTCCCTTGCCAGCTGGGGACACTGGTGCATGACAAATGTGGCTTTTGCATTTCCCTCTGCAAACGAGCCCATAGCCAGCCTAATTTCAGAGAGAGGCACCTCTGAACAAGAGTGACTCAGAGGAATTTATTCTGCGAGCGGGTGGCGGTGTCTGGCGGGGCTGCGGCAGCCGCTCGCAGGTTTAATTTGTAGATGCTGACACATGGCATTTCCTCACCGTCTCGTTGGGAAGGGCGGCGGGTCTGCCGGCACTTCCAATTTGTCACTGTCAGGACTGGCCCCATCTCCTGCTCATCTCTGAAATGTCTTCTGATCGGTGCCGGGGAAGTTATTGGCACGTAATTTATCATTTAATATTACCAGAAGGGTTTCTTCTACAAACATCCCCCAAATGATTATCCAGATTATGCTAGGTAGCTCTCCCTTTAACCTGCAAAGATCTCTCTCTCAGTGCCTGCTTGCTGCCCTGCTGGAGCGCTGGGGAGAAAAACCACCCTTGATGTGACATCTCCTTCATCAAGGAGCTTTGATTAACAACAGGTCAAGGCTGCCCCACTGCAGCACGTTCCTGCACCCGGGCTCTTGCGGAACGAGGTGTTGCACTGGGGACTTTATCAGGACTGCACCTTCCCATTCATATCTTTCATCAGGCAACTGAGGAAAATGCTTATTCAGACCTTATTCTTCTCTATGGAGGAAGGATTCGGGGGTGCATAAAGGTCACCAAGGTGCCTGGACACCCCTGAATAGGGTGAAAGGGCTGGTACTGGAGTGCTGCTCTCCTGGGAGCAGAGGTCTCCTGCATTGCTCATCATAGTAGTCACAACTTGCTCTTACAGATGAGTGTGGAGGTGTTGGGTGGTACCCAGGGGGAGGTAAAACTGTCCCTGAAGGCTGGCACAGAGGTGAGGCAGAAGGCACCTGGGCTTCTGCCCTGGTTCAGATGCCTCCAACGCAGAGGATGGGGCTGATCCTGATGATCCCCAGCTCCCACTGGCATTCAGTAAGGACTCAGAAGCTGCAAGAGCACTGTGTGGGCTGCAATACAAGCGTGGAAGGAGGTAGTTGGCCTGTATGTGGCTTCATCCAACTCATGGCCATGGGTAGGACGTGACTGCTGCTTCTGGGGCTAAACCACAGCATATCTGAAAAGGGTTATGAGAAAAAAGTCTTTGTATGTGCTCCTGCAGTGACCGAAACAGATTGGCAGGGTGGGACCTGCAACANATGGAAGGAGGCAGTTGGCCTGTATGGCCATGGGTGGGATGTGACAACCGCTCTGGGGCTGAACCACAGCATATCTGAAAAGGGTTATGAGAAAAAAGTCTTTGTATGTGCTCCTGCAGTGACCAAAACAGATTGGCAGGGTGGGACCTGCAACACAGTGAGCTGAGTGCCTGCTCCTTCTGAGTGCGAGCATGGTGGAGCTGGGTGTCATATTGGGGTGCACCAGCCTGGCCATGGGCACCCATGTGCACAGGGTGCTTCAGTGGATGTTGGTGATGGGGGATGTTGGTGACAGCCACAAGGACTGTGTTGAGCCCTTTTATCAAACTGTGGCTTTTCTCCTTGATTTTATAAACCACATCATCCTGCAAGGTGCCCAGTCCCTTTGCAGCTCCATTGCACCTCGTGGCAGTGTTAGTGTTGCCCTCTGCCCTCTGGAGTGGCCAAGATGTGCCACCCAGCACAAATGATCCCAAGCACAGCAAGGATGGGCCCTGGGGCTGGGCTACATCTTTTTCTCCCCCAGCACAAGCCCTCTGATCACACTAGCCTCAGATGCCACTTTCTCTAGCTCCTCCTGGTCTCCTTGGCTGAAGCTACACAATCGGTTAAAATCCTGGCTGGTGCCTTGCACAGGGCAGCAAATCTCAGAAGCTGGTCCGTGTTTTTATAGTTCTGCTTTATGAGAGACATAAAAGGGATTGTTGTTGTTGTTGCTGTTTTATGAGCCAGCCTTCAAAAGATGCAATTACGCAGATTGGGTAGAGACCTGCTGGTATCTCATGGCCAAGGCCAATGGCATCTTGGCTTGTATCAGAAATGGTGTGACCAGCAGGACCAGGAGGTTATTCTCCCTCTAGACTCGGCACTGGTGAGACCGCACCTCGAATACTGTGTTCAATTCTGGGCCCCTNGACAGGACAAGAGGGAATGACCTCAAGCTCCATGAGGGGAGGTTCAGGCTGGACATTAGGAACAAAATTTTCACAGAAAGGGTCATTGGTCACTGTCAGAGGCTGCCCAGGGAGGTGGTGGAGTCACCTTCCCTGGAGGGGTTTGAAAGACGGATGAATGAAGTACTTAAGAATATGGTTTCATGGCAGATAGGAATAGTTGGACTCAATGATCTCAGAGGTCTTTTCCAACTCAGTGATTGTATGAAAACTGGAAAATCCCTTCCCTTTCGACCCCGTTCTGCAGCTAGGCTGTAATTCTGTTAATTTGATTGAAATTTCTGATTTCTACGGAAAAGAGTGGTTAAGCAAGATCTATGGTGCCTCTGGTCATCATTGCCTTCCTTAGCTGGACATCCCTATCCCCCACGACACGGCAGGAGCAGCTTTGGAAGCCACTGCGATGTTGCCAGTGTTGGTTTACGGCTTTATGCTCAGAGAGTAAGAACTTATGGGAGACAAAGGGGCCACCGTTGGAGAATCACTTCAGGAAAGTGCAAAATGGCTGGAAAAGGGATGGTTTTCCTGTGACAGCCAGGCAGTGCTCCTGCCACAGGCAGTGCCAGGCATGGATATGCCTTGTCTCCCTGTTTTGCCCTGTGACCTCTCTCCAGCTGGGTTTTGCCTCTCTGATGAGTTCACTAGGATCAAGGCTTGCTGTGCCTTACAGACTCTGTCTGCAGGCTCTGTCTCAGCTCTGGGAAGGGGGATTGCAGGGCTGGTACGTCCTAACCAGGCACCTGTGGGTGGGTGGGCACCTCCTCCAGCAGATATCTGAGCGGGGCTGGTCCTTCACGCTCAGGCTGTTTCGGTGTATCCACAGCAGCCTTCTCCCTCTCTTCATCACCAGGGAAAGGCACCGGCTGCCCTTCCTGCCTGCAAGAGCTGAAAGCAGCTGAAGACCCTGCCTGAAACACAAGTGTTGCTCTTGCTGCGTGAGGGGTTGGTTCCCATCAGTAAGTGTGAAGGATCGATGATGTTTTAGGGTTGCTTTAATTGCAGAGAGTCGCAGCTTGAACACCAGATTTCCCTGTGGCCCCTGAGCTTCCTAAAGCAAATACTCTGCTAAAAATCCCTGCCAGCTTCTTGATTTCCAAAAGCAAACAGTGCGTATAGGGTGGCGACAGGTCTCTCCTCCCTGGCTTTGTTCCCCTGCTCTTCCCCAAGCCCACAGGCGTGGGGAGCCAAGTCCTTTATCAGCTCCCGTACACCAGGCTGTCTGAGAAGACCCTGAGGTGATATAAAAGTTCAACTTGTGATTCATTTCCTGCCTGCTCAGGGATAGGCTAATTTGAGAGTATGCGCTGAACATTAATTACCTTCCTTGCCTTGGTTTCCTATTCAGGCATCCTTTCCCAGATGACTTTCTGCTTGCTCAGGTCCAAGGCCATAAAAGCTCCCCTATTAGGAAAGGAAATATTTTACATCAGGTTTATACTGTACGCCTGAGGTCATCAGAAGTACAGATCAAGTGGCAGAAATACACACTGTGCTCTCTCCTTCCAGCATGAAAAATGAACCAATAACTCATTGATTTAAATTAAAATGTCTGCCTTGCAAAATGCCTCTGAGCACTGGTATTTTCAGCCCCCGCAACTGGAAATCGGCTGCCCCTGTAAAGCGTGCAGGGATCCATCTCTGCTAACGACCTGCGATTGCTGACACCCAGAATAAAAACTGCCTTCCCTACCCCTGGAAGGATCCAACAAGGTGAACTTTTGGAAATTGCCTCTCCCGGTGCATGAATTATGTATCGAACAGGCACTGGTCAATATATCTGACTTCTTCATGAGGTAATTAAGAATAAATGTGGGAATTCAGGCAGAACTGTCGCCCTGCGCGGGAGGTGAGTGTAACCATATAGAGCCAGCGCTGAAGTGAACGGCTTTGTGGTGTGGAACAGGGATGTAGCAGGGATGTGGGGCTTAGGAAAACCCCACCAGTGCCTTTGCTTCTTGCCGTGTCCTGCTGGTACACGGGCGCTGAGCTGGACCAAGACGCTGTTTGCATTCCCATCTCCATCCTGACCATGGAAATAGCTCACATTTCCCACCATTCATTGGATTATTTGCTGCTCTGTTGTACCTGTGTGCGCTGCCAGCCCTGGATGGGAAAGCAAGCCTGGATCTGACCATCTGAGCTTGGATGGGATTATTACCCCCGAACCACTGGGCTTGCAGAGGGGAGCAGGCTGCATGCTTGAACTTGTTCCATTTCTGTTATCTTGGGATAACATTGACTTCTGTTGCAAAAATCCAAGCATTCCTGCACAGTCAAATCTTTTCTTGTGAGCCAATTAAAAAGTAGCTGTATTAGTGGGCACATTTATGGTCATTAGCAAACAGTCAACTAACTAATTTTAAAGATTTATGGTCTTGGCAGCAGGTAAATTATAGTCTACAGAGAGTTTTCTTGCAAATGATCTGAAAGCAAGTTTTTTCCTAGCCTCAGGGAAACATAAAGGAAATGCATTTAATGACCACAAATTGTATGTGCTGATAGTCTCAATAAGATATTTAATGCCTACTTGCAATTTTAGCGGTTGGAAAAGTACAACAGCCCTAGTAGCAATGTGCAGGTTGTGTGTCCTCTCTGCTCCTTGGCTCATTTCCTCCAGGATCTACCATCCCCAAGCAGCTTACGGGGCCCCAGGAGAAGGATTTCCTCCTCTCACCTGGTTAGGGAAAAGCTGCGATGTATTAAAAAATAAGTGTGACTCTTGTTTTCCAGATTTGTTTGTAAGAGCTGCTAGTCTCCAACCATGACATGTATTATGGTCTCGGTTTCACACTTAGAATAATGTTTAGGTTGGCAACAAAAGCCCTGAGAGTGCTTGCAGAGGAAAAGATACTTGCTGCACTCACTACAAATTGCTTTCAGCCGCTCTGGTCTTTATTTCTCCTTTGGGGAACCCTCTCCACCCACATCAACAGGTCACTGCAGAGTTTCCCTGGCACAGACGAGATTCAGTGCTGTGTTGCAGGCTTGGATGAGGCACGTTGCACAGGCAGAAGGTGAGGATGGCATCTCCTCCAGACCTCCTCTCTCCGGGCATCGTGACAGGGGGATGCTCAGAGCCGCCTGGAGCTCTCAGGCCAGTTCCAAGTCATATATGGGCTATTAAATCCCCTCTCTGATTTTCTCCTCCAAGTCCCATGTGTGAGTAGGAGCGCTGAGGGTAATAATGAACAGCTCTGGGTCCAAAGAAGCTGTAGACAGTCCCAAATGATTGAAGAAAGTAATTTCCCTAATGGAGCTGTGGGCCCCTGGCAGTGATTAGTGCCTGAGCAGAAATGCATCACTTAGCCTGTATTATTTAAACATAGGATGCTTGAGAAAGCACATGAAATTTTGTTTGCTGTATATTCTTTCCTTCATTGGAAGGAGACGTTATTTACACATGCGAGTGCTGGTGGTGTGTGTGCACGATCTTCCTTGCCTGCTCCTAGACCCACATGGAATATAAATGACCATGTTTCTCCTTGGTAGCGACGGCTCCATGCGAGGGCTCTCTTCTCTGCGTGTTAACTCTTAATTATAGGATACATTTATATCATTAAGGTCTACCCGCGGTTCTTTCCCTCCTCCTGTTAAATCGCTAATGCATCTCACATAGATTAATTCCCTAGACTTCCTCCCCTTTTCTGCAAAGGCAGCAGCGTGGGAAGGAAGCCGGTTGCTGGCGAGAGCAGGACGGGGCTGGGCTGGGACCTCGGAGGATGACCCAGCATAGCTGATGGGATGCAGCACTGATGCTCTTGGCTCGTTGCTTGCCAAAACCTCTGCGTGGAAGCACTGAAAAGGGGAGAGGCGGTGGTCTACTGGACGAGGAAAACATTCTGCATGGCATGAGGCTTTGGTGTGAGCCCCGCTGCTGCTTGGCAGGTGGAAAAGCTGTTGCTTTCTCTTTCCCTAGTGAAGAGGTGTTTCATGAGCCTGGGAATGTTCCTGGCTCTGGCAGATTATTAAATAAGCAATGTGTTCGCTGGGGACGATGCCTCCAGGGATGTGCAGCTTAGCTGTGAGTGGGAAGGGCACTCTCCCCTCAGCTGCAATTAAGCTCTTGTCAGCCCGAAGCCGCCGGGATGTATGGGGATGGACGACAGTCCCCTGGCACCTCCGGCTGTTGGTTAAGCAATTTGTATTTCAACTACCCATTAATTGGCATAAGCCCTGGCAGTGGCTGCTTCCCCATCCTCTGGGACAGGGCCAGCCTGCAGAAGGCTTATCCTCCCTACTGGAGGCTGAATCCTGCTTTTCTACAGCAATCAAATGGCTTTTCATGCTGATACTTTGGGGCGTGTGGCCTCTGATGTATCACGACAGGGCTGTGTTTCTGCAGAGGTCTGAGTGCTAACGTGCTCCCCAGACACCAGTGTGGGTTTGGGATGTTGGGACTGGCCCTGAATGTTCCCTCACAGCAAGGCAGGTCTCAAAGTGGCAGGAAGACGGGGATTCATTGCCCTACTTTATATTTAAATGGTGCCTCTTTATCCTGAGTTACAAACAAGTTTTTACTGCGTTTAGAGAACTTTATGTGTCTCTGTCTCCTTCTCTTTTTCTTTCCATAACTGCTGATGGCGGATTTCTGCCATGCCTGAAAACCTGTTCGCATAAAAACATTAAAGGGAGCAAATTATTTAAGAGCTGGGAGCCTGGGTGGGAGAGGAAGCAGAAGGCCAGGTCTGCATTTTTTGGCTATTAAGCTGCATGTCATGCTTAATATAGCAGGTGATGTCTTCAACCTCCCCACAAGCTCAGGGCAAGAGCCAAGAAACAGAGAAACTGGTTTTTGTCAAGACTGACTGACTTTTTCTAGACACTGTCTTTAAATGTGTTTCTTTAAACGCGTCGCCTGAGCTCTGTGGGTGTTTGCTGGGGAAAACATGCCCGTTGCAGGAGAGATGTCCATGGGAGATGGCAGCGGTCGGGCAGATACTGCTTCTCCTTCGCCCCTTTTCTGTGCTGTGGGAAGGTAGGACATGAATCTCGGCTGAGAGCGAGAGGAGCTCTTGGGCACCTTGGACGCTTCCATGGCCCCTCCATGGCTGCAAGTGCTGTCTGAGTCTTGGAGACACCAAGTCTGGGTGTTTCTCCAGCTCTAGGGTTTTTGTCACAGGGCCAAGCTTTGGAAGAAGTCTTGCTGATCACTGGAGGTTTAAAAGAACCAAAACAACCCTGTGCAAAAAACCCTGCTTCCTTCCATAGCTCTTTAACTCCCTTGGGCTTTGGGTCTGGCCTGAGTCAGAGGGACTCAACAGCTTTGTACCCAGATCAGCCACCTCCCAAAGAGCCAAAGGTGAAAGTTGTTGGACTTGGGATGTTTGCAGGTTTTTGAGTGAGTTTCAGGTGCATTTGTGGGAGCAGAGAGCCCACTGGATGATCCTCTGCATGGGTATTTGTGGCCTGAGCCAGGCTACAGTGGCAGCCAGACCACGCTGCCACTTCACGAGGGAGGAACTTAAACCCTGTGTATCTACAGTCTCTGCATTTTTTGCTACTAAAGCAATCATAAAAACTTCAGCACAAAGGTGTTTATATGTATTAATAAATGGAGATAGGCCTGTTTCATAGAATCATAGAATAACCAGGTTGGAAGAGACCCACCGGATCATCAAGTCCAACCATTCCTATCAAACATTAAACTATGTCCCTCAGCACCTCGTCCACCTGTCGCTTAAACACCTCCAGGGAAGGTGAATAAACCACCTCCCTGGGCAGCCTCTGACAGTGCACAATGACCCTTTCTGTAAAAAATTTTTTCTGATGTCAAGCCTGAACCTCCCCTGGNTCCAGAGCCTCCACATCCTTCTTGTGCTGAGGGGCCCACAACTGAACACAAGATTCAAAGAGCAGTCTCACCGGTTTTGTGGCTTCTCTTCCAAACACGGCTGGGTGCCTTGGGACAGGCTGACAGGGGAGCTCTGCCCAGCTAACCACGAGTGCCAATCCACCGGATCCCTGCCTGCCCTTTACGGGATCACTCTTACGCCACAGAAAGCCCATTCCTACAGCTGGTTTATAACTCCTTTGAATGTTTTGGCACTGGGTTCTGCCGAGTGCTCTATGTCTTGCCATTTCCACACATTTCCTCCATCCATAATTCCATGTACGATTGCACCTTGGTGCCAAGGATGCTTAAAATATTTCTGCTTGGCACATGTGGGCGTTATAGCTTGAGAGATGTGAATGTTCCAGAGACGATAGTGATACGGCAGAAGGCACATGAAGCAGCGAGAGGAAACCTAATGCGTCAGCCTCCAGATTTTCCATTCAGAGCTCTACTTGGGGCTTTTCCAGCTTTCGTTAATTGGAGGAAGGGGATGTTTCCTGAACTGTCCCCAAGGCCTGGATTCAGCCCCTGCCTTCCTCCCTCATCCTCAGCTGATGCCGTCAGTTGGGGAAAGCACGAGGTCAGAGGTTTCATCTGAAATCCAGCTCGCTGGCTCTTCTAACTGCCTTTTTCTGCGTCCTTTGGGGCAGGCTGGAGGACTTGTGTTTCAATTTGTGTCTTATCATGCCTTTGCTGTATCTGCATCTAAAAAATGCAAGTTCTTTTCACCATCATAAACTTTTCCTGTCTTAAGGGCAGGCTTTTCACCCTGGGGGCTGTTCCTAGGGGTCCCTGGGGTGTTCCAATGTTAATTGTGGGCTATTTACACCCCTATCCCATAGAAGATGCCAAGGTTGCTTTTCTTAGGAATAGAGAGCAAAAACTTCCCCAAAGAGCCAATTACCCCCTGTTTAAAACACGCTGCTAAAAGCCTGGCTGGGACCACTCAAAGCAGCCCAAATCATTTTAATGTGCTCTGTGGGTTCTGCTTCGGCAGCGCTGGAACAGCACCGGCAGGACCAGGGCTGTGAGGGCTGAGCACAACTTGTCCCTGTTCCAGCCCTGCCTGCCAGCTTCTGCAGCCACGTCACGGAAATCCTGGCACTAGGTGAATGCTGTGGTTACAATTTTTGGTCGGTGTGCCCCAGGATTCAGAGGGCTTTCCCTGGAGCAAGAGCTCCTGCTGCCTGTTTCTCTGCTGCTCCACATCACACAGTCTCACATTTGCACCGTTTAAATAGGTTTATTTTCGGTATTAATCAATTCTTTTGAGGTGATTTGTTTGTTATTTTCTGCCTTCAGGGATCCATGAGTGAGGAGCTGGGTGAAGTAAGAGTTAATAACAATTAAAAGGTGGTGGGAGCAACTCCAACGCTGATGAGGCAAAGCCCCTGAGAGATTGACAGGAATTTCCTCTGTGCAGCAGAGAGCAGGAGCTGGCCTCTCTGCTTTTTAAATCACTTTATTGTGGAAATGACCTAAAATTTGCAATCCCACAAGGTGGAGTGTGGGGGGAGGAAGAGAAGGAGGCTGCTGGTGCCAAGAGGCCACGGTGAGAGGCAGCCCTCCTTTGGGAGGATGAAGTCCAGAAGGAAGCAGAAAGAGGAGCAGCACAGGCTCAGAGCCCGGGTGACACCGCGTAGGGCAGGATCTGGCCCAGCACCGCTCTGTGCGGCAGTTCTGAGCGAGCAGCATCTATTCCCAGGCTTTTTCAGGTTGCTTTTTTTCCTTTCCCCAGAACCTGTACCTTCCCTGGCCATCATCAATCATTTTGGCCCGGCACAGGAACTTTATCTTCATTTTTGCCCTTGAAGAAGATGTCATCGCTCCAGCATTAATGCAGGAACATTGCCTCCTGCTTGCCAGCACTTGTCGTTCCCACAGTGTCTCCTCGGTGGCGGCCACAGCTGCAATAGGCATTTTAAATCTTAATTTACTGAGGTTTTCTGAGGCTGAGCTGGGACTACAGGAGCTGCTCTGGGGCACAATCAATCTTATTCACCAAACTAAACCCATATTTGGGGTAGTTCATGTGGCAGCTTTGAGGCTGGGTCATCTCCACCTCTGAAGGGACCTAAACCCCATGTGGATGTGTTGCTGAGGGTGTATTTCATAGAGTCATAGAATCATAGAATAACCAGGTTGGAAGAGACCCACTGGATCATTGAGTCCAACCATTCCTATGAAACACTAACCCATGTCCCTCAGCACCTCATCCACCCGTCCCTTAAACCCCTCCAGGGAAGGTAACTCAACCCCCTCCCTGGGCAGCCTCTGCCACTGCCCAATGACCCTTTCTGTGAAAAAGTTTTACTTAATGTCCAGCTTA
>WAAB01003894.1:86659-112287 GCA_013389865.1 Piaya cayana
TCCAGCAGATCCACACTTCCACCCAGCTCAGTGTCATCTGCAAACTTGCTCAGGGTGCACTCGATGCCTTCATCCAGGTCATTGATGAAGACATTGAACAGGGCTGGACCCAGCACTGAGCCCTGGGGAACCCCACTTGTCACTGGCCTCCAGCTGGATTTAACTCAATTTCCCACCACTCTCTGGGCCCGGCCAACCAACCAGTTTTCCACCCAGGAGAGTGTGCGCCTGTCTTTGTCTTACTAGCAGTAACCTCCACCTAAGGGAAATAACCAGCTTCTCCCCCGAACAATGCTCTCAAATTTAGCCTTTCTCTCCCTCCCCACACACTGTGTGTTGCTCCGTGGGCACTGTGGTTCAGGGCTGGGCAAACAGATGCTTAGCATCTCCACGAGCCATCCCACTGTTCCAGCCCTGCCTATGCTTTTCAGTCATTTCAATTCTTGAGCAACAGCCTCCCCACATATTAGCTTAACACGTCGCTAGTGTAATATCCGTAGATGCTTATTAAATTAAAGAAAGCTTTCTGTTAAAACTGGGAATCAATTACATGTGTTAATCCCCTTTTCGCCCCAGAGGAGATGTTACAGGGAGTGTGGTAGGTGCTCTCCTACTGCGCGAGGCTTTACCCGCTGCACGGTGTGAGCAAATTAATGTGACATGGGAAGATGCTTCACAGTTTGGTGAGTCAAGTTAACAGAAGCGTTTCCTTCCCAAACAGGAAAATCACACTTTATGCTTGTCTCCGGTCTTCAACCTAACAAAATTTTGATCATATATCTCTTTAAAAGAAATTCTTTGTTTTGCTGTCTTACTCATGGTACTGGGAACGCAGATGGAACAAAGTGATAGGGCTTTTACTTATTTATTTATTAATTTTGGATCTCAGAAAAGCTTGGAGGTATCTTCATCCGTGTCAGTTCTGGTCCAGGACACTGGCTTTAGGGCATGATGTGAGCTCCTGTCGTGCACCACTGAGGGGCTGGGTTTGGGCTGTGTTGAGCAGGGGGGAGAACAAAACTAGAAAGCTTGTGTTGACCTTTTCCCTGAAGAGGAATTCCCTCCCTGTCCCATGCCTGGGAAGCAGCACTAAAGGATTTTCAAGCACTTTGAGAGCTCCTGTTAAAAGGTGCTATCAAAATGAAAAATGGGATTTTCTCTGAGTGGCCCCACCTGTGACTCATCCATCTCTATTAGGGCAGGGAGGCAGAGCGAGTTACGGGAAGTCCTTGCTAACCTCAGGAGAAATTTTTTCCTAATTTGGGTGTTTTTGCTTGCTGGGGAGATCTAACAGAGGATTCTCAGGCAAAAAAATAATTTAATGCTAATGTAGCAGAGTGTTTATTAAAAGGAAATATTTAGCACTTCAAAGAATCTACCAAAGACACGTATTTAGAAACAGAAAAACGGCACTGTCCAGCCATAAAGTCTTGTCAATGCAGCATCTGTCTGCAGCGGGTAACCAGATTTGAAACTGGGTTCTCACCAGGGTTGTTGTTTCCATCCGTGGTCAGGGAATGAGATAACTGGCTTAAAAAAACCACCTCAAACTCATAAAAAGCCAACATTTAGTTGGCATGGAAAAGAGAGACCCCTCTTTTCTTGCTCCCTGAGATGCTGCTGTCCTTAGGGAGATTATTTTTAGATGATCCCATTTTTACGCTTCTTCCTACCAGAGTGGGATGGGGCCAAGAAACACAACCTGTCCCCAGAACATCACTGGGCTGCTTGAGGAGCTTGTTGATGTTGTTCAAGCCCGTCCTGACACCTTTTTTACAGGGGCAGGAGGGAAAGGGTGTGCTCTAATGGTCACATTGGTGAGTCAAGAGGGACGGTGCACTGGGCAGCACCTCTTTGTGGCTTTCTCCTCCTGCCTTTAAGTCATTTAGTTGATGGTTTTGGAGTGTTTTTCTTTAATTTATGAAATTTGCATGAAAGGGTATTGAATTAAAGTAGAGTTTTGCCAATTCAAAGCGCTTTCCTGAAAGCTTGAAATGAGTTCTTGCTTTTTTTCTGCCTCTTAGAAAGAAATATTAATATTTTCTTCAGAGGAGGGGGAAAAAAATCTATAAATTCCTGATTTTAATCTGAAACTAGAAAATGAAACATTTCTCTTTGCTGGTGTCTTACTGGAGCATGAAGAACAGTTGCTGCCCCATGCTACTGGCATGGGAACCCCAGGGTGAAACTCATGCCATTTTCTACATCAAGAGGATGGAAATCCTGGCTGAGAAACTCTCCCTTTTTCTCCCCAAGACTATGGGACTCCAGAACACCCTGTACTTAAATTCAGAGCCCACTCAGGCCAAATAAGAGCCCTTTCATAGGGAATGGGAAAAGTTAAACATATTGCTTGAGTTTACAAGTAGTCATTAAATATTTGTCACTGGGCTGTGATGGGATCCCGTTCTGTCTCTAGCTCGCTGTCAAGTCTGTTTAAAGGGATATAAATAAGCCCGGAGGGGCTCTGCAGCCATGGTGGCCAAACCCGACTGGGGACAAGCCCCCAGCTTTGAATTTTTTGAGGGATTTTGGGTCCCCAGACTCCTCCTTTCGCCTCACTATACAGAACCACCTGATAAAGCAATAACTCAGCTTTATTGATTGTGTCAAAGGCAGTAATTCGAGAAAGCTATTTAAATTCACAAGAGGAAGCTATCGCAATTATAAGTGTCTGCAGCAGATTATTAATCATTTTTGTTATGGCTATCAAGCCACGAGACAGGCATTTTCTGTAAGGCTTATGCGAGTGCCTGTTTTTCAGTAACGACTTTGGTTTCACTTGCTTATTGGTTCATAATGTGGAATAAAAAATAGGCAAACTGTTCTTTATCTAAATCAATATGCATAGAGCTTCACAGCATATTGCTATAGGGGTGCATAAACTTCCAGTAATGTGAATTCATATTCTGTTTAATCCAGCCAAACCCCAGTACGAGCTCTGTGCTCCCCTTCCTTTTATTTCTCCAGCGTTATTCCCTCTGTGATCTGTGGCAAAACAAGTTGATTTCTTGCAGTATTTGCCTCTATTACTATTACTAGTATTACTGAAGGGTTGGATCCAGCCCCCTGGCTCTGACCGGTGTTCTTGGAGGACACTTGCTGGGTTGCAGAGCTGGGTGAGCTCCCCAGGGTCTCACCAGCAGGTCGCACGTGGCTGTAGCCAAATCGCAGTCCCTGTTGGGTTTTTGGGTCTGAACCTGCGTGTTCAGCACTTACCTCACCTTCTGCTGCCCAAATCCCCGTGCCACCTTCTTCACCATCCACTTTACTGATGCCTCACGCCCCACTCAGACTTTCACCCTGCACCAGGCTCATGGTGGTGGGGAAACCAGTTGTGAGTTATTCCTTTGTACCAGGAATATCCAACAAAATAGAGGAAATTTAGGCAAGGGGAATAAAACCCAGTGAAGGGGTGGAGAGCGTGGCTGGTGGGGAATGTTCAATAAGCAATCGGGGACCTGTGTGGGGAGGGGGACGTCAGGTCACTGGGGAGCTGTGGTGGTTTGCTGGGTAGGGCTGGGGCAGCAGGAAAGAGGCAAAGCTGGGCTTTGTGTCCCCGCAGAGCACCGGCTGCTTCGGGTGCAGGGGATACCCACTCCCCCCAGCTAGAGCTGAGCTAGGACCCTTTCTCCACATCTCCTTCCTCAGGGTTTGATGCACAGGGAGGGTTTGGGGGCTTCTTATTGCTGTTCAGCTCTCCTGTGAATATCTGGCTCTTCCAGCCAAGGAAAATGAGCTTTTACACCACTCCTTCAAATTACTGCTTACCTCTGGTTACCAGCGAGGCCCCAGAGCTGATAACACTGTCAGGTGAAAGCCGGGCAGCCTTGGCTGACAGCCAGACCCCATTTATACCTTGGACATGACTTTTTTTTTTTATCAGAAAGGCAGTTAAGCAGAACATTTCTCTATAAAAAGCTGCAAAAGAGATCAGAGCAGCTCTCCCTCTCCTCTTCCTTCTCCTCTGCTTAGTGACCTAGAACTAAATGGTTTATTATTAGAAGGGGGAAAAATATGTAAAATATATGTATGTATATGTGTATATATATTCAAGGCAGGCGTTTGATACACAGTTTAGCGAGAGCTGTTCTCCACTGCAGGATGAGTTCATGCTTGCATGGGTCACCTGCTGAAGGGGGTGAGAGACTTGAAACATCCACTCCAGTGGACGAAGTGCTGTGGGGGCCCTCTAAACACAGAGTCAGCTCCCTGCTTTCACCTGCTGAACTGGGGCTTTGGAACAGCAGCTTTGGCTTGGGGAGGCGAGGGGCTGGTGGGGTTCAGCAGCCCTTTGGAGTCCAATGTGTGACCAGTCCTGGTCCCCGATGGGCTTCTGAGGAGAGTTTGGTCACTGATCTCTTGTAAAATCGGGATGATGGGACAGGAGGTGCAGGACAGTCAGGGAGATGCTGCCCTGAGGGACAAGCGAAACTTTTCCTGGGTGGCCCAAGCTGGGAGACCTAACGTCCTCCAAAGGACAGCAACACACCATCTTGGCACAATCCCTTTTTCTCCCCTCAAAGTTGTGCTGGTTTTGATTAAATTCCTCATCAAACATTTATTTTGCCTGAAAGGAAGGTTTTGTTCTCATTCTGGGTTATAAAAACTTCAGCCAAAACCTCTTCATTAAAAATGTGTCTTCCTGTTCTGTC
The DNA here is from genome assembly GCA_013389865.1 of Piaya cayana. Classification (NCBI taxonomy): domain Eukaryota; kingdom Metazoa; phylum Chordata; class Aves; order Cuculiformes; family Coccyzidae; genus Piaya; species Piaya cayana. The sequence goes on from WAAB01003894.1 coordinate 91,315, forward strand.
CATCGGGAGGTGATTTCTAGTCACATTAGCACAGTGGTACATAACTGGGTGTCTGTGGGGGTAGCAAAGCCTGGATGTGTGAACTGGGAGGAAAGCGAGGGCTCCTCTGGACCCCAAAAATAGCTCCAGTAGCATGAAATCTCATAGAACAACAGAATATTGTGAGTTGAAATGGACCCATAGTGTTCGCTGAGTCCAACTCAGCAGTGAGTGAGGACATGGGACAGGCGACAGCAGCCCTCTTGGGGAAGGAGGACAGTATTTTACTTTTCAGTCTAATTACCACGTCAGAAAATTGCCTTTTCTGAGGAAAAAGATAATTCATTAAGTGGTCACGTCGGTTCATGTTGTTGATGACTGTGCGACCACAAGTGAGCAGAAAACAGTGTCATTTAAATGAATCCTAGAAGATGCTCTCTGCCATCAGTCACAGCCCAGGCTCAGCATCCCTGCAGCCAGGAGAGGCTTTGGCTTTCTCTCCTTCATCAGCACCAGCTCAGTTACTCTGTGGCTGAAAGGCTGAAAAAAGGGCCCTTCCCCAGGCTCTGCCTCTGAGTATTTGTGTGTACGTTGGGATAGCTAAAAAAGGCAGCGTAGAGGCGAGATGTTCCTCGCCTTGCTGAGCGTGGGGTTTTTTATTTTCACTCTATCACATCAGCTACAAACAGCTATTACAAATTCTCCTGCAAGAGTCAACGTACAAAATGCTTCGGTTTCTGTGCCAATTATAGAATGACAGAAAAGAAAGAATGAGTGCTGCAGTAGTAAATGTCAGGCAAAGAGAGGTTTTTCTAGGGGAATTGCCCTGAAAATGTACTTGACAGTTGCCTTGTATTTCTGGGTGCAGAGCCCACAGCCCCTGCAGGATGCTGATGATTTTCACACTAAAGGCAGCTACGTCTGTGTTACACACACTGCAAGGCAGGTGTGATTGCCGTGCTGGCTTGTCTGTCACCTGGGGATTGCAGTCCTTAATTGAAGAATAATAAGCAATTAAAACCTTGTCTCTCCAGGCAGTTCCTGGATCTTGAATACAGCCCTGGCCAAGAGCAAATTTATCCAGGACAAGCGCCTTGTTGGTTATGGTCAATAATTGGGTTTTCTCTCCGTACTGCCCCAGTCCAGAGCATGGGGAGAGGTGTCCTGATGCTGTGGTTCACACTCTCCCTCCCTCTTTAGCTTCCCTGTGCAATGCCCTCTTGATACAGCATCTCCAGGGAGGAGCATCCCCGTGGGTTGAATGCTGGTTTTTCTATCTTTCCTATTCCTCATTTTCCAAGAAACCTTTTTTTTTCTTTAAAGACAAGCAGTGTCCTGCAGACCAACAGAGCTTAGCTGAAGATTTCGAAGGACATCGCCTAATGAGTATTCAAGTTTCATGATGACTGAAAAGTGGACCCAGCATAGTTAAGCTGGGTTACTACACTGTCTGTGCTGGGCTGCAACAGGGTTGGAGAGAGGAGCAGCAGCTAAAAACTGTTGCTCGTCTGGGGACAGATTTGGTTTTATTTCCTAAAATGTAAACCTTAAATAAATGGCTTTGCCTTATGTTTTAGTTGCCTAGTTAATCTTTCTTTGCACTTTTACACTTTCTAGTGCAGAGAGGGATGGGTTGCATTGTGCAGATGGGAGGAAAAATCAAGATGAAAATGTGTGGTAGTTTCCACTTTCCTTTGTGTAATGGTCATGAAACCAATAAGCAGAGCCTCCGCTTTACAAGCAAGCGTCTCAGAACTGATGGACGCTGCCGTTTTCCTGTGCATCACTTGAACTGTAGTTTTATACGTGCTGTACACCTTCTTCCTTCCATTAACACCAATGGTTTTAGGTCTTATTTTCACATAATTTTTGCTATACAGGCTCCCAGAGCAGTGATGCCTTTGGCTTCCCATCCCAGCTGCTGTGAGTACATCTTGGAGGAGAAGTCATCCTGCTGGGATGCACAGATGGACCAACAGCGCTGCCAGCCCCTTACTGAGAATGAGATGGGAAGAGCTGAGGTGAGAGTATGCGGTGGGTAGGAGGAGGATCTGGGAGTCAGACAGGAGATGCTCTAGATGGACTGAGCACCAACTTCATTTTTCCTTAGTATGTTTCACGTTAGACAAGGACAAAGTGTTGTGTATGGTCTCTGCTGCACCAGTTTGTGAGGAAAAAAGTAGAAAAAAATACAAGAAAATTACCTCAAATAACTCCCTAACAGTCTGTTTGAGCTGGAAATCTCACCACTTACTCAGTATAAACCTTTTGGCTGCAGGGAAGGTAAAATCAGGTTTGTATTTCTCATGAATAGAAATTTCAGGAGGTGCAGAGGGAAAGGATCTCCCAGGGCAGCCCCCGAGTGCCCCTGTTCCACAACCATCACTGCCACTGATTCCTGCTGGGTGATGCCCCCTCCTACTGCTGCTGGTACACCAGTTACAGCACCTCCTCTTTCTAGGCTTGAAATTTGGCAAGTGACAGCTGTTTGAGGGCTCCATGTGTCCCTCCAGGGGCATCTGCTGGCAGAGAGCATCAACCAAAAATGCTAAGGGAAAAAACATCTGCTTGCAGGGACCTGGTGACATTCCTCAGTGGTGGGAGACTTTCTGGTAGATGTGCGATGGGCAAACGGCAGCAACAAACCCCGTTCAGCACCAAGACTCTCTGAGTGAGACTCAGTCTCTGGTGAGGACTCCTTATCAGGAACACAGTCACCCAGAAAAGAACTGCGGGAGTCAGGGTGCAAGGAGTTGGTTCTTCCCTGTTGGTGCCTCTGAGAACGGATAGCAAGGGTGTGAAGTTGCAGCTGACGCTTTAAACTCAAATTGGTTAGAGGAGTCTTGTGTTTCGCAGCATTTAGTGAAAACAATATTTCCCTTCCCTGCCTGGTTTTGTCTGCCATGAGCCTGGCTGAGCACCGCAGGCTGCCTCCAAGACCCCTCTGTTCCTCTCTTGTGAGACCCCACCTGGAGTCCTGTGTCCAGTTCTGGAATCCTCAATGTAAGAGGAAGATGCAGCTGATGGAATGGGTTCAGATAAGGCCATGGAGATGATCTGAGGGCTGGAGCACCTCCTGTACGAGGACAGGCTGAGACAGTTGGAGTTGTTCAGTCTGGAGAAGAGAAGGCTCTGAGGAGATCTTGTAGCAACCTTCCAGCACTTGAAGGGGCTACAGAAAATCTGAGGAGGGACTGTTCACAAAGACTTGGAGTGATAGGACATGGGACAATGGGTATAAACTGGAGAGGGTCAGATTTAGACTGGGCATAAGGAGGAATTTCTTTATGACAAGGGTGATGAAGCACCGGAAGAGGTTGCTCAGAGAAGCTGTGGCTGCCCCATCCCTGGAGGTGTTCAAGGCCAGGTTGGATGGGGCTTGAGTGCCCTGAACTATGGGAGGTGTCTCTGCCCATGACAGGGAGCTTGTAATTAGATGATCTTTAAGGTTCCTTCAAACTCAAATTGTTCTATGATTCTTTGGTTCTATGATTCTATAGAAAACATGTTTCTCTGGTCTGTGGGGTGAGCTAATTGCATCAGCACAAGCACCAGAACTGTGGGGATTTACCACAAGATGAACGACTGGGCTCCATGCCCCAGCTTGGTATTCTTATTGCTCTCCTGGAATTCCAGCAACATTGTGGGGTTGAGGAGGGAGCAGGACAACCTTCTCAGGCACAGCCACATGACCAAAGAGGTTTCAAAGGAACTGTGTGTCCAAATGTCCCTTGGGCTGGCAGCAAGGGTTTTCCTCCAGCTGGCAGACAGGCACCAGTGGTGGCTCTAGGCACCCTCTGTGACTCCAGCCACCCCATGGCACATAGAATCATAGAATCACCAGGTTAGAGGAGACCCACTGGATCACTGAGTCCAACCATTCCCGTCGAACACTAAACCATGCCCCTCAGCACCTTGTCCACCCATGCCTTAAACACCTCTAGGGAAGGTGAATCAACCCCCTCCCTGGGCAGCTTGTTCCAGTGCCTAACGGCCCTTTCTGTGACCCTTAAAGATCATCTAATTCCACCCCCCTGCCATGGGCGGGGACACCTCTCCCTGGATCAGGCTGCNTAATTTCAGGGCCATTGTGCTGCGGTGGCAGGCTCTGATTTATAGTCCAGGGAACAGCTTCTGGTTCAAAGTGCACATCCGCTGTGTTAATGCTCCATGATCTTTACCCCCTTGAGGAAACGGCAGAGAATGAGGAGATTATTGCCACCAGACTGGGCTCCTGGTATTACCATGATAAAGCCGGCGCAGATGAGGGGTGGGCTGTGCATACAGAGCAGCTTCCCCTCCCTGCAGTTACCAGCCTGGTGGGAGCCTCCCCAAGGACGGGGCTGATGAAGGAGTGTCGGTCACACAGTTCCTGTACCCAGATGCTGCGTGGGGCCCTCTTTCTTCTGTTCCCCCCATCCTTTTTTTGTCTATTAATTATGTTGCTATAAGGCACTTTAGAGAGGAGGCAGGCCATGGGGGTGAAAGCCTGGCAGCTGCTGGCTCCTCTGGGCCTAGGGGTTTCCAAATTCCTCCTATTCCCAAAGGAAAAGGTTAGGGTTTGGGTTAGGGTTCCTTTTTCCAAAGAAAAAAGGTTACAAGCCTTGAAGGAGCAGGTGGATGATGAAGTGGCGTGAAGGGTATTGCCCATCTCCAAACACATCCCTCCAACCCAGCTACTCCAGCCTTCAGCTCCTCACTGCAGTGGCTTGTGGGAGCTGGTTTTCTATGTGCAGAGTCTCTGAACTTTTAAAGTCATTCGCCTGGCAGAAAAACATCTCATTTTACTAGATATTTTTACTGGATTAGTTTTCTGCTGCTTTCCAGGAGAAGTTTCAGCCCTGAGATCCTGAGACGCAGTGAGTGGGCTATGCTGGGATTTCCCGGGAGCAGCTGCAGGTCTGCAACCCTGACACTAAGTGCTGACCGCTTTTGGGCCCACCAAAGCCTTTTGTATGTTTGGTTTCTTCTCCCCGCTGAAGATGCTTTCACTTTTTGAAAATAAAGTGCTGCCTTTCCAGCCTGCATCAAGTTCAAGGTTATCTCAGCAGTGCCGGAGACTTACCAAAAGGACTTGGGGCAGGTCATGAGATTGCTATGAGGAGCTGAGGGTCACCTTTTTGGCTGAGCTGAGTGCCTGACATGAAACAAACCCTGTGTAGGGAATGTGTCCTGGGCACCCCAACCCACTCAGGCTCAGTGCCGCTCCCCACAGTTGCAAGTGTCCCTTGGAAGTTGTGTCTTAGTGGGGAGAAATGCTTCATCCAGCCCTTGGGGACCTGTTGCAGGGATGTGTGTTGGACAAAGGATGGTGTAGGGTTTGTAGGCTTGCTGACTAAGTGCTAAAAGGCAAAGTCTTTTCTGGAAGCACTCATCATCCCACACTAGAGATTTCATTTGGGAGAGATTTGTCGCTGCACTCAGGTGATTTGGGAAAATGTCATTGTTATCTGACTGCTCCTTGGAAAGCAGCTTCTTGTTGCATCTGGTTTGGGGTCACCCTGCTCCACAGTGACAGCAGCAAGAGGTCCCTGGGAAGCTCCTGGATATCGTCACTGTGTCCAGACGTCCCTTTCAGAGGCCTTCTCCAGATCCTGGGAGATTGTGGGCTCAGGTCCTGGGTTCCTTCAGGAGGATTTGGATCAAACACAAAATATTTCATGCCCGGAACAGGAGCTCTGCATGCTGCTGGGCTTTCTAGGTGTTATTCTAATACTAATAATTAATACAGTGATGTGTATAATCCTGTGCACAGAGAGCCGAAGCGTTCCCCAAAGCTTCTTTGCATCATAAAGCTCCTAATCAAATACAGAATAGATCCCTGCCCTCTCCATAGCTTTAATCCTGCTTCTCTTTCAGAACTAAACGGCTTTAAATTCCTCAGCCTCTGGTGTATTCAGCTGCAGAGGCAAAATCTTTGCCGTTTTTAAATCCTCCCCTAGTGCCAGACCAAAATCTGTGCAAACACAGACTCCATAATCCTCACTAATTTTTCAAAGGTGCTCCTGAGCGCTAATTTTCTCATGCTGCGCTCCTGGATCAGAATTGCAATTGATTGACTATAAAATGATAATTATACACTGGGAGCTTTGCATTGTGTAAACACCTTAAATTGATTCTCTTGCCCTGCCAATTGTGAAATTCTTTCCATTGCGTGCTGACTCTATCTGAGATTGCAATGATTATGCCTTTTATAAACTTTTCTACCATGTATGGATTTTCTCGTTTAATGCAGGCAGCGAGCGTGCCTTCTCCTCCATGTGGGGCTGATGCTGGAGCTGCACAAACTCTCCCTGAAAACAGCAGGTGGAAACGGAGATTTTCCAAGGGCTGTGGCTGCAAAATAAGGTCTCTGCCTGCTCCTGGGATGACAGCTAAAGCAGAGCAGTGACATGAGTGCTTGGTGGGAGCTGCTGGAGATGTTGTGGCTGGAGTGAGCCTGTCCTGTGCTTGCCCATGCACAGCACGGGCGTCTGGAGATGCTCCTGCTACTTCAGAGACGGTCACCAGCACAAACATCTCAGCACAGGATGAGATAGAATAGGAAGGGACGTGCAGTGATCATCTAGTCCATCTGCAAGATCACACATCCCTTCAGATGCTGCGGTTCATCCAGGGATGCCCTCCCCAGGAATCCCCTGGTTTTCCTCCAAGCTCTGTTTCCTGTGCACACGGATCTATCCCGCATTGAAACAGAGATTTCCTCTGCAGAAACAGGCTCTTAACTTTAGGCATTTTAGGAAAGGCTCATTTTACATCAGTGTTCTGACTATAAAAAGAATCCCACAGCCGTAGTGGTAAAGGGGAAAAGCTGCCCTTTGAATTCTCAACACATCTGTATTTTTAGTCTCCTGCTTTGACTAGAAGAAAATATTCCTGCAATCTGTCTTCGGACTTCAATTTCCCATATTCTGGGGAGAGCTTGTTCTGTGAAAGGCATCAAGAGGCATCCCCAGACAGCCAAACCATCTGGAAAGCCCAGAAATGTGGACTGAGATGACTCAAAACCAAACTTCCCTCTCAATCATCCCAAGCACCACTGTTGGCCCTGCTGAGGGGGCAGCCACACTGGCCGAAGGGCTGCTGTGTAGCTCCTCTGTGCTGGCTGGGGGGAAGGAAAGGTTTTTCTCCCTCCTCCATAGCGTTCAGAGAATCGTGCAGCAAAATCAATATTGCAGCAGCATCATTTATTTAAATACATGTGAATGATGGTCTTTAATGCCTCTTCGGTGAGCGCACAAGCAGCAGGAGGATGCTTGTAGTGTGGGGAACCAGAGATGGCACTGGGTCAGCAGAGCTGGGACCAGTGCAGAGTTAATGCACCAAACCCAAAGTGTGGCACTGCTGCCCAGCACGGGAAGGCGAGGGCAGGCTCCCTTTCCCTTGCCCCTCTCCTGTTTGCACAGAGCTTGCAGGCTAATGGCCATTCATCTCTATCAGGCAGCGGGGAGCTGGATGCATGGAGAATGAGCCTTAGGGGTGGGTGTTGGTGTTTTAAAGTCCCCTCATGTACTCAATAGAGCATCCTGTGTGCAGGGAAACAGGGGAGGTCACTGCCACATCCCTGGCTGGGAAGTCTGGCTGAAAAGCTGCCTGGAGAAGGACCTGGGGGTGCTGGTTGAACAGGAGCCAGCAGTGGCCCAGGTGGTCAAGAAGGCCAATGGCATCTTGGCTTGGACCAGAAATGGTGTGACCAGCAGGTCCAGGGAGGTTCTTCTCCCTCTGCACTCAGCACTGGTGAGACCGCTCCTTGAATCCTGTGTTCAGTTGTGGGCCCCTCACCACAAGAAGGATATGGAGGCTCTGGAGTGAGTCCAGAGAAGAGCAACAAAGCTGNCATGGAAAGGGTCATTGTGCACTGGCAGAGGCTGCCCAGGGAGGGGGTTGGGTCACCTTCCCTGGAAGTGTTTAAGGGACGGGCGGATGAGGCACTGAGGGACATGGGTTAGTGATTGATGGGAATGGTTGGACTGGATGATCTGATGGGTCTTTTCCAACCTGCTGATTCTATGATTCTGTGATCCCACCAGGGAAGAGGATGAGCAGTGGCTGTGGTCTAGATACAGAGGACCAAAGGGAGAGAAAATTAAAAGAAGACAGGTAGGTAATGAATTCTGACATATCCCCAGGCCCTGAGGGCTCACACTTGCTGGGAGATTGTGGCATTTTCTGTCCTGCAGAAAGCGTGCAGTGCAGGGTTTTGCTGTGGTTTGCTTGGTCTGAGGTTGTTTCTCTGGTTTGTGGTAGTGGGTAACCACTAGGCATACCCCAAAATAAAGCCAGTCATACTGGTTGTTGGGGCAGCACAGGGCTGAAACAGGCTCAAAATGGCTTTCCCTTAAGAGCAAGTCCTCATGCTTCTGATTTTTTTGAAATCTCTTCTTCAGTTGTTCCCTTAAGTATTTGTTGGATGTCTTCTTTTTTTCCTCTTTCTTTAGAAAGAGAAAAAAAAAAGCTATTTCATCCAAATTCTTTGCTCTGTTATTCCCCTCAGGATCGTGTTTGCATTTGGCAGGGAGGGAGCTGGCTTGGTAAACATCGACCGCGGTGAAGTGCAGCCAGAGGGATTGCAGACGCTGTCTGTACTTCTGCCCGCAGCTTGAAATCGTCTTCCTCTCTGTCTTAGCCATGTAAGAGACTCAGTGTGCACAAATCCTCTGGCTGGCTGAGCCTCTCCTCCCTGGCGGTTTCCTTGCAGGAGGCAGGTGAGGCTGGAGGACTGAGCTGTGTTATTTACTGCCCTGCCAAGTGTGCAAACAGTGTTGCATTGCGTGTCTGCCTCGGCTACACTGTCTCTGAGGAGCAGATTGCTTCTATTTAGCTATTTTTTAAGCTGGAAGGACATTACTTTAGCAGGGCCACTTTTGCTTGGGAGCCCCAAATCGATCTCTGTCCCATCCTCTCTGCTGTCTCTGGGACTGGTGTAAAAGCTCCTTGAGCAGCTCCTGGGGAGGGCAGGTGCGAAAACAGCCCCCCCAGCTCCTCCAAGGGGCTGAGAAGAGCTACGTGGATAACCTGGAGCTGAGGAGAGGAATGGGAACAGCCTGGGACAAGGCGGCAGCACCACAGCGCTGGCTGGCAAAACACCACGCAGGGCATGGTGTATCCAGAGGCTCTTCCCCTCTTGCCTGGGACTGCAGGGGAGCTCGGGTGCGAATGTGTGACGCCCCAAGAAATCCTGTAAAATCCCTCAGCCCCATCACAGAGCCCGGCTAACAAGGGGAGATACATTTTCTCCATTAAATGAATGGATGGGTTCTTTTGCAGATCTTCCTTTCTCTTGCCTCCTCCGCTCCAGGCTGACATTGAGCCCGTCTAATCATGCAGTGACAGCCAAAAATCTAAATCCATGTCACAAAGTAAATTGACTTTAATCCCACGATGGCAGATCCTGCCTTCCCTTTGGTGGGCAGCTCTGGCTTGAGCAGCAGCCGTCTGCAGTGCTGAGGGGCCGTTCCCTTCTGGCTGGGGTTTCGGTGAGTGCCCTCAAGTCCTGGGACCTGGTTGTGCAGCAGCACCCCTGCTCCTGTGCTCTGCACTGATGGGATTTGGGCATCCCAGTGCCGCACTGAGGGGACCTGTTCTGCTCCCAAGCTGCATTTAAATCCAGCTTTGATGAGGTGAAAGCATTGCCCGAGTGTCTGGGTTGCATTAACATGTGCCAAGTGCATATGGAGCCACTCCATGTCCATTTAAAAACAGCAGAGCCCATCTCTGCAGCACGGTGATGTGCCAGGGTGCCTGCTCTGAGACCGTGTAGGCTTGATGCCCCACGGCACCCCACATCAGCACCATATTATGCAAAGGCACCAGGTCTGGTGGACTTCGGGGCACTGCCCTTGGTCAGGGAGCAGAATCATGCCTGGGCTCAGCATTTTCTCTTTGAATTTGCGTGTTCTCAGCAAAGCATTACTGCTGTAGTCAAAATAAACTGATTTACGTACACTGTCCTTTTATCGTTGCAGGGAGTTACAATACGTGGCTGGTCTGGTTTTCCTTTCACCTCCTTCAAATGACTCATCTCTGCACGCATCTGGTGTCCTTATTTCAGACTAATGATTCATAATGACAGTAACGCATGGAGAGCAAAGGGAGAGGTGCAGGATTGGTGCCTCCATGGGGAGGGTCACTGGGTGAGTCACGGCTGGGCAGGACACAGCATGCCAGGTGCTCCGTCTTCCCAGGGGAAAAAGCTATGACTAGAAGGCAGCAGGAGGCTCAGTCTGGGCTGGTGGTGCTGGCATCGTCCAGGGGCTGAGGAGCTCCAGCTCCAGCCTTCACTCCTTCCCACTTATTCATTGGTGTAACAGCTGAAAACACATCTAATGAGGTATCAATGGGTATTTTAATCACCTTTTATAAAGTATCTTCATCTTCAGTCCCTATGTGCCATCAGTTGCTGTGAGCATGGTCAGTGTGAGATGCCTGTTTCCCCCATGGATGTGGGAACGTCTGTGCCTTGTGTGGGTTTGGGCACCCCAGGGATGCCTGAGAAACAGGTTGTGGTGACCTGGCCATGCTGATGCTGCCCGGGTCTCACTGCAGCCAGTGAGCAGGTGCTGACCGGTTCTGCCACGGGCATTGAGAGGGTTTGCAGGGTCTGCTTGTGGATTATTCACTGCCTGAGCTATGCAGAAAGTTGAGCACAAAAATAGATTTTTCCATTAATTTATTCTGGCCAAACTATCGAAGAAAAACCATAAGCTACAGTTTGGGGCATCCAGTGGGGCACCAAAAGTGCAGAGCTGGAGGGGGAGCTGCTGATAAGATGAGTGTATGGATGCGGCCAACCCCAAACCAAGGATACCCAACACCCTGAGAAAGAGGGAGAGCCTATGGTGTGGACATGCAATATTTTGGTTCAAAATGCATGAAACCCTTGTCTAATTTCCTGCAAACTGCCCCATTTCCAGCCGTGGAGCAAGAGACCCTGGGGAGGTGGGAATGATCTGCACAAGAGTGTGAGGAACAACTGCAGAAACGAGATTCCCACCCATCCATCATGAAATGACTTCCACAAGCAGATAGCTTGCATATTGCAGAAGTCAGATATGAGGAGCTAAGTGAAACTGTGGCGTAAGCCCTTTGGACTCAGCATGGTTGCAGTGGGGATGAATTTGGCCCGGAGACTTTTTTTTCAGCTGCACTGAGTTACCGGCCATCTGGCTCCATGCGCCGTAATCCGCAGCTTCCCCAAGCCCATATGGGGAAGCAATATTTTTTTCACTGTGTACGTTATGTTTCCCAGAACGTATGGCCCATACATTTAAAATCTTTGAGAGCTGCCTCCTGTATAAGCAGATAATCTGGAGCGGTGGCACTGGAGATTTCTTTGGAGGAGAATTTATTTCCCTGTGTTTTAGGTGACTTTAAAAACATGATCTTGGGGAATGCAGAGCCAGGAAGGGAGCAGTTGGCTCCGTGCCCCGTGTTGAGGAGGCAGCGTGCGGAGGCGCCGGGCAGTGAAGAGGCTGGCAGCATGGGCACTGCCTACACCTGCTCTCTGATGCTGATGCCCTAATCATAATATTCTTTTTTTATCCTCTCCTCTCTCTCCATTTGTGATCATTTGAGGACCTAACTCCCTGCCTATTTGCAACCCGACTGCCCCTGGGTTAAACAGGGAGTAGAGTTAGGCATGGGAAAGCATGTTGGAGCCCATGCTGGAGAGAGGGTCCAGGGTCCCTGAGCAAAGGGGGTTCTTTCTCCTTCCAGCAAACAACCCACAGCTTTGCTGCTCTCTGCAGCCCCAAATCCATGCACCCTGGAGCCAAAGTGACCTCTGCCAGGGACAGGTTTGACTCCTGCCCCTTGTGCTAGCAGGGGAAGTTGGGGTGTTTTAGTGGCTGTGGATGTAGCAGAGCATCATAAGCATCATTCTTTGAAAGGCAAGAGCTCCAGACAGGGCTCTGATAGAGACCAAGTATTTAAAAATACATTCACTGTGTAATTTTATACCCAAAATACATGGTGGTGCACTATACAGCTTAAGCGTAAGTGAATGATTTCATATTATAACACTTTGAATATATGGACAGCTTAGTTTATGCAATGTATAACTCATCCGGTGTATGGAAAACTAATACATCTTCCATATGGGCAACAAATCAGAGATGATTAGTCTTGCGGGGGAAAAACGGTCATGCTGTATTGAGTATTTTGACTTGGAATAGATGCAAGTTTCATTCCTGCTTCACGACTAAATTTCCTAAACTGAACAGTCAAATAAAATGATCTCACTCCCTCTCTGTGCCGTGGCTCAGGTTTGCTGCTCCGGCACAAGAGCTGGAGTAGGTTTCCAGCCAGAGAGTGCTGGGAGAGTATTGCCATCAGCCCCCGGGTTGTATTTGTTCAAAGGCAAAGGGTGGTTGGTGACCTGGCACTGGGTTTGCACACATTTTGCACATAGCCAGCTCAGAGCTGTGGCTTGGTGCTGGCTGGGGGGAGAAGGTGCAAGGTGAGAGCTGAACTCCCGCAAACCAGCCAAACCTTCGGCCAAGGATGCCCATTGCCAAGAGTGGGAAATGCTGGCAGCGAGCAGCATCCCGCTCCCCTCCTCCAGTTTCAGAGGCTCTGACATGGTTCCTCCTCCCGGTACCAAGTTTTAAATATGTCAAGCTCAGAAGATGATCTTGTTATGGGAAGATTATGCTAATGAAATGTTTCCTGAGATCAAACTCATTTTGTGTTCAAAAGCATTAAAATAAATGGCTTCTAATTGAATCTTATAAATGGTCCCCTCCTGATAATGAGCTGCTATTAATTTTAATTGAAGGAAGGCAGAACGTAAACACAGCGGCAGTGCTGGGGGAGGTGATGGCGTACAGCTCTGCACTGCCCATTCACGGGGGGTCTCGACCTTCCTTCCCCATCCCTCCTGTGCCACCAGGACTGTGGTCCCCAGGTGAGGCACAGGGGTTCTGCCAGGGACGTTCCCAGCTGCCAGGGGACATCCCAGAGGACCCTCCTTGGGTCTTTGGAGAAGAGAGGAAACAAATGTGTGCCCTGAGCTCCTGTCTGGGCTGTCCTGCTGCCTTTAAAATCTCAATCCTTTATTAATACTATTATTGTTATTACCTTTTTTCAGTCCGAAGGCTCAAATCCCTGCCAGGCACAGCGTGTGCTGTCCAGCTGGGGTGACCTCATCTGCTTCAAAGCAGGGAACGGGCATCTGAGCTCAACCAAAGAAAATTTACAGGAATTCATCTGTCAACAGGCATGTTTCTATTTAATAAGTGCTCAGTTTGAGATCACATTAGTCCTTCAATTATTTATAAGCTGAAATCGTGCACATTCTCTGTTCGGGTCTAAAAAAAGAAGCAAATGTCTTTTGCTTCCCCTCCACCTGAGCCCATCAGCTGGAACTCAGCAGAGCTGCAGCGGGTGTCCCCAAGGGGTGATGGGGGTGGCAGCGTCATGGGACTGACCCCAGTGCAGAACCGGAGGGGTGGGGGTGGTATGAACATGGGCTCAGCAGAAAAATTTATTGAAGATGCTCAGCCTTTAACTGCTTTTTGCAATGAGTACCCACAGCCATGGGCTGGGGCACCCCCCGATGAGGTGGAAATGGGTGCTGAGGTGCCCTCGACACCTTCCTTCTTGTTTTTTCCCCTTTGACGTCTCTATTTAAAGCCCTGCTCCCTCTGGCATGCTTCTTCCCGCTTGGTTGTCCAGCGTGGCAATAGTAGGTGGGTGGCATGATCCAGGCTTTGCCTGCCAGGCTAATGCCCCTGCACATTGCTCTGGAGTCACTAATGGCCTTTGCTTTTATGCCTCATCTGCTTGAAGGGTTTAAAAGGGAATAATTAAATAGCCAGCAATACAGCCATCGATAAAATTGCACTGGTAATGATGGGAAAAAAGTACCACCAGAAGAATATAAAGCTCTACTGACTCGTGCACAGCGAGGGAGCGCTCCACAGCCGCAGCATGTTGGCAGAAATCATTAGGCTAGGGCAGGCTGTGCCTGAGGAACTGTGTGTCCCCTGGGCACGCCTGGCATCCATGCATTTAGCTGCTGTGAAATCAATGTGAGCGACTCAGATTTCCAACCCGGAGCGCGCCAGCGATTAGACTGTACTAATGCTATATTTAAAAATGTGCTCATCTTGTGCAGTCAAGGGGAGAGAGAGAGGAATATTCCCCAGGAAGAAGGGTTGCTGCACTGTGAGTTGCTGCCTTCCTCACCTCAGCGTGCCGGTTATCAAACTAATGCAAAATTAGGCTGCGTGCAAGAAAGCAGAATGTTTTCTTTTGTCAGCAGCACCTGCCTCTACCAAAAGGACTGGACCCCTCACCACAAGAAGGATGTTGAGGCTCTGGAGTGAGTCCAGAGAAGAGCAACGAAGCTGGGGAAGGGGCTGGAGAACAGGCCTTATGAGGAACGGCTGAGAGAGCTGGGGGTGTTTAGCCTGGAGAAGAGGAGGCTGAGGGGAGACCTCATTGCTCTCTCCAACTCCCTGAGAGGAGGTTGTGGAGAGGAGGGTAACGGCCTCTTCTCTCTAGTGACAGGGGACAGGATGAATGGGAATGGCCTCAAGCTCCACCAGGGGAGGTTCAGGCTTGACATAAGGAAAAAAATTTTCACAGAAAGGGTTGTTAGGCACTGTCAGAGGCTGCCCAGGGAGGTGGTTGACTCATCTTCCCTGGAGGGGTTTAAGGCACAGGCAGATGAGGTGCTGAGGGACATGGTTTAGTGACTGGTAGGAATGGTTGGACTTGATGATCCTGTGGGTCTCTTCCAACCTGGTGATTCTATGATTCTATGATTCTAAGGGGCCCTGCAGCCCACACACAGCCCAAACCTCCCTGCTTTCAGCAGCAGGGACTGCAGAGGAGGATGCTAATCCAGCGTGGGGGACGCTTACCCTGTTATACTGTGGGGTGAGGAGGATCTGATGGAGATCCTGGGGTACATGGGGCAGTGGATGTGATTTCAGAGGGTGGCTTGATGTTGCCGTGGGTGTTTGCAATACCCAGAGGAGGCCTCTTGGGCTGCCCCATTGCTTGATGGTTTTATGGTTTTTTATGGGAATTAGGGGCTATGAAAATGAGGGCTCAAGGAAGCTAAACAGGGACAGGTTCTGCTCCCCCACCGGGATGCTGAAAAGTCATTTTGTGCAGATATCCCTGTGGTTTGAAGCAAAAACTTTACATCTCCTGGAGTAGAATTCTGCCTCATCCCAGTAGCAATTCAAACCCACCGTGAACCTTTTCATGAGGTCCGAGCATGAAATGAAATGAGCTCTGCTTACTCCACAGTGCTCTCCGGGTACTTTCCCATTCAACACAACAGCCTGTGTTTATCTTCCCAGCCAAGGGAGACTGCAGCCCCAGTGCCTTTGTCCTCCTGCCCTTTGCTCCTGGGTGATACGAAGCTTTCCGGGGGTGAGGTGCGAGGCAAGACACCAAAGCAACTCACACCTTTGCCTCTGGTTTGTGGGGATTAACCCAGTGTTTTATGGCTGGGAAAGCCAGCGCTAATGTGCTAATTAGATTTAACACTCCAGATAGGAATGTGGCAAATTAGCCCAAGTGTCACGGTGTCAATGCCATGACAGGGCTGGGTTTCTCCCTGGGAACAACCTGGGAGGTGTGAACTCAGCGTATCATGGGCACAGCTGACCACTGGGAAAATTTTGAGGTATTTTGGTGTGTGTTAAGACACTTTCTCCGCTTTTGATGCCTCCTCATGCAAATCCATCGGTCAGGTTGAAATTCTCCATCCCATATTCCTTTCCATCTCTCCCAGTGAATGAACATGGGGGGAGTGGGTTGGGTAGAGGAGAGTAGGAGTGAGCACTGCTCACATGGATCCCCATCATGGGTGGATCATGGGGGATCATCAGTGTCTGAAGTTCCTACCCTGCTCTCAGAGCTGCCCCAGCTCCTCTGCGGAAAACACAGAGACCCCCTCTCCGGTTGCACCCCCCATCCCAGCAGCACAAGCAAGAGACACGGGGGATTTTTTTAAGCAGCACATAAAACCCTGTCGTGTACTGCATCAGCTGCTCGTTTCAACAAGATGTGGCAGGGACGGTAATTGTATGTTGAGTGCTCTCTGGTTGATTAAGAACATATTTATTGAAGTTTATCTACTGTAATATGTATGAATCTCTTATTAGATAATTGCTAAACCTCAAACACCTGTTTAACAGATCATATATATAACCCATTACATAGTTGTTAAACCACACTGGCTTTAATTCATCAAACACGAATGTGAAATCCATTCTAAATTAAATTCATTTTGAGGCACTTCAAAGAGCTCTTCACTCCCCTTCCTTTGTGCAATGGGGATGCGAGCACCCTATTTCCCAACAGTGCTGATGTGTTGGGGCAGCTCTGCCCTCTGAGTGCTAGTGCCATCCTTCTGTGTTGGGCAACAAACTCGATGGAGATGTGCAAAAAAAAAAAAAAAGGCACTCAAATCTTTTAATGAAAAACTAGAATTAAAAAGTTCAGTGTTAAACCCCGGGAAGATGTCACTACCTGCTCCTGTTTGCAGATACCTGGAGGGAGAAGGAAAGGTGGGTAGGCTGTGGGCAGGCTGTGTGAGGACGAGGGATGCTGAGCCAAACATCGAGATGGTTAGCACAGCTTTATTGCTTTTTGCTCTGTATCAGCAAATTCCCATTTTAGCACCACTGCTTTACACCCTCTGTAAGTGCAGCAGTGCCCAGCAGCCCCGTGCTCCTGCCAGAGCCCCCCACCCATCCCACCTGGCAGATAAGCTTTTATTTTATGTGTTTAAAACCCTTAATTATCCTGTCCAGCTCTGCTGCCCTTGATGCTGTGCAGGGCAGAACTCACCTGATGTCCCACGCAGACGCGGTAAATCCTGCTCCACATGTGATGAGAGGACTTTGCTCTTGCAGAGTTGATCCTTTTTTTTTCCTTCTCTCTTTATTTAATTGTCCCACGGGGGAATCACTGAGTGCCCTTCGTTTTGTGGTGTAGAACTGGTGTTGACACGTGTCTTTATTAAATGAGTAAGGGTGAGGCCCTTGGAGATGCTGTTTAAATAAGGGAGAAATCTTGCTGCTGGGATAGGAATGAATAAATACACGTCGGGCTCTGGTAACCCGTTTATTTCCAACCTGAGCTTGGGAACTATTTTGCCAACACAGTTATTTGTGCAATTCTGCAGCAAACTGGGCTGTGAAGCTTCAAAGCCCGAGTCCCACCACACACACATCCCTGCAGAGGCATATCCCTCCGTCCTGCAGGCACCTGGTGTCTGTCTCCATCTTTGGGGGATTTTACAGCAAGATGCCAGACAGCTGAGTGATATTTGTTATCAACATCAGGGTGCAGCCTTGGGTCCTGGGTGCACGGTGCTTTATCCACTTCTCCTTTTTGTAGAGCAGGCAGTTTGCTGTGTCCTTCCCCAAGAGCAGGGATGGGTGGGTCAGCTCAGGGGCTCCAGCAGAGGTGGGTGGGGGTGTAGGAAGGGACCTTGAGTTGGGAGAGCCCAACCCAGCATCATCGTTAATGCATTTCTGGCTGGCGTATGCACAAAACCACTGGTTTCTGCCCTCATTCCCTTCCTGCCCCGCTGGTTCCATGGGCAGAGAGAGGGCAGACTGGTACTCGGCTTTGCTGCAGCCCCTGCTTACAGTCATCCAAGCCTTGGGATGAGTGAGCTACCTGATCCAGTGTGAGATGTCCCTGCACATGGCAGGGCTGTCTGAACTGGCTGAGCTTTAAATACCCATCCCAACCCAAACCATTCTGATTCTGCGCTTTATCAAGGGTTTCAGCTCTAACGTCAACATAAATCACAGAGTTGGCAAGCTCTCCCTTTCTGTCTCTCTCCCTTTCGTTGCTGTTCACGATAAAGCAATGTGGAAAGGAAGCATGCAAGCCAAGGGGAGGGTGAGAAGAAACAGGATCTCTTATCTAATGCATGCCTGAGCTGCTCAAATGTTTCTGCATCAGCAATTATTTTGCCTGACTTTGGGTTTTGACAAAGCTCTTGAGTCTTGCAAATGCAGTCTGAGATCACGCTGGCGAAGCACAGACCCAAATTCTTCCTTTCTCTCTGAGTCTCTCTGTAGTCTTGGGGTGAGACCTGTGAAGCATCTCACCAGGGAAACAAGCTGGAAGAAAGAATTTGCCAGGCTCCAGGGAGATGCTGAGCATCTCGAGCTCTGCCCCAGAGCCCCCAGTGCTGGCTGTCCGGAGCCTCCGCTTGCTGGATTCATTAAAAACTGGGCAGGATCAGGCAGCCTGTGGTTCGCGACTGCTGTGAGTGCAGATGAATGTGTTCTGTGCAAACCACTGTAAATACACACTACGTTAAGGCATTGCACTCTGTGTAAGCTTGCACAGTGAATATGCATTATAGGGATGATTTCTGTACACATATCCACGTTTGCAGATGACACTAAGCTGGGTGGAAGTGTCGATCTGCTGGAGGGTAGGAAGGCCCTGCAAAGGGATCTGGACAGACTGGACCGCTGGGCAGAGTCCAACGGCATGAGGTTTAACACAGC
Source organism: Piaya cayana (assembly GCA_013389865.1). Lineage (NCBI taxonomy): Eukaryota > Metazoa > Chordata > Aves > Cuculiformes > Coccyzidae > Piaya > Piaya cayana. The sequence goes on from WAAB01003894.1 coordinate 109,791, forward strand.
CAAATGCCGAGTCCTGCACCTCGGGCACAACAACCCTATGCAGAGCTACAGACTGGGTGAGGTCTGTTTGNCCAGTGCTGGCTGTCCGGAGCCTCCGCTTGCTGGATTCATTAAAAACTGGGCAGGATCAGGCAGCCTGTGGTTCGCGACTGCTGTGAGTGCAGATGAATGTGTTCTGTGCAAACCACTGTAAATACACACTACGTTAAGGCATTGCACTCTGTGTAAGCTTGCACAGTGAATATGCATTATAGGGATGATTTCTGTACACATATCCACGTCTGATGGCCCCATCATTTAGAGCATGAGCTTATAAACTTCTTGCTAAGTAGAAAGAAAAAGAAAAATGCCTGACTGTTAATAGGAAAGGAATAATATCTATTCATTTATGTCTGAAACCACCTTTAACGTCATATCTACATGCTTCATTTCAGCTAAAGCAATACACAGCACTCAGAAAAGCAATATTGCTAAGCTCTGCTCTAGCTCTCGTGTTTTGATATTTTTAATATTGCGTCCAGACAACGGAGCCTGTCAACAACTCTGTGAAGTGTTCATTTAACTAAGCCAATTTAAAATGTGTAACAATTATAAAGAGATGGGCTCAGATGAGTCAATTTGTCTCGAGTGTTTTCTAGCTGAACTTAATAATATTGGATATGTGAGAGAAATTGGAAAAATTCACCCTCTGTGTTCAATTCTTTTGAGAAGTCGAAATACCCAATTCACTCTGGCACATGATGAATGTTCTGCCCCTTTTCTAATTACATCTTGCCTTAGTCACAGCGGTGTCTAGTAAATCGCCTTGTGAGTCTATACACATCACACACCGTCCTCGCTTAAAAAAAGGGGGAAGAAAACAAAAGTTCTTGATTAGATTTCTTTCAAAACCAACTCATCCTGCTCACACATGATCTGGAATTGGCTTTTTGGCAACTAAGCCCCTTCACTATTGCTACTCTTTCTTGCATCACATCCCCCAACCCCCCTGAATTTTTACTAAAAGAAACAGAAAAAGAGAAGTGATGGCTGTGGAAGCCATTGGGTGGGTGTCCCTACAGGGAACTTTGTCAGCACGGATTCGAAGAGGAGCACACGTGCATGCATTGGTTTTAGTGTTGATGATGTTTTAATCACTGGGACAAACAAGGGGTTTGCATTTCCACACCTGGAAGATGTGCTTTGCTCACGGGTAGTGCCTGTGCTTCACCCCAGGTGCTGTTGTTCCTCTCTTATTCGAAATTGTTGCTGTTTCAAGACACACTAAATTTTAACAACGTTTTTTCCAGTTAGCAAGAAATTAAAATAATTCCAAACTAATATGGATTCCTGTGTAAGAGCAATTTTTGGCTCGCTGGCTCGGCTGCCAGAGGGGGAACCATTCAAACCCCTCCAGAACCCCAGGGCCAACATCACCCATGAAACCTTGATGGGAAACCCTGCCTGTGGGCAGCATCATCACCTGCAGATCTGTATCCTCACCCAGATCTCCCGCTTGCATTTTAAATAGACCAGCTTTGGGCTAAAATAGCCTTTATAGCAGTCATTTATCTTCCTAATCTCTTACCTGCCTGGAGATAGTCTCCATTATATTGTGATTACAAAATTTATCAGCTATTGCGCTATTTTTAAAATGTTTGAGTGGTTTCATTGCCTTGAGTGGGTGGGAGGTGGATTTGCCACAAGGGGTGGCTTCCCCAGCCCTGCACAGTGGCAAACTGGCAGGAAAAAAGAGATGGATTTATTTAATTTTCCCTCAAAAACCAGATAGCCTTGAGGCTTGCTGGTGGGTCTTGATGCCAGCTGTGGGCTGAAAGCACTTGAGGAGAGCCTGGAGAGGAGAAATGGGATCCCCTCCACAGGGCTTCCAGCCACATGCTTTTGGTTTGACCTTTTTTTGCTGAGCATGGCCACAAATATGAGCAACATTGCATCTCAAGAATGTTGCCTGGAGTGGCAGAAATGAGCTGGAAGCTGGGAGTTCTGGCTGGATTTAACAGCGGGTCATAGAGGAATGGTTCCAGCTGGTAAAGGCCACCACTGATGGAGGCAGAGGGAGGGAGTGGAAAGCTCCCCTGGCCCAGAGACAGGGGAAGTCAATGAGGATGTGAAAGTGGGGTTTTCTGGCTCTGAAAGTGGCTTCAGCACCCCACAAGCATCCTGCCCTCCCTGAAAACTCTGCTTGTACCTGAGGGCACCATTCAGACACATCAGAGGGGAAGCCACAAGAAGGAGGTTGAGGCTCTGGAGTGAATCCAGAGAAGAGCAACAAAGCTGGGGAAGGGGCTGGAGAACAGGCCTTATGAGGAACGACTGAGAGAGCTGGGGGTGTTTAGGCTGGAGAAGAGGAGGCTGAGGGGAGACCTCATTGCTCTCTGCAACTCCCTGAGAGGAGGTTGTGGAGAGGGGGGAGCTGGACTCTTCTCCCAAGTGACAGGGGACAGGATGAGAGGGAATGGCCTCAAGCTCCACCAGGGGAGGTTTAGGCTGGACATTA
>WAAB01003894.1:112363-235992 GCA_013389865.1 Piaya cayana
GTTTTTTTTGGTGAATAAGAGGTATTTAAGGGACAGGTAGATGAGGTGCTGAGGGACATGGGTTAGTGATTGACAGGAATGGTTGGACTCGATGATCTGATGAGTCTTTTCCAACCTGGTGATTCTATGATTCTATATGGCCGTGCAGAGTATATACAGCCCTGACAAATGCCTATGGCCTCCTGGCTGATGTATTGAGAGGATCTGTTTGTGTTGCAGTGCAATGTTGCTCTTTGCAGGCAGACACATTCCTCTCCTGAGCTGTGTGCCCATCGTCTTCCCACTCTCTTCTTTGAGGCCTCAGCACTAGGAATAATTGGTGTTGCTCCAGGAGGGAGAAAAATAGAGATAACAGGCCTTTCCCGCTGCAGAGAAGGCTCGTTGTGCCTGTCCCTGCATGCTGCCACCTCGTGCCGCTCATGCCAACCACAGCCGCTTGGAGAAGGGACCCTGTCCCACTCTGACCTGCTCCAACTTGGTAACCTCCATCCTGCAGCTGGAGACAGAAAAGAGGTTTAGAAATCTGCTTAGAAGTCTGGCTCATTAATACCCTGCCCAAAGCTTTTATCAAATAATTAGCTTTTGTATTGCACTTCCCAGTCAGCAATAAATAAATAAAGAGGCAGATAAAACGAGCATTAAGCTTAAACTGCGCTTTTGGAAACAGCTCCTCTGACCCTGCCTGAGGCCACTTCCTCGGACCCAGGGGCTCAGCCACCTGGCACAAAGCTGGTAAGAGGCACCAGGGTCTGAGCGGCTCCTCCTGAATTTGGCAGATGTGATGAGCCCTGCTTCGATGAGCTGGAAGCTTTGGTCTGGTCGGTGTGCTGGGATGGGCTGTCCCTGGGGATGCAAGGTGGCTTCGCCCAAAAGACACACAGTGTGGTGGCAGCAGTGGCTGCATTGTCCCTGCATCCCTGCTAAGTATGTTTAGTTTGGTCACTATGGTGGCTGGGGAAACACCAGACTGTAGAATAGCTGTGCTTGGTGTGAGAGATGGGAACAGATGAGCTGTGTTGGTGATGGTCTGTGAACTCCTGCCCAGGGAATGTCCCTTCTCCCATTGGTCCTTGCTGCCGTCCTGTAGCCACGTGGTGGATTGAGCTGGGAGAGAATAAATGTGCCGAAGCTGCAGTCGCTATTTGGACTGTTTATCTTGTTTGGTCTAATTATGCCAAGAAAGTCATTATAATTTTATGCTCTTTGGGTTAACATTCTTGCCTGGGGCTCCATAATTAGTGTATGGTTTGTAGCTTAATGATTCTGAGCACAGTCAGTGCAAACGTTCTAACTGTAAATCAGGAGATTCGGGACCTGTGGACTGACACAATAATAAATCTTCTCAAGAAATAAGCATTTGTCTCTCTGTTTATAAGCTAGGCACTCAGCTTCACAGCACCCTTGCACTCTTGCTCCATCCTAACACAACTAAGGTGTCGCTGAGGAATTGCAATGAGCCACAACCCTCTTCTGAGACAGAAAGCCTCTTCCAGGGTGTCTCCTGTTTCACGGGGGTCCCATGGAGTGTTAATCCATTGAGGTCCTCAGCTCTTCACCCACCCCTCTGGTGCCACCATGGAGTCATCCTGCTCAGAGCAGCACACAGCATCCCCCACCACCCAGGGAAAAGGGATCTGCTGCATTCTGGGGATTTTGCCCAGCTCTCTCTAAAGAGCTGGCACTTTGGATGACGATAACCTCTTCTCTAGCCCCAACTATTAGCCCCTTTAAGCATCTTCTCTCTCATGATGCTAGTGTCAACAGTGGCCAGGGATGTCCATGGTGAAGTGGAGCAACCCAGTGTGTGGGATTGGGTTTGGACGGGCTGCAGTCCACGTTTTGAAGGGCTGCAGCACCTCTGCCCTTACCATGGGGTTTATTGATATTTTAAAGGGTATTGATATTTTTGCTACTTTAAAGAAACCCATCATCCAACACACTGAGCTCCTGCAAACCTGCATCTCCACCCACATCAGGCCCCTCAGGTCTTCTTGCTGAGGGGTATCAATGGAGCCAGAGAACTCCAACTCATCCCTGGTGTCTGCTGTTGTCCTCCCACTTTCTGATTTATTGCTCGTTAGGCTGACGATGAGCTCAGAGCCTGCATGAGACGCCAAGTGGCCAGACTGCAGTCGGCTTGACTTGACAAATTGTTTGGGTCAAATTAGAAGCTCCCAGGAGAGTTTCACAATTTCTTTTCCACTGGAAAATGTCATTAATTCATTACCAAATTGTTAAGGGAATCAAAGTTTCTGGTTTTAACCAAAGGATATTCTCGTGATTAATGTCAAGACTTTCCTTGGACACGAGTCCAGGGGAAGGTTAGAGCCAAAGCCCATCACCTGCAGCTCTGGGCTCCACGGAGTTTTTCCTTGTAGCCAATGACAGGCTGGGAGCGATCTGTGGGGCCATAAGGGACTCCTGGCCAGGAAATCACACTGTCCTGGGCTGGTCTGGGCTACAAGGATGCCCCACACTCTCCCAGACACCCACTGTGCTCACAGAAGTGTTCACAGAGGTGTAATAAGCTCTGCACCTAAAGCCCCTCCGCCCTCCGTGGAGCTGCGTGGTCACCTTTCTCTAGCAGAGGACCAGCACATCCCAGAGCCGCAGCCCTTGGATGCTGTGGGTGCTGATTCTCTCTGGGGACAGCTGAACTGCTGAAAGCAGGTGGTGAGTTTGAAGCCTTTAGCAGAAGAATAAATTGTGGTGAAGTGCATGTGAAGAGCAGCTATTAGGTTTTGTGCTGAGGCGATTAAATTTTCATGCCATTTTTCAAGGCTGTCTTAAAACCAAAGCATCGTCATAACCTGGGGAAGGGATGCAGGGAAGGCAGAGGTATCTCACTTTGCTGCCAAGCCTTAACCTCAGGGTTTTACCTTTCATCTGCTGGGAAACGTGGCCTTCCCAATGCCCAGAGCGGGGTGCTGGGCTGGGTTTAACTAGTGCTGGCGGCACTGCAGCTCTGCCAGCTGCGGGCGCTGGGGCTACAGCGCAGCTGTTGGGAAGTGGGGTGGAGAATGAGCTCATGCGATGGAAAGGAGCCAGCCTGCACAAGTGCAGGGGAAGCATTTTACACTGATAAACAACCATGCCTTTTTGTGTTTCTTTTTTTCCCTGGTGGTGATCTGCCTCCTGGGAGCTGGCAGAGGCTTGAGGATGTGGTGTCCAGCAAGGAAGGGCGTCCCAAGTCCTTCCGACACGTGTGGTCCCACTGCACAGCACCTCCTTCAGGCATCACAATTTCTCCCTCTCTGTAGTTCAGTGTCACTGGAACATTTTTCTCCTTTTACTGTGCTGAGCTCTGCTGCCTCTCATACCAGCAGTGGCTGCATTTCAGGAGACTAATGAAGTGCTGATCTTCCTTAATTGGCCTCTCCAATTTGCTGATTGGTCTTAAGGATTTCAGGTTTAAAAAAGCAGCCAGTGTCCAGTATTATAGGTTCTGTGCAGGCACGAAGGAAGGTTTTGGCATGTAAGCTTGATTTTCTGAGGTTGCTTGTAATTTACTGCCCACAGGTACTCATGGTTTGCAGTCTCAACTGGCGAGACAGAAATGCAGGGGTCAGATTGATTTTTGGGGGTGTCTAGGTTGTTACATGGGCTTCCTGTGGCCTTGACTTCCTTGGGTAGTGCCAGCATGGACATGAGTATCACTGTGGTCCCCTGCCCCAATAAACCCGCGGGAGCAGCTGGGAGGTGCAAACCCAGCCCTGGGACACGAGGCCAGCACTGGGCTGCCAGGTGAGAAGGCTGTGGCTGCGTCACCCACATGTGAGCCAGAGCAGAGGCACCAGGGTAGATACATTGGGAAGCTCAGAAGGTACGGCTTGTGCTTGAAAGTAGATCACATAAAACCACTTCACATCAGCGATGAGCTGTCTCTTGTTTGCATTTGCCCTCCCGATGCATCCAGAGAGACATCCTGATGCGAGGCCTCCGGGGAGAACGGTGCTTGCATTTTAAGGATGACATTGGGTGTACGGACCCGGCAAGCTCCCAGCTGACCAGGCTGTGTAACAGTCGCTTCAAGTTAATGAGAGGTGATGGGGAAAGGGCGCTGCAGCACGCACCCTGCCACGCGCCAGCTGCGCTGCGGCTCCTGATGCGGGATGCGCTGGGCTGTGGCATTTTGTCTGGGGGATGTGAGGGGCCACCAGCCTGCCCTGCAGCCCAGCAGTAGGAGAAAGGCATTAATAACCTTCCCCAAGCGGAAGAGCTGGTGAGTGCACATCGCTCTGGGAGGCTGTGGCAGGGCAGCAGCCCTTCACCACCGAGCCAAGTAATTTGATGAGAAGGGCAGTTAAGGTTTCAGGGACGGCAGCAATGACACCACAGAGCTCCCAGTTTCCCTGCAGCATTAGAGGGAGGAGAGGAGGTGCTTGTACTGGAGGGGTGACCCTGTCCTGTACCCTTCAAGTGCTGTCACCCTGCCCCGGGCTGTATCCGCGTAGCACACGGAGCCTTGCAGCAGGCTCGGGCATTGTTGTGTATTGCAATAATAAGTATATAAGTATTTATCTGGAGGGGTGAGTCAGATCCATAGCCAACGTCTTGGCATGGGCTTTGTAAGGCATCTCCCTGCCTGGCAGTGCAGGGCTTGAGGTGGGGGGAATGTGCTTGGAGAGGGAATCAGTTCCTCTCCACAGTTTGCATCTTATTTGGTTCATTTGGGTAGCAGCATCTTTGGGGAAGGGCAGTGGCCGGGAGTTTTGCCTTCTAGTTGCAAGCTGTATAAAAAAGTGTGTTCATGCACCACCACGGGGCAGCCCAGCTGGCTGAGATAAGAAATCCAAGTCCCAAATTTCAGTCACAGTAAGTGCCCATCCACGGAAGTGAGTTCTGGGAGGAATCTGGTGCTTGTGTGAGCACGGAGGAGCCCTGCCGGTGGCTGAGCAGCTGGAGCCCAGCCCAAGGCACAGCTGCAGGGAGTTAAGTTACTTGGCTTCCAAAATTATGTTTTTCTGTGGTTCCCTCATTTGAATGTGGAATAATGTAGATATTGTGAGCTGGGACTGCCTAGGAGGTGCTTCTAAAACCGCATTTATTGGGGGAGCACTTGTGCTGCTGGTGGCACTTTGCTAGGCAGCGTTGGGATGGTGAGAACAGCAGGTGGGAGGACGTCCAGGCTGCCCATGAGGCTCTGGGTGGAGGCAGGAATTCAGCCATTCACTCTGCAGGGAACAGAGCCTGGAATCAGAAAGCTGGGTGACAACTTTAGATGCAGGGCCAAAACCAAAGTGACCCCAGAATATCCCCTATGGGTGTCTGAGACAGAATCATAGAATCACCAGATTGGAAAAGACCCATCAGATCATCGAGTCCAACCATCCCTTTCACCACTAGACCATGTCCCTCAGCAATTCATCCATCCATCCTTTAAACACCTCCAGGAAAGGTGAATCAACCACCTCCCTGGGCAGCCTCTGCCAGTGCCCAGTGACCCTTTCNGGTGAGGGGCCCACAACTGAACACAGGATTCGAGGAGCAGTCTCACCAGTGCTGAGTACAGAGGGAGAAGAACCTCCCTGGACCTGCTGGCCATGCTGTTTCTGATCCAAGCCAAGATGCCATTGGCCTTCTTGACCACCTGGGCCACTGCTGGCTCATGTTCAGTCGCTGTCAACCAACACCCCCAGGTCTTTCTCCTCCACGCAGCTTTCCAGCCAGACTTCTCCTAGTCTAATGGTTTGGGAAGAAGAGAAACATGGAAATGTGCATTGTCAGGGACAGTACAACTACAGAGATGACCCAAGCTGCTGCAGAAAACAGCCTGCACACAGCAAAAGGACACAAGCCACGATGTCCCTCTGCCAGTGTTAGGCAGTATGTGAGCAGGAACATCCTCTCCTGCTCTCTCTGCTCATTGAATGAAAGCTCTGGTCCACCTCGGCAGTGACCTTTTTGGTAGGTGACACCAAAGAGTGGCACTAAAGCTCCTTTGGCACGTGTTTGAGGGGTGTGACCTTACTGTCACAACATCCCAGTGCATGCCTCTGGCCACCCTGCTCAATGTGAGACCTTGGCTGGAGAAGCAACTCGGTGATAAAGGAGTCTCAGTGCATGTATCATCCCCATGTGTGAAGGGGAGATGCTTTCACGGTGCCCAGGAGAGAATGGGTGATGGCAGGGGTGTTGGTTCAGAACAAAATGGTTTTGAAGGTGGTTTTGTACAGCTTAATCTCTGACCCCTTGTGTTACACATGCAACCGCCCAGCTTTACATCTGTCAGGCTGCCAAACCCCGCGGGGCCACATCCCTGACAGGTTCCTCTGCACAAACACGCGGGGCTGTGCTGACGGATGCAAAACCCCGTTAACAGGACGTTCAGCATTTCTGTCATTCCAGAGATGCCTGCAAGGTTTCAGCACAGACCAAAAGGCAGCCGTGTCAGGGAAACCAGCGCACACAAATACTTCTCATTCCAGACAATAATCCAGGTTTATTTTAACTACTCAGTGCCCATTTTTACCCTCCTGCCAGCACAGTCTCGGAAGGGTCCCTGGTTGCACTTGGTGGTGTTGAGCTGGTGGGATGTCCCTGTCCCACAACTGCCTGTCACCTTCAAGGATTGCTGCTACCTCTGAGCCGAGAGGTGCACACGGGGACATGAGCGGGTGCCTTCCCCAGCCAGAGGTTGCTTTGGGGGATGCCTGGGGGCTGCAAGAGGCAGGGAGGTGTCTGAACACTGTCACACTAGGTTTGCAGTTCAGGGCGTCAATGTGAAAGATCTCCAGCTAGCATTGCCCATCATCTGCAGATGGGCACAGAGTCAAGCTCAGTTTCCAAATCCAGCAATTCCTTCTGCCACCTCCTGAATTCTCAACCAATTCTTGTTTCACAGCATCTTGGCTGAACTGCCCTGGGGAAACTGCTGCTCACCTGGGTGTATCATGTGTGGCTGTACTAAGCTCCCAAAATCTGGATCTCACTGAACGTGCTTCCCAGAGGTTTCTGCTTTACCCAGTGCTACAGCCCATAACAGTCCTCAGTGACAAGGAGTTGCAAGGTGATGGATGGACTCAAGCTCAGCCTTGCCTGGACTGACCCGCTGGCATTGAGAGGACAAGGCAGGGGCACCGAGGTGGTGAAAGCAGGTGAAGCGACTCCAGAGAAGCGTGGCTTTTGAAAAAAACACAGCATCTCCAATGTCCTCCAAGGGCACGGAGCTGTGAGGTGGGGAGGAGGCTCTGGTCCCCATGCGAAGCGAGTGCTACCACTTCAAAATTAAATGCAGTTGCCATAGAAATATTAATTGGGAACAAAATCTGAAGATGACACTTAAGTAGAAGATGGAGCGTTACGGAGAGATGAGGACAGCGATGAAAATAGAACAGTTAAAAGGAAAATTCTTCAAAGGCAGGATAATGCAGGTGAATATTTAACGCACAATCAGCAGGTCGCCACGTCAGCGATGCTTTTAATATTGTAGGGCAAAGGATGTGAAATTCTTGCTGGAGGACAGCACATCCTCCTCTCCAGCCAAGGTTGCTGGGCCTGGAGGGTGCGTTGGAGGATGGATCCTGCAAGTTTCTGCTTCCACTTGCAGTGGGGCTGGCGTGCAGGAGCCGGCTGGACACAGGTTGGGCTACTGGGCATCATCCTCTGAACTGCACATGGTGTCAACATCTTTGGTGTGCAACCAACCTGCAACCAGAAGCCAGATGAGGTGTATGGTGGATGTCCTTCTCCCAGTCTGGATTCTCTGCTTTTGGGCAGAAACTGGCAGGAGGTTCCCGGCACAGGTATGGGCCTGACCCTCCTCCTCCCAGGAACATTGGCATCTCCCAGCCCCCCCAGATAATGTGAGGAAAAAGGCTCTTTCAGGTCCTTCTTGCCCCAAAACTGTTTCTTGGCCTGGGTTTCTTCGGAAATGCCCATAAGCAGAGAGAGTTTCTTAGGTGAAACAGGGCTGATGCAAGGCAAAGAGTGTCTAAGTGTCCCACGGAGCAAAAGTCCTATGGGGACCTCACTACAAGGGGCACTTTCCAGGGAAGGACGTGCCGTTGGGGCACCTCTTCTCGTGGTGGGACTGTCATTGGTGGGGAAGAGGAAAAGGATGTGCTAGTAGAATAATCACAACTTATGTTTTGCAAAAATTCTGTAGATGATAATATCAGCCAGCCCTCTTTTAGGCAGTGTTCAGCCCAGCGAGGGGAAGGGCAGCTCCATCCCGCCACCCCACCATGCTCTTGTTCTGCCAGCTCCAACCTAAGAAGCACCATCTCCAGTATTTCCCAGGAGGACAGCTGCCCTTCCAGGCTGCTATCAACTTCTCGTTCCTTTCATCCCTCTGTGTTGGAAAGGTGTCTCCTAGGGAACTGTGATCTGGGAGCCGTGTTCTGGTGGGGACAAGGACAGGGATGGGGACAGGGATGGACAGGGATCTCACAAGGGCCCACAGTGGTGCTGGTGGGTGACCTCAAGCCATCAGAGAAACTCCAGCTACTGTCCTAGCAGCCTGCCAGGGTGGCAACGCAGGGACATGGAGTGGCTGAGAGAGTAGGGGTTGTTCGGCCTGGAGGAGAGAAGACTTCGAGGAGACCTTCCAGTACCTGAAGGGGCTGCAGGAAAGCTGAGGAGGGACTGTTCACAAAGGCTTGTGATGATAGGATGAGGGGCTATGGGTATAAACTGGAGAGGGGCAGACTTAGTCTAGACATAGGGAGGAGTTTCTTCACCATGAGAGTGGTGAGGCACTGGAACAGGTTTCCCAAGGAAGTTGTAGAGCCCCATCCCTGGAGGTTCAAGGCCAAATTGGATGAACCTTGGGAAGCCCGATCCAGTGGGAGGTGTCCCTGCCCATGGCAGGGGATTGGAATTAGATGATCTTTAAAGTACCTTCCAACCCAAACTATTCTATGATTCTATGGGGCTGGCAGCTCTTGCTGCCCTGGCAGCCTAGAGAGAGGCAGAGTGGCTGAGACGTGGCAGGGAGCGGCAGCTGCCTTGGTATATCTGTCTCTGCTGATCTTTCCACTTAAAAGGAGGGAGGATTACAATGAAGTCGTACTTTTCCCATGAACCACCTCCTACTGTGTTATGCTCTGAAGTTAATTGCAAATGAGGAGATGGAAATAGCTTATTTTGACTTTCCTTAAACAGCTCTTCATTGATTTTTTTCCTTATATTTTTTTCTGTCTTGAGAGGCAGGCCTGTATCTATTGGAAAATAGCAATTATTTCTGTAATTCCCTAGAATTAGTGGAATTCATTGAATGGGTAAAATCTGAAGCGAAATGCTGATTAGAAATATACTTGAGCTGGAAGCGCCATACGTGTTGTGGTGGAGGGTCAGACACTCCTCCTCCATCCCCAGGCATGGTAAATGTGGGTTTCTTAGACAATAGTAAAAGGTATTTTAGTTCTGGTGGGAGCCTGTGCAGCCAGACCTGCTTATCCTGAGGTGGAGGGGAGATGCACAACTGCCTTCAGCAAGCCGCTGTCAGGCTGTGGATGTCCCTGCAGATGTGTCAAGTGGTTCTGCAGCTCTGATGGAGGCGACAATGACACAACTGAGATGGATCCGTTGTCCTGATTCAGAAAATATAGAAGTCCCACTCCAACTACTTTTACATAATGAAATCAGGTTGAGGTGGTCCGTCTTGGTTGCCTCCTGCACTGTGCAGGGCATGATCCAGGTCTCAGGACAGGTGGTTCTGCTGAAGACTTGAGGCTTATGGTATTACATTTTAAAAAAATAAAAATGATCTTGCGGTATTTTTAATAACCTGCTGGTTTAACTCAATTATGGGAGCATAATTAACTCGCTGAGATGAAACAGGAGATAAACCTTTGATTTTGTTTTTTTGTCTTGAAGGATGCTGCAGATATATTTCGAACTTTGTATTCAATTACTAAAAAGAGAGAAAAAAATTAACAGGTTTCTGATGAGAAAAGCAGGCTACCTCCTTCATAAAGAGAGATTTATTAAGGATAGCGAGCGAGTGTACCTCAGGGCTCAATCATCTACTGTTTTTTTTTCAAGGGGTGATTCAATTACTTTAAGATGTGTTGCCTAAAAGAACAAAACGGGCTCTGTTACTTGGCAAATTAATCAAGTTCCTTTAGTGGTTTCTCTGGGTTAATAATTTCATTTAGGCGGCCTTCTGCTTCATGGTTTCATCACTACCAAGAAAACTCTCAAACGAGAGGGAGGAAAAAAAAAGTGCTATTCATTGTCTGCACAAGGCAGCCAATGCAACAGTGATGGGAGGTTGTTCTGAGACCGGCTTGTTCAGAGATGCCTGTGAAAGCAGCAACTGGTTGGAAGATATTTTTAAAAAAAAGTGTTATGGCTAATATTTTCACTGTGTAAAAAGGCCATTTGGATTTGTTGTCATCTGTGAAAGGCTGTGGATTTGATTTGTAATTACTGTGAATGACGTCCTCTGGCTACTGTGAGCCAATCCTGGAAATGTCAGCGATTTTTAACATGTTTTTCTCTTGAATATTCATGGTGCTGCTATTCAATACAGATGGAGAAAGCGCAACAAGGAAAAAAGGAGTATGCAAAACTGGGCTGTCCATGCCCTTGTAATGCCGGTGTTTTCCCTCAGCCCTGCCCTGGGCACGGGGCGGCTGCGCTGGACCCTGCGCCAGGACAGATGCTGCCTCTGCCCGGGTAGGTGCAGCGTGGGGGCAGCATCCTTGTACCAGCAGCCACCAGTCCCATGAGAAACCACCACAAGTTTGTATTTTGGGAGTTATTCCCAGCAGCATTTCTTTATAGCTTGTCTCAGTGGGAAACTAACTTCTCCCACTGTCTTTGCCTGGAGGGCAGAGGATGGGGATGCGCGGGGCGCACACAGCCAGACCGTCCCTGGCTGGCTGTTCCCAAACCCCATCTGGGACACTTTGGGGAAAAGCTTAAGGGTTATTGTCATACATCATAAAACATCTCCAGAAGGGGTGCGCGTAATCTGGTTTTATTCTCTATCAGTTGGTTATATCAGCACAAAGTATTTGAATTATGGCTTGGGCTGCATCTGCTTTGCATGAATACGGGTGTTGAAATGCTGAATTCGGCATCCAGCAATGTTTCCGTGGAGAAGAGCGTTACATGATGTGACCTTTCTGAGTAAAACACGACTCCTGCAGGCACCTGGGGCTGTGCTGAGGGCTTAAACACCACCTCACAGCAGAAGAGAGGAGATATTCACCCTGCAGAAGTGGCCTGGGGAAAGCAGAGAGCAGGGTGGGTGGCTTTGTGAGCCCTAACGGGGGGTTTGGGAAGATGGGACGGGGATGCTTGTGCCGTGGCTTATGGCTTTTCATTTGGGCAGGCTTCAGGCAGTGACGAAGTTAAAGGGAGGAACTGTAGCTGTTCCCAGAACAAGAGGTCATCTGTTTTCTTTCAGGGGATTTGGCTCCAATTTCATCATTTTGAAGAACAGTGAGGCCTTTTATCTTCTGGGGAAGGGCTTTCATGGAGAGAGGCATGGTAGGCTTGTCTCAGCCCTGTGTGATAACTCATTTTAGACCCTCATATAAAACCTGACCTCTGCTTTATGCCTTGGGAAAGTGCCCTAATGAGGCAGAGTGGAGGCTGTAGTGCTGTGAAGCTGCTGGTCCCCAGGGCCAGGCAGGTGTGTGAGGGCCGGCCATGCTCTACACCGGGCACCCTGATGCTTGCATGATGCTATGGAGATGGTCAAATGGTCCTTTTGCCATTTTATTTTCCCTGCAGTGCCTGTAAGAGCTCTTTTCAAGGCCACAGCACCCAGCGCTACTCTTAACCTCCACCTCCCAAATCCACTTTTGGATAAAAATGGGAGTGTCAGTGTGCTGAGGTAGGGTGGATATTTTTAAAGCAGCTGGCAGACTCTGCAGAGCAATTACACTCCATGTTCCCAAATAGCCCTGAGCTCAGACACTGGCCAAAACCACCGCACAGACCATTTGTCCAGGGCTGGTGTGAGTCAGGGAGCTTCACGGGCAACCCTAAATATTTGGAACAGGCACAGCTGCACCTTGAGCGAGCCCAGAGGGGCCCATCACTTGGCTGCCCAAGCCCACATGGAAGGGAATGGCTCCCAGATGTCGCACAAAACCCACCTTTGTAAAAAAATAATCTATCCTCGGACTCCAGGCATTAACTTTCTCTTCTTTCTGCTCACTGTGCTGGCAGCAGGGTCTTAATACTCCCAGGGGAACATCTTAGGATGGGGAAATTCAGTTGTGCCTGAGTATTGGTGGCATTTTCTGCAAACAATTCCCAGGTTTTTTTAATGCTTTCCCACTTAAATTTAATGTGCTCGACCCATTGTGCCAGCAGCTGCTTTCATGCCAAGAAAAACTGGTGAATTTTGAAGGCAGTAGGTGCTTTTTGCTGAGGATGCTCAAGCCATGGCTTGTAGGTGCTGGAGCTACCTCTGTGTTTTAGAACACTAATCCCCCCTCACTGTCCAGGGAGAGAGGTCCAGAAGAGTCAGGGAGTGGGTTTTTCCAAGGAAGTTTTGTTGGTTGTTTTCAGCAGCTCTCCAGAAGCATCGTTATTTCTCAGGACCTGCAATGCCCAGCAGACAGTCCGGATCCTGGCAGCACTCGGAAGAGTTTTTGCCCTGTGTTACAGGATATTTTGGGAACAAGGTGTTTGCAGGGAGATGGGGGCAGGCAGGGCCACAGCAAAACCCTCAGCACTTGTTGCTGGCTCCATCTTTTCACCCTCCCGTTTGCTACAAGATCTGATTTTCCCATGTGGGCAAGGGAAACTGTGATCTTGTGTTAATTATCACCATCCTCTGAGGAGAGGATTATTGAATTAGAGATGGCATCATGTTGCCACCCAACTCCACCCATTCCCCTCTCTAATCCTTTTTTGGACCATTGGCTGCTCCTGGCCCCAGGTTTCTCCAGCTGCCCATGACCGCCCTCTCCCTGGCTGGCTGTTGCAGGCAGGAACATGATGTAGCACAGCTCCTAGAGCTCTGTTGCTCTAAGGCTTTTGTGCCATCCAGGAGGGCAGGGTGTTCTGCCACTGCCTCATCCTCTCTTGGTTCTGCTCTGCCTGCCAGGCTCTGGCTCCTGCAGTCTGCAGGAGGATTTATAGCTGGGGAAATGCAGTGCTCCTACTTATAAAAGTAGGACATTCATTTGGCAGCTTGAGAAATAAAGGGAGATCGGTTTAATTATTCCACAGAAATGCTCAGATTGTGCAGATGGCTAACACAGGTTTAATATAATTAAGATAACTCATGTCTATAAACATGTCTGGGACTGAACCTGATGTTTGAGTTGTAGATCCAAGCCTGAGTTTTTCCTCCCTGATTTCAAATTCAAGTGTCCAACGTGAGCAGGAGGTGCCCAGGCTTGGTCCTGTGCCTGACCCCACCAGGCACTGCTGGGTTTGGTTCTGTGATGCTGAGGAAGACGTTTTCCTCCCAATTCCCAACTGTTTTTTCATGAGGATTCTGGGGGGCAGCCGGGTCCCATGCAGGGTGTGCTGCCAGTCCCAGCTCTGCCATCGCTTGCCCTTAAGGGAACAGAATAGAAAAGAGATACATCCTATTGCTGGGAACATCAATGTTCTAGAGTTAAATCGAGACTCTTGCTTCTTCTTTTACAGCAAATTGCTCTTTTCTCCCTGTTGTGCATTTGGGATCAACCCTGTCTGGGGTAGTTTTGCAGCCCAAATGCCTCTCATGGGGAGGATGCTCGGGGTCTGCTTTGTGAGGT
This sequence comes from Piaya cayana, assembly GCA_013389865.1. Lineage (NCBI taxonomy): Eukaryota > Metazoa > Chordata > Aves > Cuculiformes > Coccyzidae > Piaya > Piaya cayana. The sequence goes on from WAAB01003894.1 coordinate 126,040, forward strand.
GAGGTCTCCTCAGCTTGGCTAATGGGTCAACTTGCTATGCAATAAACAGATGAAATATTGCCTTGTTTTTCTCCACTTCCACCTCCCTCTGGGCTCCTTCTTCCCTGAGGAAGCCTGGTTTATTCCTCCCTCCCCTGATATGCACTGTTCTTCACACCTTGAAATCCCTCCCGACACCCCTGTATTGGCATGTTAGCACAAAATATTGAAGCTGAGATGTTATTTGCACGCGGGCACCTTGGCCATCGTGCCCCGGTAGCCAGTGCTGAGATACCCACCCTCCTTGCCTTGCCAAGGGTGAAGCATCCCACCAGCACCAGCTGGTCCCAATCCCCATCGATCCAGGCTGCAATTAATCTTCTCATTTTTAGCTTGGACTTTAAAATCCCAAGCAGTAAATGCGTGAATGACACACATCACTGCGGAGTGATTAGATTGAACACACACACACACACACACAGAGGCACAGCAGTACTGATTTCTGCATTAGCATGATAATGAATGTTCTCACTAGAAGCTTGTAATTATGTTTCCTCTTTTTTTCCCCTCCCCCTGAAAGTATAATTAATTATGAATAGACCCAGAGTTTGACGCTAACGGAATTTTTTTTTTTAAATCCCTTTTGGTTCTATTTCTGCCCTATTAAAAATTTATGAAGGAACCAGAGGTAAAGTCATTTCCCAGACAGTTGCTCCTATAAATTCAATGGGAATAACATTAAAAATAATAATAACAGAAGAAGGTGGGAGGGGACTTTGCAAAGGGTTTTCTCCCCTTTTCCTTAGGTTGTTACCTGAATGAGACGCTGCATTTGCGAGTCAGCATCCCCAGTCAGTGGAAGGGGATGTGCCTGCGGGTATCACAAGGTGACAAGGAGCCCCCAGGAGGGCCACCCCTACTGGGCTCCTCCCCAAAACCCTGCAGCAGAGCAGGGTGGAGGTCAGAACTAGGTGGCGACATGCTCTGGGAGGAAAAAAAAAATCTATATTTGTTTAAAACAGAAAAAAAGCAAAAACCCACAAGTGCTTTCAATACCTTGGGAAAGTTATTTAGGAAAAGAAAAAGTACAAAATCAAAAACTTTTAAGGAAGATTTTTCTTTTTCAGGTGGCTTACAAAGCAGAAGATAAGGATGTGCTTCTTGCCGATAAAGCGTGGGTGTCTGTGTGCCTGCAGCACACCAGCACCCTCCCGGGATGCCCATCCCCTCATGCCCTGGCTGCATGGACACAGGGTTTGGTCCCAAGGGCTATGATGGTGTGACTGCTTGGAGCAATGGAAAATGCTTCCTACCCACCTCCAGTGTGCTTCATCCTTTCCCTAGAAAACTTGTGTTTAATCACACAGAATCATAGAATCATAGAACAATCAGGTTGGTAAAGACCCATCGGATCATCAAGTCCAACCATTCCTATCAAACACTAAACCATGTCCCTCAGCACCTCATCCACCCGTCCCTTAAACCCCTCCAGGGAAGGTGACTCAACCCCCTCCCTGGGCAGCCTCTGCTAGTGCCCAATGACCCTTTCTGTGAAAAAAAAATTTCCTAATGTTCAGCCTGAACATCCCCTGGCAGAGCTTGAGTCCATTCCCTCTTGTCCTGTCCCCTGTCTAGAGTAAATGTGAACATTCAAGCTCCGCCAGGCAAGCTGGTTCAGGCTTGACATAAGGAAAAAATTCTTCACAGAAAGGGTTGTTAGGCACTGGAATGGGCTGCCCATGGAAGTGGTTGACTTGCGTTCCTTGGAGGTGTTTAAGGTGCGGGTGGATGAGGTACTGAGAGACATGGTTTAGAGATTGACAGGAATGGTTGGACTCGATGATGTGCTGGGTCTCTTCCAACCTGGTGACTCTATGATTCTATGATTCTATTTACCCTAGAAGCGGAGCGACATTAAAAGCATAATTTATATAGTTTCAGTGTGAGAAATGCTCATAGTTCATAGATTCATAGAATGGTTTGGGTTGGAAGGGACCTTAAAGATCACCTAGTTCCACCCGGCTGTCATGGGCAGGGACACCTCCCACTGGATCAGGCTGCCCAAGGCCTATCCAGCCTGGCCTTGAACATCCAGGGATGGGGCAGCCACAGCTTCCCTGGGTATCTTGTGCCAGGGCCTCCCCACCGACCGGCACCCACCCCTTGCCAGCCCCTCACAGACCGCAGCCCTGGGCTGAGTGCTGGGTCAGGCAATCCTTTTCGGGGCAGAAGTAGGAAAACGGTTGAAATCGGCCCTGCAGGTTGGGGTGATGGTGTAAAGATGTAATGTGGGGACAGAGACTGAGGATGAACAGTTCACAGGTTCTCCATCCTTCCAGCCAGCCTAGAGGAGCCCTTTCCAGCACTGCAGGCTTTGCCCCCCGCCAACGGAGCCTGTTCTGATTCGCCCTCCTCCTCTGCTGGTTGCCATTCATACCACCAGCCTTCCCTTGCCGTAGGTGTGAACTGTTTTTCTTTTTAAATTGCATTTACTCTAACAAATGTCTCATGCAAACACAATTGCAGGTTTGCCAGAGGGAGATGCTATTTGCAGGCAGCCTTGCACAAAGGCAGATTTATTCTCCTTACATTCATTTGAAGCTAAAGTAATAGCTCTAACTACATCTGACTTATAATAAGCGCGTTACTGGGAACAAACCTGTACTCTGCATGTATTTCCCTCTTTGTCAGCTCCATCTAGGCACTTTTTCTCCTTTTTTTTTTTTTTCCTTTTTGCAATAACAAAATCAGAGCCTTGTCAGTTGAAAGTTTATATGCCCTATTTATAGCACTCCGCTGTCTCCTGGCTTTTATGTTCCAGTATAAGTAGCTCTTTACCCTCTGCTTGCAAGGAGCCTAGCGTGAGCCTGAACAGAGCCTGCACCTCTATAATAACTCTTTTATCCTTCCCTGCAGAGGAAAGTATGCCCTGCTTTCCATGGACACGCCTGCTGCAGCTCCAGCCTTGCTGGAGGCAAGCACTCGTCCCTCTGGGATGGAGAACTCAGCCCTGGGTGTTTTGGTACCTCTTTTGGTCCTTGAAGTTGGGGGATTGCTTGAAGGGATGGGGGTGTTTCACTGAGCACCAGCATGGTTTGCTGCTTGTGGCTATTGAACATCTTGCTGGTAATTGTCGGTCCCATTTTCAAAGTTTGACACACAAATCTCCCATCCACTTGGTGACTTTCATTAATAATATGAGTGTTCCTCCAGGGAACTTCAGTGTTTACTTCAATGATTTTTCTAGATAAGCTGGTGCTTCAGTGCAGTCTGTGTATTTAAGTGGTCTGCACAGACAGGCAAGCTCTGTGGCTCCCCGAAGGGCCCTGGCTGGTTCCTGAACTTCTCTATTCCTCGTCTCTGGGTATTATTTGGGATGAGGACTCAGGACAGGGTCTGGCAGAGATACTAAGGGAGGGCTCCCACCCTACAGGCAGCAGCTTCCAGCACAACAGTGGCTGAGACGGAAAGCAGAGACTGTGATTGAGAAAAAGTCAGTCACCCACAGCAGCCTTGCAGCCTTCCCACCTGGTGTGCCAGCTCTCCCAGGTGTTTCCCAAACCTCAGGAGTCCCTCACATTAATCCTGGCTGGCAGGCTGAGGGAGAGGAGCTGGTGGGAGCTGGGCACCAGCACTCCCACCCGACTGGGTGCTCCCATGCTGGCACACACACACTCTTTCCCCTCTCTCAGGAGAAGACACGGAGTCTCCTCTGTTACCGTGTCCTTCATGACATGTCACTGGGGCTCAGGCAGGACTCTCCCATCTGTTCCAGGCAAAAAAGATTAAGATAAAAGGGGGTATTGTGCTCTTCTCCCTCCAACTAACTTTAACCCCATTGGATGGAAAATTCTAAATGCTAAAAATACCTGGATGAGTGTCCTGCTCAGTTGAGATATACACAGGATAAACAGACATTAGAAAATAAAATTGTGGAACAAAGAGTGTTTCAGGAGGTACCACAACCAACTCCTGCCCAGTGCAGTGCTGGAGAGCCGGGCTTTGGGAGCAGAGCTCTGTCACAACCCAGCTCCAACATGGAGTTTGGCTTGCCGAGGAATCAGCCCGTCTGTTAAATATAGCAGATGAGCTGTTCATGAATTGCACCTAATTACATCTCCTGCCAGTGTGCTGGTGCTTCCTGGCTGTTTGGAGCGACAAGGAGCTGGGTGATGGCAGCTTGAACTCCTCAGGTGGGGCAAGATGCTCATTTGTTATCCTCATGTTTGGCTGTCTCATACTTGAGAGGAGGGAGATGAAAAGTTGGACTCTCTGAGAAGAAAGGAGAAAAAGAAACAAAAAAATCCTGGTGGGATTTCTTTTGAACTCTTGTCTCATTAAGATGTCAAAAGGTTGGGTGCCCTGGCAACTGCTTCTCCTGTCTAAGCAGGGCTTGAAATTGCTGCAGTCGTCATGCAGGGAATTAGCAGGCGCTCGCTCTGTTCTGTGTGCATGGGAAGATGCCCATAGCCTGGTAGCTACAGAATCCTTCCCAAAACAGCTTCTCTAACCTAAGCAAACCCAGCTGGAAGCAGCCACCCTGGGGGCCAGGTCCTCATCCTGCATCACCTCACCCACCACTCCATGTGCCTCTTCTGCACCTGCCTGGCCACCCCAAAAATACCATTTCAGAGCCATGTGGGTCATTCCCATGGAATTCACCTGGAAAAAGGCATTGCCTGAAAGATATTTGGATTTTTCTAGACACTGTCTCACAAGCATCAATTCGGGTTTGTTGAGTTTAGTTTTTTAGTCAATATTTTGCCAGATTTCAGCCAGCTGCTTGCCAGCTGCTCCATCCATCTCCCATCTTCAGGGCCTGCAAAATTTCTGCCCCGTTTTTGCTGGCTCCTCTTTGAGATGCACGTCTTCTGTCTTTTGTTAAAAGACGCTTCTCCATCACAAAGCAGGGCTCCTGCTAGAGTTTAAGTGGGGACAGAAGAGGGAAATTAGTTTTCCCAGTCTCAATAAATACCAAATGTCTTGAAATGAAAAACCTCCACCATGACAAAATTTCCTAATTCATGCAAAAAACAGCACAAAACTGGGGAAGCCCTTGTTTTGCAGGAACATCATTGGAGGGGTGGGAAGGAGCTCCGGATCCATTCTGACTTCAGCTCAGCTTTCTGGTGGAGAAAACCAAATCCTGCCATCGCTGAGGGGCTAAAGAGGCTTTGTCTCCTTGTGCCAGTGGATGATCTGTGGGAGTCACAGGATGGGTGAGGCTGGATTCCCTTCTCACTGCCATTGGGGAAGAGCTCTCATGCTGCAGGCTGAGCTCAGCCAAGAAAGAGACAGTGGTGTCATTACACATACACATCAAACCTCTTCCATGGAGGAAGAAAAGAGCCAACGCGACCAAAAATATGTAAAAGATCAGCTCTCTGGTTAAGAAGTGGCCTGGCTACTAGTTTCAGTCTCAGGCGTTTGGCTTTGCTGTGGGAAGCCCTCATAATTTTCTACTGTTTTACTCATAGCCAAAAATATGATGAAACCAGAACTGAATGTGGTTTTTTTCTGCCTTATTACAGTAAGCATCATAAATTATTCATCCGTGAGACTCAACTGCATTTCTTACTCAAAAGGAGCTTCCTTTTGTATTCAGGGGCTCAGACCTCAGAGCCTTCCTGGGCTGGCAGCAGGGCCTGGGCAGGCTTGGAGGTGACCAGCATGTCGAGCTGCCCAAGGTCTCCTCCATGATAAACTTGGGGCTTTCCCATCCCCCACAGCCTGAACATATGGGGACTCTGCTCTTGTGAGACTCCACCTGGAGTACTGTGTCCAGTTCTGGAATCTTCAGCATGAGAAGGAGATGGAGCTGTTGGAATGGGTCCAGAGGAGGCTACAAAGACGATCTGAGGGCTGGAGCACCTCCCGTATGTGGACAGGCTGAGAGTTGGGTTGTTCAGCCTGGCTCTGGGGAGACATTATAGCAACCTTCCAATGCCTGAAGGAGCAACGGGAAAGGTGGGGAGGGACTGTTTGCAAAGTCATGGAGTGACAGGGTGAGGGGAATGGCTTTAAACTGGACAGGGGAAGATTTAAGTTGTGGCTGCCCCATCCCTGGGTGTGTTCAAGGCCAGGTTGGATGGGCCTTGGGCAGCCTGGGCTTGTGGGAGGTGTCCCTGCCCATGGCAAGGGGGTTGGAAATAGATGATCTTTAAGGTCCCTTCCAACTCAAACCATTCTAAGATTCTATAGAAAACAAGTATCACTGTCAGCTTCTACTTGACATCCCTATGGTGTCCTGGACTCAACTGTCCCCATGGTGACAACAAACCTCATTAGGTGGTGTGGGTGCAGGGGCAGAGATGAGACAGAAGCAGGGTTTGGGGCAGTTCCTGGCAGGCAGTGGGGAACCCTATCCTGGTACCCATACACCCTGAGCCCTAGCTCCAGGTCTTTATAGAAATGAGTGTCCTAGGACAATGTCAGCCTAATCAGTGCCCTCTTCATTAGCAGGGACCTATAATTAGAAGCAGCAGCCAGCCATCTGCTTTTATCTCATCACATCACACAGTGCCTCTCTGCTGTCCTTCATTACTGGTCATCGTTTTAGATCAACGTTTCCCTCCACCCCCAGCTGTCTCTTATCTCACTTTTGTTATTGCTAATGACCAGCAATGCTCTGCAGCGGAGGAACGAGAGTGGGCACTGCTGGGGGAGCTGCAGAAGTTGGTCCATTAGTGCCTCCCATGTGGTATTTTTGGGGTTCACAGCCTTGCCAGTGGACCTTCCCGAAATACCCTCTGCCTCGTGCCAGGTGTAGACACTGTGGCTAAGAATAAGAAAACATTGGGGAACATATACCCACTCTTAGATATTCCAAGATTTTTCAGCTTGTTTTCACTCGCTTTCCCAAGTTTCCCATTGCATCCCTCTCCCAGTGAGGATGGCATCTTCCAGGATATTTTGAGGGCACCCTTGCTGTTCACACCAAGCGGCAAGAGGTGGCAAGACCTTGGAGGAAGGGAAGGAGAAAATCCCTTTCTGTGTATCTTTAAATTTGGTGCCTAGACAAAAGCATAAGACATATAAATGGATTAACAGCCATGGTTTATTAGCACTCCTTAATTCACTTCACAAGGCTGAGGGAAAAGTTATTAGCAGATGTATGGCCAGTAATAAGCTAATTATAACCCTGTCAGATAGGAGATTTGAAGAGGTGGGTAGTTTCGTGTGCGAGATAACTATAATTGTCTGTTAAAGATTATGAATTAATATTGATTTAATAAAGCTGTGGCCATTTATTTATGTGGTAAAGACTAGTTAGTTATTCTGTGAGCTGCCCCACCACCGCGGGGGGCACCAGCCTGTCTGCCAGAGGTGTGTATTTGGGAGGCCAAACTGGTTGCTGAGCCTGTGTCCTGCCCGTTGGCATCCTTATCGCTGGCTTGGAAGGGGATGGTTTTGACACCTAGCTCCAAATTCACACCCTGTCCCCACTGTGCTGTGGTGGCGTAGCCCTGGGGTCATGATGCACCTCAGGAACGGCACTGGAGAGGGTCAGGCTGGGGTGCCACGCAGGGGTACGAGGAGCTGTGGGGCCACAGCGCCTTTGTTGTGGGTAGGAAGCAGAGAGTGCACCAGGCATCTACCGAAGCCTGTTAATCACCACTCTGATCTTCCGCTCATTTTAACCATTTCTCTGTCTGATACCTGTAAAAGGCATCTTTATTTGGCACCAACGGAAACCACATTGCTGCCTAGCAAGGAACATTTGGTTTTTCTTTCTCACTAGGGGAGAAATTTCTACCACAGCTGCACACGGCTACACACGTGCGCACCGTGCCGGGGGAGGGTGCTCTCTGTGCTGGTGCTGCCCTCTGTGCTGGTGTGGGACACGCTCCTACACCCGATGCCCTCACTACGGGGATGCTGGCATGGAGCACTGCACAGGCGCTTCTCCTTCAAGACTCTTCTGCTTCCCCGGGGAGAGCCATGAGGTGGCTTTGAGTGTTTTAATTTGTTTTTTTCTTAGAATTATTTGCTTCCGCAAACTGATTTGGAGTTGGAACGCGTTCATTCCATCTGCTCTGTTATAATTTCTGTGCTGTTTATTGTCATAACAAGGTAGCCATCTCTAGCTGCTCTCTCTACACCTGGTATTCACATGTCCCTTGGGAAGAGGCACCTCTGCCAGGGAGCGGTGGGCAGTGCCCCTTGCCTACTCCCCACCATGGGTCACCAGTGTGAGGGGAGCCAGCATGTGTCCATCCAGCCCTGTTGCTTTGGAAAGAGCCCTGCTGCTGTCCCCGTCGCAGGGCAGAAAAGAATATTTGCCCTTGCACTATGAGCGTATCTGTTGCTTTAACTGGATCTAAAAGCAATCTGTATTTATGTGAATTTAAAAGCAGATTCTTTCAGGTCAGACAAGACCCTTTTGAGGTCCTGCAGCCCCACGGGTCCTGTCTGCCCCCAGCGTGTTAAAATCCACACGCAGCTTCAGCACAACTTGAGAGGAGCGGATGCAAACGTCCAGGTCTGCTGGTGACGAGTGTTTTGGGGAGGGCAGACGGAGCAGACCTGCTGCCAGGCCCTGGCAGGAGCTTTGCAAACCCAACCCAAACCCACCGCGGGAAGTGGGGAAGGCGCAGCTGCTCAGAACTGCTTGGCCCAGCCATTTGGGAAAGAGAGCCAAGAAAAGAGCCAGGAGAAAAAAGAGAGGCCAAACCTCCTGGCCATGAATCAGGACTGGCCAGGAAAGCACAGCCCCTTTGTTGTGCATACCAGGATGCTAATGGGGGTCCCTTCCCACTGGTGAAGCTGATGCACAGGGGTGGGATCACCCTCACGCCTTGGGGATGAAGACAGCCCCGCTGCTGCTTCTTAGTTAAGTTCCCAATTTGCAGCTGCCATCCAGGATCACTTCAGTTTTTCCCCCTCTCAGCATGTAGCTGAGTACCACGTTGCGTCATTTGTTTCCGTAAACCATTGCCAGCTTGAAGAGGAGCATGGAAAAAGGCAGGAGCAGTCATCTCCTGCAGATGGAGCATGGCTGCGGGGAGCCAGTGCAGGCCCCCGGTTCTCCAGGCTTTTTCATTCCTCCTCCTCCAGGGTGGCAGGCCTTTATTTGAGGATGTTTTCTTCCCCCCAAACTGATCTGCTTCCCTGAGGTGAACTCCAGCCCTTCACACCACCCGAGTCCCATCAAATTCTTCTCATGCCCAGAGCAAGTAAAGACAGGTCACCAGGGTGGTAGGAAGGTGCTGTGGTGGGAGCCACACTGAATCATGCAGAGCAGGGGTGCAAACCTCCTGCTGCCTCCACCCCTCACCAAACCCCCACCCCACTCCTGGGTCCCTCCACAGCACTGGGGGGGTCCAAGCCCCCTCATCGCCATGCCAGCACCATGGGTCATGGGTGGTTGTGGAGGGTAAGCCCCTGCCATAGTTTTCACCCACACTGGTCCTAGTGGGCTGATGCTCTGATAAAGTCAATTACAGGATGACTTAGTTTAAAGGCTGCAGCTTGCTTTAAATGTAATTACTTTCCCCTGAAGCTTTCCATGGGAGTGTAGTTTCAAAGTGAGGGTGGCTCCTGTTTTGCATCTCTCTTCTTTTCCTGGAGGATTTTAGGTGAAGCTAAGTGAGAAAATACCCCAACTTCTTGCATTTGTGCCAGGTGTGGGACAAGTTTAATATAAAACATTTCAAGAAGCTGAGGCAGGACTCCAGTTTTCTGCTGAGACCAGAAATCCCCGTCCTTGCTGCTGCGACGTTTCAGAGGCAGGTTGCATTACCATTTTATCTGATGGAATAGCTATCAACAGCAGCTTCGAAGTGAAACACTATGGAAAATCTGTGTAAGCTATCTGCAGCCTCGCAGCTCAGATATACTTTGATTACAGTGACAGCCTGGCTCTGTCTTCTCTGTTCAATGTGTGTGTATGTGGCCGGCTGTGGCACTGTGACCCAAGCCAGCCCTCCCTCCGGCCCATGATTTGAGCTCGCTGTAGTCTTTGCTCTCATGAAGCAGCTCCCAGAGCTTTGGGATGCTGCCACAACCTCATCTGTGATTTAACCAGAACAAGAAGCTTCCAGCTTCCACAATTGCAGGGAAAAAGCTTGAAAACATGAAGCCTTGAGGCTCTGAAAGCCAGAACCCCATTGCAAAGAGCTTACCGTTGCTGTGTGGTGTGTGCAAAGCCATTATTTTAAAGCCAAACTCATTCTTTTTTTTGATAAGAAAGGGGTTTGCTTTCCCAGGAACGGCAATACTGTACAAGGGTATCTAGCATTAAGGAGTCACATGCTCCTCGTTAAGTTGTTAAGATGAGGATGTAAAGATCGGATCTGGACCAGAGCGGTTCAGCACTCAGTCTTGAACCACACTGGAAGTCACTTAGCCCCACAGCATTGGGGCAACCATTATTTCTAGGTACTATTGGGTATTATTTGGAGTATTTTAGGATTACTGGATGCAGTGGTTTTGCATAATAGTTTTATAAACACCACTAGGATCTGGTAGCTGCTAGTTACAGGCAGCCAGGCTGCCCGAATATGTAGAAATGCAAGAGGAAATAATCGTCTCCATTACCAGAACTATGGCACTGTGAAAAGCCCACATTCACAGTGCGATACCAGCCCAGTGACTCCCTTTGGGACCACGGCCTTCTGGACAGTAGGAACACGGGCAAAAAATCCATCTGTGCTCTGGCAGTATATTCAGCATTGCTGGAAAGTGTGTTCAACCCTAAGGGTTTTTTAAAATTCATTTGATTATAATGTTGTTCTAAGGTCACTGGAATCTAAAAGCCTGGCTCCTGGCTCTTGTAAAATTAATGTCTTGAGTCTTTTTGCTATGGAATGGGACTTGCCTTCCATTCATTAAGTGGAAAGTCAGAGATATTAAAAAAAAAAAAAGAAGCTCCAGCTCATGAAATGCTTAACGGCTGGAGCAGAGACACCCCACAATGCAACACAGATAAATTCTGTCCTTTATCTTCCAAGATAATCACATCTTCCAGAGGAAGATTTGATCTGCTGCTTTGCCTCCCAAGATGCTCAGCTTATAAGACGAGAACTTACAAACAAGGACTTGAACTGCATGGAAACTGAAATCAGTGAATACCCAGATGCCACAGGCACAGGATGGCAACTTTTCCAGCTTTTCCCAGCACACTGGGCTCCTTTGAGGCAATCCGACTCGTGCGCCTGATGTTTATGTTTGCATTTATGCTTGCATCGAGGCATGCCCCTATGCTTACCTTCTGAGTCTGGTGACTTAAGGAGACTGGGTCCAGGCCTGAGAAAGTCCCTCTGCCCTGTGGCAGCACAGCTGTACTAGGGCAAAGAATGCCATGAGCTGCCTGCCCCACCATCCTGCTTCCCGGGAAAATGCCGCTCGTGGAGATGTGGGCACAGAGAAATAAACAGTGGGGAGGCAGAGTGGCAGGAAACCCACTCGTGTCCACCTCTGCCTGAACTTCTTGCTGCCTGCTGAGGCGAGGGAGAAGAGGAGGTTCACAAGATGCTTTTCCAGCTGTTGGGAAAAGCAGGGATGGGGGATGGATTTGCATGGGCAGGGGACAGCCAGGAGGAGCAGAAACAGCTGAGAGGGAGTGACCTTCCCCTCCTGGGAGGATAGAGGGTGAGAAAAATAATGAAAAAGTGGAACAGTAGTACAAACGAGAAGCTGCAGTGTGAAACTCGAAGATGGGAATGGCATGGGAACAACTTGGGCTGCCCCAGAGCCCAGTTCCTGCAGGTATTCACTTGTTAAACTGTTCAGATTTCCCTGCACAGCTCAGTCTTGGGGAAGGTTTGTAGGGCAGCCGAGGTGGCAGAGTAGACCCCAAGGTGGGGCTGGGAATGAGCAGTGTGATGTGTGCTCCTGGAGACCCTCTTCTTCCTTCTTTTGGAGGAAACCCATGGTGCTGTTGTGGGGTGGATTCAGGCACCAACCACCCAGGAGCTGAAACTTTGCTGGGTGTATGCTGCCAAGAAACCGAGCAGAGACGGGTATCCTCCAACACCCCCTTCTGAAGCACTGGTGTCTGAAAAAGCACCGGGGCAGCTTTTGCTGGGTCGGGTCATGGCATGGGCAAGGATCCCTGATTTCCACCAAAAAAAACAATTGATGACACCCAGAGGCATGAATACACCCTGTGGCACCAGTAAAGCTGGGAACACTGACAGAGCTGGAGGCACCAGTACAGCAGGTGACAGGGAGGCAGCAAGGATGCCTTGTGTCCCTGCGGGGTCTGCAGTTTCAGTACAGGATGGAGGATGATGCGATTGAAAGCAGCCTCTGGAGAAGGACTTGGGGTGCTGGTCGATGAGAAGCTTGACATGAGCCAGTGATGAGCTCGCAGTCCATGTCCTGGGCTTCAGAAGCAGCGTGGGCAGCAGGGTGAGGGAGGGGATTCTACCTCTCTGCTTCTCTCGTGTGAGGCCTCATCTGGAGTGTTTTGCCCAGTTCTGGAATCCCCAGTGTAAGAAGGAGATCATAGGATCATAGAATCAGCAGGTTGGAAAAGACCCACCAGATCATTGAGTCCAACCATTCCCATCCATCACTAAATCATGTCCCTCAGCATCTTGTCCACCCGTCACTTAAACCCCTCCAGGGATGGTGACTCCACCTGCTCCCTGGGCAGGCTGTTCTAATGCCCAATGACCCTTTCTGTGAAGAATTTTCCTAATGTCCAGCCTAAACCTCCCCTAGCGGAGCTTTAGGCCATTCCCTCTTGTCCTGTCCCCTGTCACTTGGGAGAAGAGCCCAGCTCCCTCCTCTCCACAACCTCCTTTCAGGTAGTTGGAGAGAGCAATGAGGTCTCCACTCAGTCTTCTCTTCTCCAGGCTAAACACCCCCAGCTCTGTATCTCAGAGATGGAGCTGTTGGAACGCATCTGAAGGAGGCTGTAAGGATGATCCGAGGGCTGGAGCATCTTCCATATGAGGACAGGCTGAGAGATTTGGGGGTACTCAGCCTGGAGAAGAGAAGGCTGAGGGGAGACCTTAGAGCAGCTTCCAGTATGGAAAAGGCTCCAGAAAAGCTGAGGAGGAGCTTTTTACAAGGTATTGGAATGACAGGACGAGGGGGAACGGCTTTAAACTGGGGAGGTACAGATTTAAGTTAAACATTAGGAAGAAATTCTTCCCGGTTAGGGCGGGGAGGCCCCGTCCCAGGCCGGGCTGATGGGGCTGGAGGTGTCCTCGCAGTGGGGGGGGGGCTGGGGGGGGTAGTTGAGGTGCCTTGTCCCCCGAACCATTCTAGGTTTCTCCGTGCGAGGTGCTCGGGCAGCACGGGAGGTGCTGGATAACCCCCGCACCGTGTCCAATGTCCCCTGTGCCCCCGGGTCCCGAGGAGGGGGGCGCGGCCCCTTTAAGGCGCGCGGGCGGCGCGGCCCCGCCCCCCCGGGCGGCCGGAGGGCGCGAGCGCGGGGCAGGGCAGGGCGCTGCGGCGGCAGGGGAGGCCCGGCCCGGCCCGGCGCGGGCGGGCGCGCACACCGACAAACAAACCGGCGGGCGCGCGGGAGCGGCCCCATGGCTCTGGATTTATAACCGCGGCGCAGATGGCGCGGCCGGGCCCTCGCCGGGCGCCGAGCGGGGAGCAGCGCGATGGGGGGCGGTGGCTGCCGGCGGGGCTCGGTAAGGGGGGGGTGCGGGGTATCCGCGGGGGGGAGAAAGTTTCTGTTCGCTTCGCCTTTCTGCTTTTCTTACGGACCCTCACGGGGACGGGGCCGCGGGGGGAGCCCCACACTTTGCGAGCCGCGCTGTGTGCGGGGGGGCGCCCCGAGCTGCCCCGGTCTGCGTCCCCCCGGGTCCTTCTCCCTCCCCCGCTCCCCGCGGTTCTTTACACCCCCCCCGCCTCGTTTTTAGGCTGTGTCTGTCCCCCCTTCCCTGTTGTTTGGGCTGTCTCCCACCCCTCCCCTTTTTTCTCTGCTTGTGGGCTGTGTCTCCCCCCTTTTTCCTCTGTTTGTGGGCTGTGTGCCCCCTCCCCCTTTTTTTGTGTTATGTCCCCCTCTCTTTCACCTGTTTTTGGGCTGTGTGTCCCCCCTATCCCCCCTGTTTCGGGGCTGTCCCCCCTATCCCCCCTGTTTCGGGGCTGTCCCCCCTATCCCCCCTGTTTCGGGGCTGTCCCCCCTATCCCCCCTGGTTTTAGGCTGTGTGTCTCCCCTACCCCTCTTGTTTTGGGGCTGTCCCCCTTATCCCCCCTGGTTTTAGGCTGTCCCCCCTCTTCCCCCTGTTTTTGGGCTGCATGTCCCCCCTTTCCCCGTTTTTTGGACTGTCCCCCTTTTTTGGGCTGTTTTCTTCCCCCTTTCCCCTCTCTTCTTCCCGCCTCCCTTTCTGTTCCCCCCAGAGCCTCTGTTGGGGTGTCCTGGCCATGGGGTCCCCGCTCTCTGGGCGAGGGTTGGGTGCGCAGGGCTGGCGTCCGCAGGCAACAAGTGAACGCTTCTCTAAACCCCAGCTGCAGCCTCTGGAGCGATTGCTTTTTTTTTTTTTTCTGTCGATTCTTATAATTTCCTGTTCCCTCTTCTCCCTCGGCCCTTCCTCCTGCTCTCCTGCCCTGACAATGCACAAAGAGCAGGCTGCAGTGGGTGCAGGCAGCTGCCTGCCATGTGGGCTGCTGCCAAAGCCACTGAAGCAGCAGAACCTGCGGGGCTCTCGCTGCTGGGGGCCAAGGGTTGCCTTGACCCCATAAACCCGTCTCTTTTTTCCACCGCTTTGAACCCTGTGGATGTCCCCGCTGGGTCTGCTCTGTGAACTTTGTGGTTTGGGTCAGCTCAAGAATTCGCCTGGTTCTGTGCAGCGGGTATTTCCTAACGCCGCCCTTTGGGTTCGCAGGTGCTTATGGCTTGAACTCTTTCTGCGACCTCTCCTTTGGTATTCCCTTGAAGCAAAGGTTGGCGCTCTGAATGCCTGAAAACAGCAGGGTTTTGCTGAATCCAGGGTTTTTAATCTGCTTTTGGTGGATGTGGATTGTTCCGTTGGTATTCCTTGGCCACGTGGGGTGAGAGCGTTTCCATCCAGCGTAGGGGTTTTATCAACAAGGTTAAGTTTTAGTTTGCCGCGTGCTTTACAGATAAAGATTTGGTACTACTGCTAATTCATAAATGGAAGGAATGCGAGTCGGGGCAGCTCGGGGACGGTTTCTGTCTCTTCTGAAAGTGGTGACAAAAATCCTGGAGGGCTTTAGTGAAGTTGTACTGAATTCTTTGAATTTCACTGCGGGCTGGTTGGGTGACGTTGGGACTGAGCTTATCTTCCTGTGTGCTGGCGTCTGCCCAGCTCTGTGCAGAAGTCATGCCTTGGGTGGGAAATAGAGTGAGGGTCACAGAGTGTTTTGAGGCTTGATCCCAAGATGACATGGAAGGGAAATTCTGTGTGTGACAATGTTTTATAACTTCAGTTGAGTAAGTTTCAGTATGAGAGAGACTCTTGCAAAATGCGTTTAGTTTATTGAAAGCAAATGCACTCAAACACCAGTCTGTTGTTGCCAAAAGGGAAAAAGTAGAGCTATTTTTGGTGTGAGAGAGGAGATTGGGCACGCACATGTCTGGGGCAGGAAAACACTGGTACTTTGTTCTTCTGGCTTCATGTGGGTGGTGGTTTCTGTTATTTAGCTGTGTGTTTCTGCCAAGTTGCAAAACATACCTGGTTCTGTAAACCCTGTGGGGGTCAGGGCTGGCTCTGTGGAGCCGGTCCCGGTCCCGTATGAGAACACCTCCCACACCGGCATCTCCAGCACTGGAGAAGTGGGTGGATTCTTCTGATTTCACACCTTTGAGTGCCAAGGAGGTGACTGGCATTTTTTCATGACAGGATCTGGACTGAAACCATAAAGTTGTTTCACGCAAGCCACTGAACAGCTGCTGCTTGGCAATACCTTTCACTTGATAATGGACATGGTTGGATTTGGACCAAGTTGCCTCCAGTGGAGGTTGTTCCAGTCCCTGGAGCCATCCTGTGCTAAATCCAAAGGGAGTTTGGTTCAGGCTATGTTCACATCTTGTAATTAGAAGATCTAGTCTGGTAAAGATAGTTTTGTTATGATTGGAGATGAAAGTGTGCATGCAGCTGGCTGATAGCTATATGTGTGAAGAGAGCTTACCGTCTCATCTCCGCAACAATTCTGAACTGTGCTGGCTGAATTGAGGTCATAGGAGCTGTCTTCGTCTTGCCTGATGTCCATAAATTATTTGTCCCCTTGCTGGCTCCTGGTGTTCCTCTTGCTGCAATTCTGGTTGTTGGTCGCCTCCTGAAATACAGTCCTGGTTTGGTCAGGTTGTCCTGGGAGAAATCTGCCTGAAGTCAACCATGATTGACACATTTGAAATACCGTCATCTTCTCTGCTTTCTGGGGAGGAGGAAAGTTATGTTCTCCAAGGTTTCTAACTGATGGGTAGGAAAGGAGGAATAAATTGGTAAGGTTCATAAGTGGGTTTTGGGTGACTGGTGTGAGCAGTTGTGGAGGTGCATGGGTTTGAGAGGGCCTTGTGTTTGGCCATCCCTAACCTGATGTCTCATTCTGACAAGGCCACTTGACATGTCTGAAAACTGAGGCCAGGGAGGCCATGTGAAGTTCAGTGTGTTAGAGCAGCTCTGCTGGAGAGCTGCTGAAGAGGAGTCTCGTTCCTCATGAGTGCTTTGCCTGTTCAGCACGAGGGCTTTTTGTTCCCGGCAGCAAGTACTGGCGCCCTTCTGGGTTTTGTGCCTGTGAGTACCTATCCCCCAAATGCAGATCACAGGGTAGATGCAGGGATACTTGAGGATGGGAATCAAGGCAATGTCTGTTTAAAAGGACTTATCTCTGAGCAGCTGCATTTGTGTGAACTGTGCCTTGCTTTCCTCTTCATGGAGAGACTCAGCAGAGAGTAGGGTCAGCTGTAATGGAGTTAGAAATGAGGTGTAGCAGCACCCAGTCACTTCTGTGATTAGTGACTGAGGCTTTTGCAGCTGCTTAAGGGTTCAGGCATTGTAAGGTCATGGATTCTCATTTAGGATGCTGTGGCAAAGCTTGCATGGCTCTGAAGGGCCCCTGCTGTGTATTGACATTGCAAGGTGGTGAAGAATTGCTATTTATAGCTGGACTTGTGTTGGTGCACAGGTGTCAGGGGCTCTTATTTATCCTGTAATGCCAAAGGGATGGGAAAAGGAAATATGTCTTTTAACCGGTTTGGATACTTCCTAAAAAAAAGATTGAAGAGGGGAGCTGGAGCTCTAGAACAAAGAGCGTGAAAATGCCTGTAAGAGCCTGGTTGGAGGGAGGGATCTGATAGGAAGGGCAGGAGGACAGAAGAGCAGAAGGAAATGAGTGATGTGGCAGTTTTGGGAAGTGAACCCTGACCTATGCACGAGGCAGCAGTGGGATTGTATTGGGAATTGAGAAACCCGGGTTGCACTCCCAGTCCCGCTACCTGCTTGTCACGTCCCTTCTCAAAGCCACCAGTCCTCCCTTTCTGCCAGCCTGCCTCTGGCATTTGGAGGCTTGTGGGTGCGGGTTGTCCCTTACAAGAGGCAAAGAGAGTGCCTGAGGAGGGGATGTTTCTGGTGAGCAGGCAGTGCTTACACAGCGCTGCTACCCCTGCCACCTACGCTTTGGGAAGTTCAGAGATGGGGCATGGTTGGGCAGGCAAGAACGGGGGCTAATTGCTGTGGACCCTGCTGCTAACAGCTGCCTTGGCTGCTGGTCCCAGTTTGGCTTGGAAATGTCCAGAGAGGAGCCCTGCCTGCAGAGGAGAGGTGCCCGATGCTGGAGGGAAAGTGCTAAAGCCAGAGTTAGATGGCCGTGGCTGTGATTGCTGCTGCAGTGGGAGGGCTGGAGGAGAGCTTGGGCACAAGGAGGACGCAAGGAGAGCAAAACAGTCGGCACGGTTATGTGCCTGCTGGGTGGCACGGAGGATGCTGATAATGCGCAGTGCTCTCAAGCGCTTTATAGCAGTGGAGCACTGAACAAACATTAACGGATGTAAAGGATAGCAGCTTTGTCTAGTTACAGGGAAGGGAAGTTAACTCCAAATTAACTTTATGATCCATGAAACTGAAGGTTATTTAAAAAAATAATAACATAAATGGAAATGCTGAAGTTTTGCAGAGTCACTGAGCGTGCTGCTTGTTGTTTAATGCCCTCAATTTTCTCACTCCCCAGTCTGTGTTTTTAATTTGGGAACAAATTACAAGCAGCATCAGCTTACTCTTGGATTTGAACCCCTGTTGCTCTTAGTCAGCTGAAATATTTCCCCTTATCACTGCTCCTGTAATGTTTATTTTAGACCGGATAGCATCATGGCTTTTCTGCTAGCTGTAGGGAAGAAGCCAGTCTTTGAAACAGCCCAGCACTGCAGAAAGAAATGATCTTGAAGCCGGTTCAGTTTCTGAATTAGGGACAGCTTCATTTTCCACTGAAAGCTTTATGCAAGGCTGTATCTGAGAACAGTTCGTGGCATTAAAAACCCAGGAGGCAGCAGATGGATGAATTGTTGACAGATTTAAAATCCTATGACAAGCATAAAGCATTCAGATGCGAGGCCAAGGCGAGAGGAAGGTTGCAAGGGGGAGGTAGAGGGGCAGAGAGGTCGAGTACGTTATTCTAGGCAGGCGAAGATGTACAGGCGAAGGTGGACTCCAGTGGGCTCATCATGCAAGGGGGAGCTAAGGTCTTCGCGAGGAGGGGAAAGGCGAGGAGTGTGTTCCATCAAAGGGCAGGGAGCCCTCTTGTCCTCCACCAGTGGTGGGGGAAGGATGAGGAGGGAGGGGGCCAAGCCCAGCCTCAGCAGTGGTGGTGAGGCCAGGAGGAATGGGGCTGCCCGAGGAGACCATGTGGCATGGTCCAAATAGTTTCCTTCTGTGGGAAGTGGTTCGAAGAGAGTGCCAGCACCTGAGGAGGCAGAGAATGGTGTGGGTATTGTCTCTGGTAGCTGCAAGACCGGCTGCGGCTCTCCCAGTGCGTGTGGGGAGGGAGAGCCGGCAGGATTTCCTCTCTGCGGCACTGGCTCCTGGGGTTAATAACTAACCAAGCAGTCTAGGTTTATCCTTTCATTGTGGAAGAGAATTATTTACATAATACCACTTGGCGTAATCTTTATTTAGCATTGTTTCGCTGGCCTAGCGCTGGACAGAGTGGCGGTGCCCAGAAATGCCGTTTGGCCCCAGATACGTGGGAAGTTAACCCCTGCAATCTGGATGTGCTTCTCCCTGCCTGTGCAGGGAACTGGCTGTAAACTTAAATATTCCAATGGTGTAGCCATCTGTCGTGTAGTTTTTGGGACCCCCGTATCTTCTGAACCCTGTTTTCTGCATGCTTCGGGCTGGTGCTCTGTGCTGGTACCTGGATGCTTCTCACTGGCTTCCTAAGCAACACAGATAAGGTTTGTTTTCTGCATGTTGGGGCAAGAGTGGTTTGTATTGCAATCTTCTGTGTCTCTGTGTTAAAGAAGGCAGAAGGAAAGAAATGTGTCAGCCCGTGGGTGGAGGATGACAGGGTTTGGGGAAGGTTCCTGGTGTGGATCATCCCATGGTCTGTGATTGCTCCCTGAGGACTCTGTCTCCCAGGCAGGCAGGTTTCATTCTCCTCCAGGAGTTTGTCTTTGGAAGGTTTGGAGGCTAAAGTGGTTGTCCAAAGGGCTGGGGCCTCATTATTGTGGCACACTACAGTGAAGGACTGAACCTCGGGCTTGGGTTTCAGTGGGATGTGGGAGGAGGATGAATCAGTGACGAGGATGGCAGGCAAAGCTGAGCTTTCTGAAAAACTGCCTGTACCTCCAGCTGTGCAGAGCTGCCTGGAGAGGGTGGAGGGTGTCTTTGCTCTGTGCTGCAGGATGTGTGAGCTTCTAACAAACTGGGGCAAACAATGGAAAGTTGGCTCTCTTCTGAAAATATGTTAAAACTTTATAAAATGACTCCAACAGCTACATTTTTATAGGACCAGGTCTCAGCTGCGCAGTACTCGATCACTTTGTAAATAGCTCAGTCTTTGGCCTCTGCAAACTTGAGTAAGTACTTCCTAGAGCTGCAGAAGGACTGGTTAGCACGTGGTTTATGGTGGCAGCACCTGGCTCGTGTAGCAGAAGCACTTTGCAGCTCTGTCTAAGTGTTTACTGCCAAGCTCGTGTGATCTCTTTGGCCTGATGTTGCAAGGAGCTGGTTTTGTGAAGGCTGTGAGACCCCAGTGATTTACACTGGATTACCTGGCGCTGCACGCACAGTCCAGGCTGGACATTGGTGTGTGACAGCCTCACCTGTCAGCCTTGCCAGAGGACAATGTAGATCCTATGTCACTTTTGCTGGCAATGTGGACATGACCTGATCAAACCTGAAACCTGCTGGAACAGAGGGAACTTGTTAACACCCTCTTGAACCTGGCGGGGTGAGTTTGTATAGGATCAGCACCGAGATGTGCGACTCTCCCAATCTACTGCTTGAAGCCCTAAAACTTCATCTACTGACTCATCAAGCCCTTGCTGTTATTGTCATGCTGTTCGTGATTATCATGTGATACCTAAATCTTGGGTGTGTAACATCGTGGCGGTGTTTGGCGTTAGAGCTGTGTGCTTGGGAAGTTGCTCCAGCCATTTGCCTGGGGGTGTTTTTCCTCCATCAGGACCTTAAATGTGTGTCCTCTGTTCTCTAAGTGTTTCTTCTGTTTGTCGAAGGGGATGACTTTCCTGTTGGAAGGACTTCCTTGATCAACCCCTTATTTTTCTGCAGGTACCACTTGATATACTTTCACTAATAAACTTCTCAAGCTCCTTCTTGAAAGCAGTCACTTTTTTTTTTTTTTTTGCCTTTACTGCAGAGTTTCAAGCTCATGCCAAAGTCTCAGCTTCGTTTTTAGGTCACCGATCTGCCCTTTCATTTCCCCCTCACACTGCAGTTGGCCGGCTTGTTTTGATTTGGTAATATGTGAGGTGGTGTGTACAGACAAAACCAGGCAGGCCGGTGAAATTTGTGTTTCACTGCAGCCTTGTTCCTGTTGTGTGTGTGAATAATAATTTCCAAATGCTGGACCAGAGGTGATTAAAAGCTGTCAAAGAAATAAAATGCAGCAAAGTCAGCATTACAGGAATCTGTGTCCAGTGTTTTGGAAAAAAAATCCACCTCTGAACTGGCAATGGAAAAAGCCATCAGTATTCTTATTTAAGGCTTTCTGGTCTTAAATAATTGTCACTTATTTGGGAGGTGCTGATGAGGCAGCCTGAGTGGATCCAGGCTGTGCAGGAGGTTGGTTGCCGCTGGCTGTGTGTGGGGGCCTGGGCTGCTCACGCTGCCTCGTTTGTGATCCTGAGCTGCTGTTGAGATGGTGACACCTGGGCAGCCAGCTCGGCTGTAGCTTTGTGGCTGGAGCTGCTGAGCGTGACTGGCAAAGGGTAGAAGGGTGAAAGGCTGCTCTGCAGCTTTAGTGGATGTGAAGAGATGAAAATTCTACTGTGGAGCAGCCTACGGTGGCTGTGGCTTGCTCCGTGTGAGTACAAGTGCTTGTTTTTACTGAGTTTCACTGAACTGATTTTATGCAGCTCTGGGGTTGGGGCCATGAAGCAGTTGTCATGTCGTCAAGTTAGATGCATTGAGCATCTTTATTTTTGGAGCAAATGATCCTGCTGACAGCATGTATAGGAGGTGTCAGCCAGCTCTTCTTTCTTCTTCCTCTTTTTTTTTTTTTTCCTCCCGTCATTTGTAGGCTTTAGTCTTGGCTTTGATTTGTTCTCTTGACAGGGCAATGGCTAAAGAATTTTGTTGTGTTTTTTTCACTTTTGATGTCTACATGTCTTAAGATGCCATAATTAGAGATGCACGTAAAGAGCTGCTGTGGTTTTGGTCCAGAATGCAGCCAGCTGCCAGCAGCGTTCCTGCGGGCTGTGTGGTGATGGACTGAGAAACACTGCAGGATTTGGGTTTTCTCCAGGTTATGAAACAAAAGTGGAGGGAGATGCCTGTGCATACCTTAAGGATTGTGTTTTTGTTCTTACTCTCTCACTCTGGAAAGCAAACGTTTGCTTCCTCCTCTGAAATCTGTGTTCACACACCTAGAGCACTTCTGTGAATGTCCTTAAGCGCTGCCAACAGCAGATGAAAGCTGAGAAGTGGGCAGTTTGGTTTGCCCAGAGGCAGAAGAGTTGTGCTGCGCAGCAGACACGAGCACGCAAGCTCCTGCTTCCCCTTGCCAAAGCCCCTGTGAGTTTTGCTGTCTGTTTGGTGAGACAAGAACTTTAAGCTCAAACTGTGGCTTTTTTTTTTTCCCATTTTGTTCAGTTGTGCTTCTTGAACGCCGCCTGTGAGATTTCTTCTCGGCAGGAGGTTTTATTCCCCACACAATGTAGTATTGTGTTTGTCTTGCTCTAGTTCCTTGTTTTATGCGGAAACACCTTGAACCTTTGCCTGAATTGGAAGATGGGTGCAGAGTCAGACCTAGACCCTTGGCTGCAGGCATGGGGCTGTTCCAGGAAGAGCGTGTGTGTGCATGACTCTTCAGCCTTGAGTTACCCAGTTGCTGCTTGAGGCGTTAGACGTGTTTGGCTAACGCTGGCTCTCCCCTGTGTTTTGATCAAGCATTCTACACGTACTTGTTTCTGTTTTACGCGGGCTGAACCCGAGGGTAAATAAGGCTGTAGCCAGAAATAAGTGAGTGTTCACGCTTGCCTTTGTGAACTTCTTGAGTATTTTGCCAATTAATTCTTAAGTAACTGAGGGTAACATACCTGCTGTAAAGGATGTGGCCAGGAATGCTGCTAACCTGGGGCCTGATCCTTTCTGCACTCCTTCCAGTTTTGCATAAACTTGGTAAAGGTGCCTGTGCTGTCTTGGCCCTTTGCGGTCGGCTGTACACAGCCTCTCAGCCGGCAGAAGAAATGCCTAAATAAATACAGCAGCTTTGTCTTGCAGTCTTGCCAAGTCAATTTAGTGTGTATGTCGAGGAGGCAGAACAATTAGTTCTGGAGACAAATGGGTCTTCTCTGTGCTCTGCACTCCCATTGCTCCGCCAGCTCATAGTGTTGCGATAAGCATAACAGTGAAATCTGTATTAAGCAACTAATTAAGGCATCTGCAGAAGAAGGGCGGGGGGGGAAGGGAGCAACAGCTTAACCTTAACCTGCTGAGAAAGGTGGAGCTGAATTGTATCTCTTAATGGGTTCAGGCCTTTCAAACAAGGGTGATTGCTTCTGCCTTTTTTACAGCATCAAGCTGACTTCTTTCAGGCTGAGCTTTTAGGATATGAGAGCTTTGGTTGTAGTGCTGGCTAAGAGTTTGCCACCTTGCTGCCCCCTCACCATGTTCCTATCCCAGTGCTTCTCCCTCCTAGTTTTGAGCCAAGTAGTTGAATTAATGTCTTCACCAAGTGATCCTGCTTTTGGTTGAGTTAGCACCGCTTTGGGGGGTAGTATGAGTACTGTGAGCAGGGATGGCGAGTCAAGGGACAGGCAGCCTGAAACCAAGGGATAGTGGCTGGGATTTAGGCAGCTCGGTTACATTTCAAGTCTGTCTTTTGCAAAAGTAAAACCACGATACTGAAATTCTCCTCTAACTGGGAGATTTTTCTGTCAAATCGCTGTGCAGAGCTGTGCTTATCTCTGGTGTGAATCCCTTTATCAGGGGATAAACCAGCTTTACACCAGGTGATACAGACCCTCAGGTGGGGTTTTATTTGCATTCCAGTAGCTGCAGTGATTTTTAGCCTGGAGCCACACTCGGGTAGTATTGGTAGAAGTTCTGTCCTTCCCTGTCGTGTTCTGGGCAGCTGGGAAGGTCTGTGGCATTTGCTCCTTTTCTGTGGGCTGGAAATTGCCTGCCTGATTCAGAACTGTGGCTAGACGTGCTTCTCCATAGCGAGGTCTGGGCTTTTCACATCGCCCTCTGAGTGCCTGTGACTGCTTTGTGTTAGCTGCTGGCTGCGTTACCTTTGTTCCATGAACCTTGCCTGTGCTCCCTGGGAGACTCGAGTAGTCTGTGTTTTTTTGCCTTCAGCCCTGCATATCCAGGGGAGAGCTGATGAACAGGAAAGTTGGTCAGATGCCATCCTCTGTGCTCTGTGGCACCTTCCGCAAGCATCACTGGTGGCTCAGTTAGGCACTTGATGAACAGAAAATGAGAGAGGGGGGAGGGTCCTTTTCCCAGGAGAGATTAAAACTGCTCTTCTACAGGAGCTTTGCTGAATCGCGAATTGTGATTTCTCTCCCACTTCTTTTCTAAATCTGCTGCTGTTCTCGTCTAGAAGTGGCAGTAGTTTTCACTCATGTGCTCCAGTGCCTGGATGAATGTGTTGCAGCAGAGAGTTAGAACTGACATGATGTTGGCCATAATCGGGCAGGGTGTAGTTAATGACACTTGAAATGTTGGCTTGTTTGGGGAGATGCTGTAACACCCAGTGGTCTTTTCCCAGGCGCTGGAATACACTGACAAGATTCAGCTGTGTTTGGCGTGGTGTTTGGAGAGACAGGCAGCTTCCTGTCACTTCTTTGACAGCCAGATTTTGAATTTTTAAAGGAAAGCAGAGCATCTTTTTGGTTTTTCCTCCATTCGAAACCAACCAACCAAAAAGCCAGGTGGGGGGCAAATCTCGCATACGTTCTGTTTGTTTCTGCCTGCAAATGCATCATCTTGATGTGTCATTAATCTGGTTGCTCTCTGGTGCTATTTTTAACAGCCTTACGATCTATGGACAAGGAGCCCTTCCAGAAACATTTATAAGCAGCCCAGCCTGGGATGGGGCAGGGGGTGTTTGGGCAGAGCCTGGGGCTTCCTGGGGTGCTCGAATCCCCTTCCCTGTGCTGTCAGGGCCTGGAGGAGCTGGACACAGCACCCCCTTCCCCAGTCCCACACAGGGAAATCTGTTTGTAGCATAACTCTTCAGTTCCTGTGACCATGGTAACCGACTTGGATACATCAAACTTGACTAATTAACCTAATGGAGAGCCGTTTCCAGGCTGAGTCTCTCAGCTCAGATTTCAGAGCAGAACTTGTCTGATCCACCAGCAGCCTCTACGGCCAATGCTGGCTTCCCTGGGATGGGTTTCTCTGACAGATTTCTTTTGCGGGTCCAGATGAGTTGGGGAAGGATGGTTCTGAAGTGGACCGATGAGGGCTCCTCTTGCTCTGCGTTCCCCTCTGATTTCATAATCTCATATTCCCAGGGGAGGAAGATCCCAAACTTGGGTGGCAAAAACTTGTTTTGATTTCCTCCTTGGGCTGGGTGAGGTGAAGGTGAATAGTTCTCTGCATCTCTTCTGTTTCTGTACTGCACTGCAGAACCTCTGCCACCCTGAATTTGGCTCTTTAAAATCTGATCAAGTCTTCAGGCTTGAAACAGAACAGCACGTCTGGAGTTGTCTGTGCATATCTTTGGATTTCCTCATCTCAATGTACTAGTTAAAGGCATTGCCACTTTGCACTGTTTCTCCTTGGGTTTAATTATTATCTCAGTGATTGGAGCTGCAGACTGCAGCAGGGACTTAAGAGTTCAGCCTCAATTAAAAACCATCCTGTGCCAGGCAGATAGCGGCAGGGACTACTGCTGTTCCCAAGTGTTGCCAGCAGTCCATCTAAACACCATGTGACCCAAGCAGTTGAGAAATCTGAGTAGGCAGAAAGCAGTTTCTGGGGTAAACCTTGTGAGTGCTTCTCAAAATAGCCTGAAAGCAAGGGTTTGCTTTCCACAGTTGCTCTTGGTCCTTGAGACTGGTCGGAATTTTAGGTTGATTACTGAATATTACTAACCTTGGAGCTTCAAAAATCACAAGATTTTTTTTTTCCCCCCTGATGTGTTTGAACTTAAAAGATTTGCATGTGCATGTCTTTTTAGCCTTAATGGTAAGTGCTGGGACCTTCCTTGCTTGTGGTTTCAGCTTTTTTATATTTCAGCAAAGCTGAAATCACCATGCAGTTGATGACCTCGTGTTTGACCCTTTGAAACCTCTTGGGCAGCCTAGCAAACAAATGTGCTGTGAGAGGAGCACGTGAGAGTAGCCTGAGCCATTACAGTGGTCAGTCATTGACTTGGGACTCTTGTTTTTCTTCCTTTGAAGATCTGCTTAATCATTGGCATTGTGACCCCTGCGGTGCTGGACACCTGGAGGGGTTCACTGGCTGCTCCCCGTGACGTCCCGGGTGACATGGGAGATGGCGGGGGGGGCTTTAGAAAGCCCAGTGCAGTAATCGGGTTTTACTGGGGAAGAGATTGTCATTGATATCCCTGGGATTTGGCATCTATATACACGAGCCAAGCTCTATTTAAGTGTGTAGGTTCACAGCAGTTCATTTGCCTGGGAATAGGGTAGGGAGTGTCCTATGATTGTGGTCCTGTGTAATTTCTATTCCTGATCTAAAACATTGGTACTTGCTGAGGGTGAATCCCTGTAGATACCAGTGCAGCTGGATGGAATGACTGATTCAGACTTGGCTGATTTCAAGCCTGTTTGGGAGATAAAAACTCTGTGTTTATGTGTCACTGCATGGTCCTGTCTCACTGATGGAGATTGTGTCCATGGGCCTGGGCATGGGTGACTGAGAGTTTGTGAAGCAGCTCTGAGATCTCACGGTTCTGAGTTATATGTCCATCTTTATTTACCTTACTACCTCTGGGTGACACCAACCGTTCAGGAGATTCTGCAGAGTTCAGTACTGTGGCTGAATTCACACAGGAGAAACGAGTCTTGTCCCTTTTCATTGGGGAGGAATGTCTGTGACAAATGCTTGTGATCCTTTCAGCTTGTGGTTTGGAAAGCAGGAGAGAATTGATAGTGAGGGCTGACAGGCATGTGTAGAAAGGTAAGGTCCTGGCTGTCTGTGGGCGTTATATCATGAACTTTCTTGTCCTTCGTGCGTTTGATGTGTTGGTGGAACTAAGTTTTATTGGCAAAAATGTGGTTTGAATGGATATCTGTAATACGCTTTCATTTGCTTGTCTAAGGGTGATTTGCAGCTAGGTTTCCAGGAGCGAGGTTTCCCTGTTGTTGCTGTGACTTTGCCTGGTCCATTTTCCCCTCCCGGCCTGGCTGTCTGCATGAGGGGCTTCTCTGCAGAGAGCAGCATGAAACTGTACTGAGCAGAAGCCATGAAAAATGTCATTCGGATGACAGTGATTTGGGGTAGCCCTAGAAAATCATTTTCTGCTGGTGGACAGTTCCAAACTATTTCCCTCCATCCTCCGCCCCTTTCCCCAAAACAAAAGAAGAGATGAAAGGATTCATTAGGAATTATTCACTCAACTCTGCCGCCTGTCTGAGATCTGGCTGTCTGCGTTCATCCCCCAGCTCAGGCAAGGTCAGAGGGCACCTCCCTGGGGAGGATTTGCTGTTGACTGAATTGCACTCTGTCATTATCCTGCTGGATAACGAATGCAGTGGCCTCATTGGCACTGGCTTCAGAAAAAAACATCATCTGCATGCAGCCTTGAGGTGAGAGGCAAAAACCTGAGGAGAGCAGCATGGAAAACCTCTTCGAGTGGGAAAGATGTGGGATGGACTCAGGCGGTTTGGCATGATGATGTGCTTGCTGCGTGGTGCTGAACAGGTCTGTAGCCACTCTGGACCTCTGCATTATCTTCCTCTTCCTCAGGAGGTGGGGGCAGACAGCAAGATGGTTTAAAGGACAAAATCCCTTCTGATGGGGTGAAACTAGTTAGATGTACTTCCATTTTCCTTGATGGAAAATGTGGCGTGCTTGTGACAGGGTTTGAGATCTTTTAATGAGATTTAAACCAGCTTGTTTTGTTTTGTTTTCAAATAGGTTTCCCAAAAGAAAAACATACAAATCCCCCTAAGCTAATTGGTGTGTGATTTGAATTCAGCTGCTACCTTGGAAGAGCATTTCCAGCAGCTGATCTGCAAACAACCTTTCCCACAATGTTATGGGTTGTCAGTCAGTGCTAAAGGATCTTGAGGTTGCTGGTGGAGAAGTGTTTTGTTTGATATGCTGCATCTTTTAGTTGGAGTGTTGTAAAATACTCAGGCGCATGTGAAAAAGACCCCGATGGAGAGGAGCTGT
This sequence comes from Piaya cayana, assembly GCA_013389865.1. Classification (NCBI taxonomy): domain Eukaryota; kingdom Metazoa; phylum Chordata; class Aves; order Cuculiformes; family Coccyzidae; genus Piaya; species Piaya cayana. The sequence continues at coordinate 153,942 of WAAB01003894.1, forward strand.
TGGAGGGATGAAAGCCTTGCTAGCTGGAAATGATTGTGAAACAGTTGTGGGTGCTGGAGCCTGTTGGGCTGGCTGAGGAGGTAGGTAGATCTGAAGAACGTTTACATTTTAAGCACCAATTTCAGATGTTACCCACTGCTTTTTGCCTTGATCTTCTGGCAGCTGCAGGCAAAGAAGAGCTTGAGGCTGTGCCCTTCCACTCTGTGGGGGTGGCCAGATGTAACCCTGTGAAGTAAAGTATTAAGCTTCAAATGTTGGTCTTCATTGCCTTTAGGCTAAGACGGTTCTCTGGAAGATGCTGTTATAAAATTGCTGGCCCAGGCAATTTGTGTCCTGTTGATGAGCAGCAGAGAGAAGGGCAAGAGATTGTGTCTCTGCTTATTGCTGTCATCTGTCTTGCAATCAGAAATCTATGAAATGGCTTTTTGTGCAGTGTGTGTGATGCATATTTAAGTTGTTAGCAGATACATCCAGTTGCTAGATTGGATCGGATCACGTACAGATGGTGATGGTTCACGTCTGGATATCCTACAGCACAGGAAAGGAGGTGGTCATCTTAGTGAGTTTTAAATCTCGTCCCCAAAGCAGGGTAATAATTCCTTGAAATGACTAATTTTGCCACCAGCATTAAAGGATGTGAAACTATCCTGTGCTGTAATAAAGGAAAAAAAAATACAGCTGCCTGGAAAATTCTTGTTGCTGCGATCCAGCACAAGGTGTGTGGGACTGGCTGTGAATCAGTTTTATTGCCTTTAGGGTTCTGATCCCCCAGATCATTACTGCTGAAAGAAATCCTCCTTGGAAGGGCAGTTGTCTTTGGGTGGTGTTCAGCTCTGCGATGCATGACCAAGTAGTAGCTGGTAGCATTTATGAACTAGGGCAGAAGCAGATCCCTTTATTCAGGCAGACTCGTGTAAGCCTTCAGTGCTCTGTACTAGGCCCCAAATTTGCCTACGTTATAAATAAGTATGTGGCTGCGTGCTTGTGTGTGTTTCTTTTTTAAGCTGAAGGCAACCCCTTAAGCTCTTTTCTGCAGGTCTGTTCAAGCCGGGGCATGGGGAATTCCTAAGAGGATTATCATAGTTTACTTGATACAGAACTTGAACTTGAGCAATGGCTTATCTTATCAGTGATAAAAGACATGGAAATGAAGTTTACGTAACTGAGGAGGCCTTGAACATGGCTTTTTTCCCTTGCTGGAATGACACATCTCCTGGGTTCTTCCCTCCTCACAATTGCAATATTTTCTGTTATCTGCTGCGTACTGCCGGGGGTCATTTATTTCCAGTGCTGCCTATGGAATGGTTCTCCAAGAAAAGAAAAAAGGGGGGTGGAGGGGGAGGGCTACAGCAGCTTAGTGGGAGAGGCTTGGCTTTGCTGCGTCTGCTGGAAGGCTTGGTGTCCCGGCTGGAGAGACTGGTGCTGATCACAGCTTGGTTGCAAGCTTCTGCATTACACCAGGTGCAGCAGGTCTTGTGAAGAATAGCAGAGAGCAGATCCACTTCGCCAGTGGGCTGTGAGCACAGGGCTGGAAACTCCCTAAAAGTTAGGAGTAAACTTGACACGGAGAACTGGAATAGGATTACCAGTCTGTTCCCAGTGAAGGGAAAAGCAAATAAATGGGGAGGGCTGAGTTCATCTCTTTTGTGGCAGCTAGAAAATAAATGCAAACAAATGCAATATTCTGTACACCAGCTCTGCTGACCAGTTGCTCTGGTCCAGGGTGGGATGCGGATCACATGCCTCTGCACCGGGAGGTGGGGGTGAGGCACCCTGACTGCTGCTGCCGGAGGAGACTGGTCCCTGGGCATCGTGGAGCAGAGCCACCATCTCACCTGGTGCTCGGCCCCGCTGTGCCGATGGGCGTACCGGATGGGCTGAGCAGCTGTGTGCACAGCAGGACTGCTGAGTGGGACAGGCTGTGGCCGCCTGCTCACCTCCTCTGGTGCCCAGGGGCTGGCTCCCACCACCCCTCTCTGGTGCTTTGGAGGGAGAGATAAGTGGTGCTCAGCAAGCAGCTACATGACCAGGCATTAGGAAGAAGAGAAGAGCTCTTTCACCCTACTGGATCTCAGTGGGTTTGCTTGCCCTGGTGTTCTATAGCTGCCTCGTCTGTGCTGCGTGGGAGGAATCTTATTTTTTAAGCTCTTGCTGTCACAGATTGTGACAATGCCACAGAGGTCCAGGCAGCGCTGTGCTTCCCACAGAAGGACTCAGCAGACAGTTGAAGGCTGGCAGGCTGACAGCACTTATTAGAGGTAACCTTCAGGAAATGCCACACGTAGCCCTTGCTGAGCTTTCTGGCTCCGGGTGCATACAGTATTTACACCAACGCTGCTTGAGTTTCCCTGAAGGCTCCCAGCCTGCAGCTGCCTTTGTGCTCTCCTGCCCTGTGTCCTCATGCTGCCATATCTGAGGTTGGTACTGGCTGCTGTGCTGGAGGGGGCTGTTGACACCAGCTCTTCCTCTGTGGGTCGTCGTCTTTGACCTTCTGGAAGAGGTGCTTGCAACGTGTTTTTGGAGCCTAGGGTCAAGCCAGCTTCAAGTTTTCACACTTGCATGTGCAGAAATGAGCCATTAAGAAGTGTAGCACCTGCACAGCAGCTCCTTCTTGAAATGCAAGGGATCTGCATGGGATCAGCTCTTCTGTCTGAGCAGGTGACTTGTGCGAGTGGCTGCGTGTGGAGTTAAAATCAAAAAACTAAGTATGAAGATTTGGAAATTCTCCTCAGGTTGTCTTGATGGTGTTTCTTCATCCCACATGAGGTGGGAGGAAGGAAATGTGATAATATCTGTTTCTTCTGGTAAGTGACAGTACTGAGCAGCGGCATCTGGAACATCACATGTTGTGCTGATAGAGCCTGGACTGTGTAGGTGAGGGGAGATGGTGCTGTGCCCCACGGTGCAATGTTTGCCCAGAAGCAGTGCAGGTACTTTTCTCTGCTTCCTGGGAGAGAGGCTGGGGAATGTTTATCTGAAGGATGGTATTATGGGATACACTTAGGTCTGGCCTCTTGCTCTGCTGTCCCCAGAGCTCACGTGTCTTCTACAGACAGAGGAGATGCTTTCCCAGCCACAGCTGACTGGAGGCTGAGCTGGGGTTCAGTTACCTGAATTGGTTTAGCTGCTTGATCCGCCCACTTTCATCCTCCTGCTTCTAGTGTGCAGGAGTTGTGTGTTTGCTTGAAGCTGTGCTCGCTTTAGCAAAGGATCAGCTGTGATCCCTCTGTGGTGGATGTGCCATATGAAAAGCAGAAAATTGCTGTCCTCCTGAGCGCGACCCTTCCTGGGTTGTGCTTGAGCTCACTGGTGCACAGGGCTAGTGGGGTTACACTCCAGGATGCTCAAAAGCCCATTTTGGCACATGCATTTGGAGAATGGGAAACATTCCTTCCCTGCTACCTTGTGAGCATTTAGAGTGTCAGAGGGAAACCCACGGAGGGGCATTAAAATCCCACTTTATTATTGTCAGTTTCCAGTAATACTTAGAGAGACTTGGAGCGACTCGTTGCTTGGACTTTCTCAGCAGGGAAGAGCGGGACAGACTGCCTCCAGCTGAGGTTCCTTGGCCATGTTGGCTCTGAATCCCCTGCTTCTCTGGTGTGGATTTAATTTCCACAGTGCTGCAAATGCTTCCCCAGTGCCCGGCTATCAACTGAAAAGCCGGGGGGGTGGTGGTGGTGGTGATGGTGGGGAATTACTTGTGGTCTCCATGGCAACCTGCAGACGATAAATGGATCAATGTGCTGTTCTGCACCATCTGAAACTCAAGCAGCTCTGGCTAAATCTGGGGGCTGCCTGTGCCTGCCAGATCCTGCTGTGGGGCCATTAGTGTGAGACGGCTCAGCACGACAGCCTTCCCCAGCGCGCCTCCGATAACGGGCACTTGCTGTGTTCGCTGCAGAGCCAGCAGGGTTTGTGCTGGAAACCACGCTTGGCTCCGCAGAGACCTGTGGGGTTACGGGTGGTTTCAGTTCTGCAACACTGTGTTGGGGTTTGGGGCTGTTGCAGGCAGCTGGCCGGCCATCCAAGTCCTTGGGATTTGGGGAGGGTAATGAGAAATAGCTTGTTTCCCCTCCACCACGTCTTAAAACGTCTTTCTACACAAGCACGGGGAGATTTATGCTTTCCTTTCTGTGAGTTAAAGGCTCAGGATCCCGGACGAGGTTTGTGTCGGGGCGGTGGGGAAGGACAGCTGCCTTTGTTCTCGTTTCTGTTTCTGGTGGTGTCAATAAACAGAAAAATTCTCTCCTAGGCTGCTGCTCCAGTGTTTTCACAAAGACCAGATTTACTTAAAAGAAAATATTGATCTTTCTCCTCTAGATTTCACTAAAACTGATATTGGTATGAAGTTTCAATCCACCACTTTTTAAACCAGAATCTTCCCGGTGCTGAGGTCTCAGACGTGCTCTGGGGTCACACCTGGCTCAGGGGTTCAACCAGACTCCCCAGTTCTTGGCCATGACCAGGAGCTGGTGTTACTGGAGCCAGTGGGGGCAGGGGCTGTGTGCTGCTGCTGGCTCAGCCCAGCCAGGCGTGTTCAGCAGCAATTCTTTGCTCCGTGCTTTTCTGGCTGTGTGATGTGATAATCCCAGGTGTCCCCCAGCGCTTTGAGTGCTGCAAATCTAAGGGGCTGCTTTCTTTCGGCATTGGAGGTTGGCTGCAGTGATGAGGAGCTGTGCAGGCAAGCTCATGATCTGAGGCACTGCCAGGCCTCTGCTGCTCTTGGATCTGGATGCATCAATGCTTTTCCCTCACAAGGGGAGGGAGATTGTTGATTTCCATTTTACAAAGGGGCCTGGAGAGATGAGTTGCCAGGGGCTGCACCTGAGGCTTGTGATGAAGCTGGGAGTACCTTGCAGAGCTCTTAAGTTCGAGTTTTCTGCCCAGACTTAGATCTGAGATGAAAACTGGTATCTATAGGGCTCTTCTCACCTTGATTTCCAAGTGCCTTTCAGGATGATTGGAGGGACTTGGATTCCTCAGCTAAGTCTGTTTCGGCAGGGATGCGGGTGCATTTCATTTCTAATTCGTGTTGTTATGTTTGTAATTTTGTTAATGCAGACAGGGAGACCCGCTGTCTGCAGCAGGGTGGAAAATCCCTCAATTATGCTATGAAGCCATTTGTCTGTTGTGGTTCTGTCTGTCCGGCTCTGTCTGTAGCCCCTGGTATGCCCTGCAAAGCGGTTAGTGGGGTGGTGGCTTGTAAGACGTTCAGGCACCCGTTTCAGGGATCGCTCTTGCTGTTTATAAAGGCTCAATTGTGGAACAGTCTGGCCAGATGATCTGAGCTCATAATTCTGTGTGGTGCGGTGCTGAAATGTCCAAGAAATCTGCCATCTCTGTTGCCTTGTGAATTATTTATGGCTCTCTGTATTCCAAGCTCATAAAAATCGATAACTCTTCTTGGGTTTTCTTTTTTTTTTCAGCAGCAGCTTGGTTAAACTCTCTCATTCTTTTGCGCTGCTGCTGTTGAAAGGCTGTGACTTGTTCACTTACCTGAGCCATGTTTTCTTTTTGCAGCAGAATTGATCCAGGCTTTTGCACAGAGCTCTCTGTTGCTGTTCCTCACTAGGACGTCAGGATCAGGCTACTGCAGGAGAGAATTGTCTTCCCTTATGCCTTTTCTTTGGGCTTTTGCAAGTCTTTGCTGTTAAAACTCCTGCTCTAGGCACAGCTGCAGAGCTTGGAGAGGTCGAAGGGTTTTTCTTTTTTACTCAAGCATTGTGGTCCCATTGAACAAGAGGTTAAAACAACTGCTGGGAGCGACTGGCAGCAGCATGAGGCCAGTTTCTGCCAGCAGAACTGCACTCTCCTTAGCCCAATAATTTGGATATGGATATGTTAATTTATTCCTGCAATTTCTAGGCCTGTCACTGAATACTGAAGTGCTCCGATGATCTTTGCTCCTGTCAGGCTTGGAAAGGAAGCCTGAAGTGTACCAGTAACAGCTGTGCCCTCTGTGTTGGGTTATTATCCTTTCAGAATTTAATAACGTGACACCCCCTTTTACTGCTTTGCTTGTCCTTCCCTCTAGGAACAGATCAATAACAGACTGTGTATCTGCTATTTGGATGTAATTGCTAGTGTCAGCTGATGTCTGGTGCTGTTTCTCCAAACAGCCCTGGGAAGCGTGATGGGCAGCACAGAGTGAGGATTTCTTTTCCAGGCTGGTGCCACACCACAGCCACGAGCCTGACATGAAGGGATGGTTTCAGAGAGAAGTTTCCCGGCTTCCTTCTCTTCCTACTTGTGTTCTGGGATGTGTGGGCTGCGTGTTGGGGAGTTGAGGGGGAGAAGCCTCTGACGGCAGTGGTGGATAACTGCGTATGAGCCACACTGCTGCGTTTGGAGGACTCCAAGGAAATTAAAACTGACTGCTTAGTGATGGTCTTGGTTTGCAAAGCATACAGTTTTCATAGGTTAGCTCTAGGCAGAGGAGGGCTCGGCTTTGCATGGGGAGCAGGCAAGAGGGCTTTCCATCGCAAACAATTTATTCTTCCCGAGTCTTTAGGGTAATTGAAGAGGGTAATTACTGTACTTTCATGAATCTAATCCGAGGGCTGCCTGGGGAGGAAGGAGGAAATTATTTGAGTGCAGTGCAGGGGGTGTAGTGAGAAGGGGAGGTTTTTTCCAGGGCTGCTCAACCCCTGCCTGGTCCTCCCTCTTCTTTGCTTGTGCTTCCTTCTCCCTAGTTGCGGAGAGCCTTTCCTGGGATAGCTGGTGGGATGCAGAGTGTTGGGAAGGAGAGGGGGTGAGTTGCAGGTAATCCGAGGACTGTTTTTCTAGCGAGCGGTACCTTTTTTAATGAGTGGGTTTGAGGTGAGGATTATGTGCATGGAAATACAGCACTCAAAATACAGAAATATAGTAACTATAAAAAGTCTGCAGTATCTAGAACTAAAATAATACTTTATAAATACTTCCTAGCAGTGGGGTTGGCTGGTGTAATCCTGCAGGGAAAGAGAAGCAGAGTGATTGATGGTTGAGTCCGCCCTGCTTTATCCCTAGACTCAGAGTGCCATATTAAATATGGTTGTCTCTCAGTATTGCGCCCTTAATGGGAGGCATAATATTAAGTTACGATCTGTGTAGCTGGCTGGAGGAGGTCCATGCGATGGCTTTCCTGCCTCATTTCAGTCTGTGGCAAAACTCCTGTGGATGGAGTCATGGCCAGGCTCTCACTCTGTGTATTTGCTTAATTGCCTCGTCTCGGAAGAATGCAGAACTAATGGGAAATGCAAAACCATTTCATTAAGGATACTTGATACTTATTTTCCTAGCTGAAAGCTGTATGCTATCATGGGCATATTTTTGTTTATTTATAAAACCTGCACTTACGGCGCTGCACAATCATCTGGAGAATGGGATGAGTACCTAAAACTGGGGCGGGGGGAAAGGCTGGGAAGTATTTGGAAACATAAAACCTGTGCTGTGCAGCTGCGTGTGCTTCCACTGACCGGAGCAGTGACCCGCAGCTGCCCTGTGCTATGTACTGCACTTCCCCTTCTCTCTCTTTCTTTAAATTTTCATTATTATCTCTATTTCTGTACCCAATTAAATTGGGAGGTGGAACGGTTGGGAGAGCGGAACAAGAGTGACTGGTACAATGGAGCTAAATCCTGCCCAGCTGTTTTCTCAGCAGTGATCTCCCTTACAATCCCAAGAAAATAAATGCTTCTCTTGAGGATCCTGATGGTTAATGATGATTTGAAGAGTGCACACAAACATCTCTGCAGATGCATCCTGCCTGCGAGATTCCAGTCGTGCAGTGAGCCCTGGGATCCCCGTTCCTCCTGCGTTCAGTGCAATGATAAATCATTCATAGCCTCAGCAAATGCAATTCTCTTTGCACATAAACAGTCCTGGATCCTGAGCAAAGCCTGCAGTTGTCCTCATAGGATGAGGCAAGTGCTGTGACAGCTGGGAGGATCTGAAATTCAAGTTATGAGAAGGCCTCTGAGTGCCTGGGTGTAAAAGCTGTTCTGTATGGATGAGTGTTTTGTTTTGTAACTGTCTCGGGGTGATGGAAGAGAATAGGCACATGCTCTTCTCATATCTTGTCAAATCAGAATTATTGCAGTGCTTAGCCCTTGTTTTGTAGGGATCTGGTTGCAAACATTGATGGTGATGCCTTGTATGTGGATCTAGTGTTCAGGTCATAAGGGAAGAGGTAAAGAGGTGCTGAAGTGGAAAAATGGAGGCACCAGGAGTCCCAATTGTAATTGTGCAACACACAGGTTCACAAAGTCGCCTATTTAAAAAAAAATTTGGTCCAACCTTAAATGTGCAGCAGGTTGTCTGGGTTGAGGGTGTCTGGAGCCAGTTACACCTTAGAGAAGCAGCTTTGCCCAATGTTGCCCCCAAAGCAGGGATGAGTGACAGCTGTGTCCCCTTGGACTCCTTGTACTGAAGCTAGTGGGGGGACGGAGGGTGTGAGGGAGGAATGTGACCCTGTGTGGACACCAAAATCTCAATGCTTCAGACCTGCTCTTCTGGCACCGCTGGCCCCGTTAACATCCGTACTTGCTTCCCCTCGATACAGGCGTGTGTTAGCCGGTCGGTATGCCTGCCCTAATCCCCTGGAAACTCTGGGCGGGAGGAATGCCCTTGACCATTAGCAGCCTCCTGCTCCAGCCAGCGTGCTGAGAGGAGGGTCACTGGGCACCATCTCTGGGCGTTCCAAACAGATGCGTCCAACCCTTGGACTTCACTCCCGTCTGAGAACTGATTTGAGTTTCTGGTTATGAGTGTTGCACAGCGAGCGACTACAGGGAGAGGGAAAAACATGCATGCACCTACACACGCTCTAGAAATATGTCAGAGTCAAGCTTGCTGAGAAACTCAAGCCCAAGCATGACCTACTTTGAGACTGTTATAATCTGCTGGGGAATGCCCTTGGGATTAGATCAGCGTGATCCTATCAATTTGTGCTTTGGGCTGGAGGAAGCACTGACCGAGTTGCTTATTTTTCCCTTCTGAGCATGAAATGAGGGAAGATTTTTTTTTTCTCCCTCCTAGCATTCAGAGTTGAGACCAGCAGAGGTGTGTGTGGTAAGTACAGCAGCCTGGGCTCTGCTTTTCCAATATCGGTCTGTGCTGACACCTTTTTGCTGGAAGGCATCTGTACTATTGAACAGTGAAGTCTGCTCTTGTTTGTGTCTGCTTGATGAAGCTGCCTGGCAGAAGCCCTGATCCCAGGCATGGAAAAGTGCCTCAGCCGGTCTCTCCAGTACCCCTTTGACATTTGACTGTTTCAGTCTCTGGGTTTGTTCTTTTTGTCTGATCCAATGTCAGAAATGCTCTAACTCTTGTCATTCCTCTCTTGTCACCAGCCACTCTTTATGTAGGAGCTAGAAATCTTTATTTTATCCAAGTAACAAATTGCTTCCAGAGCTCAATAAGGATGTGCGTATCCACAGCAAGAGGGAAATAAACAGGGAGGCCGCATTTAATTTCAGTGTCTGCCAGAAAGAGGGAACCCGGTACCTGCCAAGGAAAGATTTTTTGGAGTAGAGGTGCACCACACTTAATTTTCCAGGAGTCTTTCTGAAAATAAAGAAGCTGGAATGGAAATAAAGCTCGCTGTGATGAAGAGAAATTGCTACCCTGTTGGCTGGGAGTTTAGCCTTTGATTGCAGAGGTAGCTTTGCCTCGAGTGACTCTGGGGGGCTTTCAAAGAGGCTTTTCTCCCATCTGCAGTACCTGGCACGGCAAGAGGAGGAATGAGGAGCAAGGGGTGTTTGGTCCAGTGGTGTGAATTGTTCTGCCAGACTTCAAAGAGATGTGGAAATACCTAATCTGTCACTTTCAAAGGGAGGAATAAAATATTCTGATGGATTCTAAATGGAATCGCGTCTTCCACCGATGCCTTTGAGCTGCTCACTGATCTTTCTGATTGGGGTAATGCAGTGAGGAAGATACAGTATTCCCTCGAGGGGAGCAGCTTGTGAACATTACTGTTCAGTCAGCCTGAAAAGCTCTATTACAGACAGATTTAGACCCGTCTTTGTGTGTTGAGAGGCACAGCCTGGCTTCTGGGAGCAGGCTTTGTCTGGAGGACAGGTGCATGTGGGGCTGAATTATATTTGCCCGTTTCATCTCCTGCGTGTACCACTTTCACCTGCTGTCTCGGGTTGGGGGATGGTGAGAGGGTTAGAGGAGGCTGTGGTGGGGCCTGTCCAGTTTGTGGGTCCCAGCAGCGAGGCAGGACTGCAGCATCGCTGGCTCAGGCCCATCTGGTTTTGGCAGCTCTCCAGGCACCTAATGAGTTGTCCTGATGAGACTGGGAAGGTGAAGGGGGAAAACAGATTTGCAAACACCCAACTAGTACTGGTTTTCTTCATCCCATGCCAGGTTTTGGTGCACTAGCCTGGCGCCTGTGGCTTCTGCCCCTTGCTGGTGGGATTGGGACAAGCTCAGTGTTTGTGGGGTGAGCTGGGGGGCTGCCCCATCTGTGTGAGCAGGCTGAGCTGGTTGCCACTGCACAGTTTCTTTAGATGCAGTTGTTGGTACAGAAATGGGATAGTTCTGCTTGATGTTGACTGCTTCTTTTGCCATCTCATCTATTTTCATGCCCTAGTACTTGAGTTTCAGTCCCAAGGGACCCTGGTGTTGTGCTGAAACACACTGGGTACTGCATGTGGAAAAGTCCTAGGAGGTCTCTGGTATTGGGAGCTGCTAAAGATAAGTGGGGGAGATTAAATTCAGGTGGATAAACCATCAGCCTTGTTTAATGTGCTGTGAGGAGAGTGTCTTTGAGGTTTTTGTCTGCATTTCCCAAGTTCTGTAATAGCTTGCGCTGATCTAGAGGAGATGTCATGTAGGAGTTTTTGGAACAGTATGAATATGGAAAAGAGAGGATTTCCTGAAAGTACAGAACAGATTGTTCTCCATGTCTCAGCCACACTGGTGCATTTGAGAATATCTTTTAGTCTCCATCACTGTGCTCTTCACGTGCATCCCTTGAGGAATGTCGTCAGGGCAGTTGGGATCGTTCAGCCTTCATATAGATCCAGCTCTTCCACTTAGGGGTCATATGTTGGATTTTCTTTGACTGTCATACCCCCCAAAGCATCCTGGGAAGACCACGGACTCCTCTGTCTTCCTCTGCAGGAGCAACAGAGCTGGCAACAGCAGTACATGCCACACAGTGAGTGCCGACTGCTCTCTGACGAGCAGGATTGGATTGGGATCTGGGATTGGACTGGATCAAGGAATTCTAAGAGAACCAGGCTGTAAACATCTTGTACTGTAACACGAGGGGGAGGCATTCCTTAGAAATAACCATGGAAATCCATCGCAGGGTGGTTTTGGTGCCCCAGCTTCTGTAAGAGGAGCAGGACTCATTCTGTTCATACCTGGTTCATACCTCCAGCACTCAGCAGGAGGGAAAACACGTGGCGGTGTTCCTGAGATCACAGCATCTCCCATGGGTGCTTGAGCTGCTGCTCATGGAGGGAAGGGCAACAGTATTTCATGGCCATGCTTCTGGATCAGATCCATTGAGGTAGGAGAGTGATTTGGAGGCAGCTTCCCAGCTGCAGTAGAAAAACCCTGGTCACACCAGCAAAAGCAGCTCTTGGAGATGTCCTAGCTCTGGCAAGTTGCTGTCCCAAAGCACGGTGTGGTTGGCTTGGCCGAGCAGCCTGCCAGATCCAGCTTAGCATGATTGCAGCTGTCGGTTTGGCTGCCAGAGGAGATGATGGAGAAGGGGAGGGAGGAAGGAAAAGTTTCCTTTGAAAAATAGCAGCAACAGCAGGAGAGCAATGAAAGTGAGGCCTATTGATTACATGCTTATCTTGGTTTCTTTTGTGCCTCTGTTCGAAGGCACACTGTGTGGACAAAGAAACCCTGTGCGATGTTCTGAGTAGGGTGGTGGTGGAGCCAGGGTCTGCTGCAGCCTCTGGGAACTGATGCCGCTAAGTCTGCCGTGTTTGGGCTTGACTGAACTTTATCAGAAATCCTGACTTCTTGCAGGCAGCAGAACACCCCTGGTGACAAAAGCTTCCTGGAAGAAAGAGTTTTGCTCTTAGTATGCGATCTGAACTATCAAGTGAAGGCAGCTAGCATGTGGGCTTGCTGGGCAGCTCTGAGAGTTTGAAGATGTCTTTGTGTGTCACTGTAGGAATCCGTAAAAGTCCTATTCATGCAGTTGGCATTAAAAAAATTAAAGGACCATTTATGTAGAGAAGTAGCCCGCCCTTAGAAAGAGATAGCTGGCTCAGCTGCATCCAGCTCCGTTGTGTCGCCGCTTGGTCTAGTATTAATCCTGCTTGTAAAATGCTTCATGTAAAGAATCTCTCAAGCCCTGAAATGCTTCCCCCCAAACCACTTGTGCCACATTCTTATTATCTGAGTATATTCCAGGGTACATTCCCTTATCATTCAGCTCAGTGCTTTCCAAGAACAATACAGATTAGCTGTGGAGAACTTGCAGTGCTTTTGGAGGTGGGCAGTGGTGACTGTGAGCCATCTTCTGAACTGGGAGGCTGAGTTGTCCCAGTTCATGCTGACTTCCCTGGTTGTCTGCATCGGTGTGTTTGGGCACCTGTTCCCGTACCAGAGGTTGTGTGCAACAGGTTCTTCATTGTAAGAGCAGTTCTGCTCCTGTGTACAAGTCCAGCGATACTTTCCCTAAGCCTGGGTGGGAGTGCTGTGTTCTCTTGTAACTGAGCCAGAAGGTGGGATCTGCAGGGCTGGACATTTCCAGGGCATTTCCTCTCATCTTTGAGCTGTGCAGGAGGAGGATCTCCTGCAGCAGTTTCCTCTGTGTTATTCTGTGGCTGCTTGTGAGTATTTGAGAACTGGGGGCAGCATCATCCTGAGAAATGCCCCATTTTCCCTTTTAGGAAGGAGTGAAGAGCCAACAGGAACTGGAGAAACAAGTTGGTATCACAGAGGGGTTTGGCAGCCAGTCTTACACAAGCTGTCCAGCTGGGAAACCGGGGTGTCCCTGGGCATGGGCCATGCTTGAGAAGAACAGTTCTGGGTGGATGTAATCAGGGTGACCAACTGATGGAAGCAGATTGCTTTTCGCTCTGTGTACCTCGTGCTAAAAATACCAGGGTGTCTTGAGGAGGGTATGACGCAGGCTGGAAAACCTGTGTGTGGGCAGAGTGGTATGGGAGCAGTCTGTTCTCAGGGGAGTGCTGAGGAAACCCAGCACCGTTCAAGTGAGGACCCAGCACACGGCGAGCCAGGTGCTTTAGCCTCTCTCTCATGATGTGCGTGGTCTCTTCTGGGAGACAAATGTTCCTCATGGTGTTCAGGAGCGTGAGATGTGGGTGGTACGGCTCCTTTCTCAGGTTTCTTACAAAGCTGCCTGTGTCCTCTGTGTGTCACTGACCGAGTAACACACTTGGTTTGTTGATTTGGAGTGGGAAAACTGAGCTGGAGTGGGACAGCACATGGCAGATGCCTGTTTTCTTTCAGAAAGCCTGGGGGTAGTAAAGACCTAATTAGCATTCTTGTGAAGGCAAATCATAGGGAGAATCTGAGTTTTAGGTTTGCAAGAAGAGAATTGGCATCAGTGAAAACAACAGATTGCTGGAAATGTGCAAGCAAAGTTCTTGATGCTGTGGTGGAGAAGAGAAGGCGGGAGGGCAGGGGTGGGGGAGCAGGCAGGTATGTGGTACAAGTGCATGGGTTTACTTTAACAACTAGTGCTGGCCAGAGTCAGTGCCTGGGGGTCCACGGCCTGCCCAGGTTCCAGCCTGTTGATCATCAGCACAGGGGTTAAGCAGCAGGTTGCTTCGTCTCTGCAGTTCCACTTCGTTTGCTGTTTTGGAAGGCTTTCTTTGGAGGTGATCCAGGGCTAAAATCCTTGTGTGAGGCCAGTGATTTCCAAAAGTTCGTGATTGTTTTTCCCTCTACCCTTTTGTCTCTGGAATCGACTGTTCATGTGCTTATGTTGGCTGGGAGAGATGCTCTTGGAGAAAACAAATTAATGTTTAAGACATTGAACCTCCGGTGTACATCTAATCACCGTATTTCTGCCTTTGCAGTATGTTCAGTGGGTTTCATTTATCATGATGAAGTTTAGTTGAGCACAGCTCTCTTGCTGGTCTTCCAGTCCTCTGCCTGAGGCACATATGTTTCCATTAATTTTCTGCTATTATCCACTCAGGTGTCCTGTGTGATCCAACATGCTTAATTTCATTCTACTGAGCACCAGCTCTTCCGATCTGAACTTAGCAGTGTGATTTGCAAGCATCATAAGGAAATGAATCTTTCTTTTCTGGAGATAACTGCTTCCTGAATTTCTGTTCTATTTGTAATGCACTAATAACCTCCATCCACCAAATCCTGCTCAACTGCTTGTCCCTTGGGTTTCTGTTGAACTGGAGTGTTCCTCGTCATATCATTGTTGCATCCAGAGCCTACTGATGGCCAGTTGTGCCTGGTGCTGCTCCAAGTGAAAGCCAATCAGTGCATTAGACTCTTGCAGGCTCTTTGAGGTTCAGTGTGGTGCAGAGCTTCAGCAAGCAGATGAAAAACGGGTGTCAGAAGCCTTGAGAAAAGGGAAAATGACTGCGTTTACACAGACTGGTGATGGGTGTGGTGTAAAGCTCTCATGTAGAATAAAGATGTTTATATAAAAGCTGACTCTAAACGGGCTGAGTTTCAGAGCTCGCCTGCCTACAAAGTATGACCAGGGGCAGAGTCTCTTTGGTGGTGGGTAGGCAGACAAGGAGAGCTTTGAGAAGGTTGTACATGGCTCCGCAGTTGCTTGATGCTTTTCGAGGGTAGCTTCAAAGACACAGTGCTTTGGGTGCCTTTGTTCCTGGGTGAAGAGGCCAGGCTGCTCCTTGGCTCTGATGCCCCAGAGCCTTCTGTGGCAGCTCCAACATCCACTTCAATGCTTGGAGACAGAAGCGTCTCTGCTTCTAATGCTCGGGGATGCATCACTTCTGCCGGGCTCAAGTTGTTTTTCACAGCCTGGATCTCCGAGCTGGAAATGCCTGACTGGCAGGCCCTAGAGCTGGGCAAAAAAAATGCAGGAAACTTGTGGACTGAGCAAATACCTCTCGGAGCAGACTGTTTGCACAGAGAAGCGAAGTTTAGAAGCAAAAGCAAACATGCACTGGCTAACGGAGAGGGCGAGGCAGGGGAAAAATGCTGAGACACGTTTGTTTGTCTCCAGCTCCATTTCTTACTTGGCTGCTTCCAGGATTTAATGCAGACAATCCAGAACTTGACAAGGCAGCATTTTCACGTATCCTTGTTAACCCCTCAGCCAGTTCAAGGCTTTTAAAACCGAACAATTGATGATACCTTCTGCCTGCACAGACTCTTAATGGACTGTTTTCCCTGGGCGTCAGGAACCGCCTGTGAGGGGTGAGCCGGGGATGTGTGTCCCCTCGTGTGTCCTCAGGAGCAGGAGGGCAGGCTGGCTGGGCTCTTGCCTTTTGGCTCAAAGTTTGTGCATATCTAGTGAGGCTGCTAAGAAAGCCGAGTTTCCTTAGGAATGTTCCCCTATGGAAGGTTAGCTCTGTTTCCCAGAGCCAAGTGCTCATGAGTGGTTGTGGTTGGCCTTAGGGGAAGGAAGAGCTGTGAGGTTTTTCTTTTGCAACAACCTCTGTAGTCCCCTGCTATTGATTTGAAATGCTTGTGTGGATTCATGGACTGTGGGGGACTGCAGGGCAGCAGAAGGAGGAGGGTTGTGTAATGGTGGACCCGAATATTTCATTAGCTAATGATGTTCTATAATTTAATTAAAAGTATCTTTGAATGTCTAGGCAGCAGGAGGAGTATGTCTTTGCCTCCCCTCAAGCCTACTGCTGATAAGTGCATTAATCTGTTGGCATTTGTTCTGCAAAGGCATGTTTCTATCAGGTTTTCAGGAAAGTCTGTTTCCTTTTAAATGGAAAAAAGATAAGGCAAGACACTCGAGTCCTTTGTGGGAAGAGGCTGTAATCCTCCATGTAAGGGGAGTTCCATTTGAGGCTTTGTCTAGTGTTTCAGTGGTACAGTATGTTGCCGACTGTTCTTAGCCCGCTTTGCATAGGTAATTAATTTGTCCCCTGCAGTAATTTCTCTGTAGTGATAATGCAGTAAATGCCAAACTTATGTGGTTATTTGAGGAAGTGTAACAGAACTACTCATGGTATAAATGACTGAGATGGTGGGATGGATGTGTAGGAAATATTGTACATTGAGCACTAACAACATCCTGTGCTGTTTTTGACATATAACACACAGTTCATGCTCTGAAAGATTCACCGTCTCAAACCCTGATAACAGAGAGTATGAAAAGGACATATTACACTTGAACAATCTTTTTTACAGGTGTTTTCCATTTGGCCCTTGCAATGGCAAAGTTCTGTTAACTGAGTTGTTTTTTTTTTTTTTGTACAGATGGAGAAATTGAGGTTTGGAGACCTTAAGTGACATGTTCCAGGGAGATGTTATCAGAGCCAAGATTAGCCCTTGGGTGTTTTGTGGCTTTCCATCTTCTGCTTGTGCTGCTGAGCATCCTTGCGGAAAGCAGGAAGATTCGACTCCCCATGACATGTCAGCTCTGTGCTCCCTCAGGCTGGATGGCTGAGGGCAGCCTTGCCTTCTCCCTTCAGGGGGCCAAAGAGGCAGGTTGCCAGTGAAGAGAGCAGAGCTGAAGATGAGAGTTTGCTTGCAGTAAAGAGAAGGCCCTTTATGGAAGGGGCACTGTATGTAATTGGGCTGAGCGGTGTCAGCTGTTTCCTGCCTGCAGAGCATTGATCTGCAGCAAAGATCACATCCCGGTGACATCACCCATTGAAGCTTTTGCTGTTGTTGTTTCAAGGGAAGGCGGTATTACTTATTCATGTGGTTTTCAGAAGTTGTCCCACAAGAACGTGTTTGAGGGTCATCTTGTTTTTGTTTTTCCTTCTTCAAATGCTTTCCATCTATTAGAACTCCTCGTTGCCTGTCATTTCTTCAAGAGCAAAAATTTCTGGCATTCTTGGTAGTTTATGCTTAAAGGTAAAATGTTGAAAATCAACAAAACGGCTTCTGTTTGTGCGTTTATTTCTTTGTGTGCAGGGTCTTTCACTGCTTGATACTAAGCAGTTGAATTATTAAACTTGAAGAGCATCTGCTCTTTAGGAAGCATTCGCATGTGCTGTAAACATGATGGATAACGAGGCAGAGCCTAATCTAATCGACACAGCTCTGTTGATGTTTGTAATATGGGTTTGTGTGAGCTCTTATTTTAGAGTTGTGGGTTTTTTTATTTACTGCTTGGGTAGCTGGTGACTGGTCTTCCAGAGTCCACTCCCTTCTTCGGCAGGACCAAACGTGCTGTGTGGAGCCTGGTTTGGCCTGAGCTGGCAGGGAGGCAGCCTGGGGCCGGCCCATGGGCAGAGGTGATGAGGTGAAAGGCTGGCCTGGGCTCACCTTGGAGAGGGCAAAGCTCCCCAGCACAGGGATGCTTGCATGGGTGTGGATTTGGATGTCTTGCTGTTCCCCAAGAACTGCAGCCCCCCGGAATGCATGTGTGACCTGCAGGAGGCTTTTGGGCACGGTTCACTGGGGCTTGAAGTGAAGCGGTGCTGCGGAGTGGCGGTGAGGTGGCCGTGCTCCTGGCTGTGGGGATGGCCCTGCCTCTGGCACTCCTGGGACAGCTTTGTCCTCACTTATGGTGCAGCTTTCTGCCCGGGGAGAGGCTTGAAGGCTGAGGGGCTGCAGTGATGTCCCTGTTGTGTGCTGGGCGCAGGAAGGATTTCGCTCGCTGATTGGCTCGCTTTGATAGGAATGGTTGGACTCGATGATCCAGTGCGTCTCTTCCAGCCTGGTGATTCTATGATTCTGTGTGTTTCTGGAACTGCAATATTTGGGTGCTTTGGGTTTGGCCATTCCCTCTTCACCTCTGTACTGACCTCTATACCCTTTTCTGATGAGCACACACTGAGACTGATTGATTTGCACTGAGACATTCCTGAATTCAGGGCTGGCTTTTCTGCATCACAGGATCATACAATAGTTAGGGTTGGAAGGGACCTTAAAGATCATCTTGTTCCAACTCCCCTGCCACGGGCAGGGACGTTCCGCTAGATCAGGTTACCCTTCCTCCTCAGTGCCTCTGTGCTTTGTCTTTTAGCTTACAGATGTGCAGGACAAACAGCTCTGTCAGCAAAACTGGAGGCCTGTGCAGTCCTACTTGCACCTCTGCTCTGAGTGGCTTTTTCCCCCCCATCTTTCTACCACACCATGAATTAAGTAACCAGTACAGAACTGATAGTGGCTGGGAGGCCAAACTGGGACTGAAAACTTTCCCACATGAAACGTGGTGGCAGCGCCAGCAGAGATGAGGGTGAGAGGAGGGAACTCTGCTGTGCCAAAGCACTCTTTCATCTCTTTTTCAGCTTTCCCCATGAGGGGTCCTGGCTCAAAGCACATAGATGCCTTGTGCAGATGTCTTGGCTGGGAAAGAAGTGGCCTCTTTTCCCTCCCAAGCACACCAGAGAGATATAAGAAAGCTATTGATTTGCTTTTAGCCAAAAGTGAGCTGAGCCAGGCTCCACAGTGCTTTATGGAGCCTAGATTAAGGATTTGTTACTCACTGAAATAAAATAGCAGCAACGCAAAAAGTTGAAAGTAGAGGTTTTTTTTCTGTGTTGGTAAACAAATTGCCAGCTGGGTGTTGTTTACCTGCTGGTTGTTTCCCAAGCAAGTGGGATGCAGGGACAGATAAGGAATAAAGGCTGTGCTTTCTCATCCTGTTGAAGGGGAACGGTTGTGGGAGCTGCCAGCTCGCATCCAGGCTGTGAGCCCTGGGTGGGCTAGCAGTGGATGGACAGGGCTCTCCTGTTGCGTGGGGTGGCACAAGCACAGCGGGTTGGTGGCAGGAGTCCAGCTGTTAATGGGCAGGTGCCTCTCCTGCTGCTGGGAAGCAGGGTGGGCTTGTTAGCGACAGTGAGGAAGGTGCCAAGGAGCGGCTGGGGTGGGAAGCTGAATTTTATTGCAGCGCTTTGTGATGGTTGCTTGCCCCTCAGTGGGACGCAGGGGACCTGCCCAGCTGTCCTTTGCTGCTCTATTTCACTTCTGCTGGAGGAGAAACGGTAAGCGGTTTCCAGCGCTCTTAATCTGGTCTTTTTACTGAACACTAAATTCAGCCTTGAAGGCTTTTCCCTCTGGCAAGCAGGTGTTTTTGAGAAAAAACAGATTTTTGTGAGCAGAGTAATTTATTTCCTTAGTGCTCTCCTGGAGAAGTCATCCATCTCAGCTTTGCGTTCCCTTTGCCGTTTTGAAATGGTGTTTCAGTGCCATGCTCCTGGCTCCTGCATCAGCCGGGCAGGATGGTTAATGTGCAGGGAGCGATGGCTGTGATGGTGCCAGCAGGGATGAAGAGCGCTCTGGATGGTGTTGAGTGTGGGGAGATTGGCCAGGGGACTGCAGCAGCCAGCTCTGCAAATCGGGTGGATTGGCATTGAGACCCCGCTGCCTGAACGTGTTAAATTTTAGCTGTAATTGTGCTGGGTGTAAGCATCAAATTGTACTGAGTTCTTCTGTTGATCTTAAAGGCTGGAAACTGTTTGGTGCACATGGTGCAGCTGGTTTTGCTTTACTTGATGGGGCTGAGAGGTTTGCCAGTATCGTGCATACTGCTCCTCTGAATTGCCTTACTGAATTTGCATTGTCTTGTTTTATTTTGAGGGAATAAAGTTGCTTTGGGGTGCTACATGAACTTCAGCAGAGATGCTCTTGGTGTAGGGCTCGTGCAATTGCTGGTGTCACCTTATCCTCGCTTTGCTCATGTGTGATGGAAGAAACGCTCCTTGGAGGGTAAAGGGGCTTTTCTGGGTGTTTTTAGTTGCTAGAGAGCTGTAGTGATCTTTAATCTTAAGGTGCAAATTGTCACTGCAGCCTTTTCCTGGGGAAAAGCAGCCTTGAGAGGAAATGGAGCTATAAAAGAGCCTGGCTGGGCTGCTGGATGAGTGTTTTGAGTGAGTTTATGCTCTCCCTTTTGGCTACAGGCCAGGCTTCAAAGGCAGCTTGGCAGAGCCGTGCTGTGTGCTCAGGTACCCCCTAACCCTCGCCTGCTGATGTGCTGATAAGCAACTGCGTGCGTGTTGTGTTGTGGATGACCACGTGCGCAGTCAGCCCTGCTTGCAAGCGGCGTGCTTTTATGGATGCAAGTGTGTGCTGGCATTATGCAGTTTACTCACAGACTTTGACAATCTAACCTTGTAATTTTAGCAGCTGGTTCAGCGCCACTTCTGAGCAGACAGGCTGGTTAAAATAAATAAATAAAAATGCAGGCTGTGTTTCCCGTGCGTGTCGATATTGGAATAATTCTAAATGGTGTGTTTTCCCCTGGTCACTGACCTATAGTTTATTCCATTATCGACTGCTGGGTTACTGGCTCTCTGTATTCTGTGGTTTAGTGAACTGTAAGGCTGAAATCATTTGGCTGGGATGGTGTTGCTGGGCAGGAGCTTGCATCAGGCTGACTCAGATTGAGGTGAAAGTGTACCCTCTGGCAACTCAAATACTCATTTATCTCCACCTCCTTCCCCAATAAGCCGGTGAAACAGCATAGGGGAGTATTGATCCTGCTCTCATCTGGCGGCCCCAGCCTGTAGCAGTTACCTTTGTGCCACATTCCTGCTGCTTTCCCAACAGTGCCGTACTCCCTCCCTCCCCTTGGTGACCTTCTGCTTTGGTTGTGATGAGCTTTGCTGCTGGATGCTCTCACCTCTGAGAGGCACGTACAGCGCCAGCGTGGGGCAGGGCTTGTCGTGTCCATAGGTAAAAGGCTACTCAGTTGGCTTAATGCTGTGAACACCACAATGTTGCGTTTTGTGGCTTGGCAGCGTGCTTTTGTTCCTCAAGCTCTCTTCTAGGAACTGTTGGCCTTGGGTAGGGAAGTTGGACCGAAAATAACCTCTGCTTTTTCCAGGACCGTTACAGGTACACTGAGGACTGGTTGAAGACCACGCAAACCACCTTCGGTCTTTACTGATGTTTGAATTAGTGCCACAGTTACTGGTAGAAATTCAGTGATTGTCTTCTCACATTCTTCCTGGTCTTGTGACAGTGGTGGACCTCTACTGATGCAGTGACTTGTTTAAAATTAGGAGTCCTGGAGTGGCCAGTATTGCTGCTTTTAGCAAGATCCTTTCTGAGAAGTACCTGGTGCTTCTGACTGTTGCTAGCATCCAAGTTGCTGGTGAGTGACTTGAGCTTGATCCGAGACCGCAGACTGTTCTAGTTGTGCTGCCCACTCCGTGTGAAGGCTCTGCCAAAACGAGTGCAGAGAAATGATGCAACTGGGAGCGAGTCTGTTAAGGTATGCTAACACCCAGTAAACCATCATCCTTTCTCATACCAACAGCCTGGGGCGTCTTCCGCAGTGCTGAGGGTCTTCAGCCTCTGCAGAGTCTCTATGCAGAGTTGAACTCTGAAAGGCACGTTTTATTTACAAGGGAGGAGGGCAGTTCACTGTTTCTTTCCTTTTAAGCATGAACTTGAGCTCCATGTCTTGCCCGGAACTTCCCTAGGCTCTTTTGGAGTTTTTTTGCTGCTGTAGAAAAGTAGCTTTAATACACAAATATTCAAAAATGCTATTCTGAATGATCCGTTCATATTTCAGGTCTGAGGTGGACTTAATCTTTGCTAGTGACTGATTTGTGTGTCTTGCTTCTGTGCAATGAGAGTGCTACAAAGGCCTTTTTGTGTGCTGCTGCTCAGCTTCCCAATCAGATGCATCCATCCTCTTCAAAAGAAGTGGGGGAGAAGGATGGCTCATTTTTTTTATTTTTTGAGCCGCTGGTATTTGCATCCAAATAAACAGGTGTTCCAGCATGGGAGCAGAGGAGCGCTTATCTCGGAGCTCCTGTCTCTTGTATTATGTGAGGATCACCAGGAAGTTTCTGTCAAAGAGGTGGGTTTAATACTAGTAAAATTTCTCTTGTTCTGCTAGGGGTTTGGTGAATAACCGGGTCCTGGTGTCTGCAGCAGGGCAGGCTGGGGCAAGAGGTAAATACCTCTGGAGTGCAGCCCAAAAATTGCCTTGGATAGAATTAAACTCAAAGTAAATAATGCAGATGCTCTGTGAACCTCTGGCCTTATGAGGCAAATATTTGGGACTCTCAGTCCCAGCGTTGTACAGTGCTCAAATGAGGTCACCTCTGCTGTTACTGGTGGACAGATGCTGGGAGTAACCTTTGAACCTTTGAGAAACCCAAGTCAGAGAAGCTTCTGAGAGCAGGAATTTTGCCATTTTGACAAGCAAGATGAAATGCACGTCAGCATTTTGTATGCAGGTCTCTACAACTTGATGTCTTGCCTCCAGGGTTTGGCTCTGAATTTGGCCTTGTTGGTTGCTTGGTATGGAGAAATCCAGTGTGGGTAGTGTGGAAAAAGCCTTCTAGTATCTGTCCCCTCTTCCCTGACCCATGCCAGGGCTGTATGCAGCAGACAGACGGGTCCTTTGGAAGACCAAGACGGCAAACCTTGGGTTGATCTTAGCTTTGCTCCTTGGCTTCCAGGCAGAGCTGATTCCAAGAATAAAGCAAACACTGTGGTGTCCTTATCCAGGGACCTCACTGACGTCAACATGTGCCTGTCTATTAACCTTGCTGGACTCTGGGTCAGGTTTCTTTCAGGGCTTGGCATTGAAAGCAAAGAACCAAGAGGCTAGCCAGGGTCACTGCCGTCTTTGGGGTAACTCAAGCAAAGACAAGGGGCAGGCGGTGTGAGCAGAGCCTGTCGAGAAGGCTGTCCCAGATGTGATTGAAGCAGAGAGGTTTTGCATGGCCATCTGTCTTGAGCTTCTAATGCCACACATTTCCTACAGAGCTGCTGATGGGCCTCTTGACATGCATCTCCCTTGAAATATTTGTTTATCTGCATGTCCTCAGGGTGCTTTGAAAATCTCTGGGGGTTCCTAAAAAGGATTGAGGCACCCAAGTGTGTCTGCCCAGGGTCAGTGCAGCACGCTTGGTTTCATTTTGTTCTTACATAAAAGCAGCTCCTGAGCAGATGGAAACGTTCGCCAGAGTGCTGTGTGCCTTTGTGTTTAAATGCTATTTCCCTGAGTAGCTAGACAGATGTATAGTGGAGCCCTTGCTTTAAAAGGACCTTGATCGGCTGCCTAGCTGAGGTGGCATTGGGGAGGATTTGGATGGCACTTTTTGGTGCTTTGTGCTGCGTGCTTCGAGGGCTGCCCATGAAATTCATTACAGCTCTTATGAGTTAGAAAAATCCTGATGCAAGCTGAGCCAGGGAATGTTGCTGCTTGGCTTTAGAGCTCTGCATATCAAATAAAGAAACAAAAATAACAAACGTTGGGTTTACTTAGCAGCAATGTGAATTTGCTCCTTTTTGTAAGCCACAGTAGAACAGGAACTTTCGCCCAGTGTGACCTTGCTACAAACCAGAGCAGCTCCCTCATCTGCTGCCTACAGTGCACAGCGGTGGATGTCTGCTCCTCAGGTTGTCTTCTCTGCTCATAATGTTGACATCTGAAGTGTCTTGATACCTGACTGCCTGTTCTCCTGCTCCTTTCCTACCCCATGTGCTCCTTCCTCAAGGCGTTTTGGCACCAAGAAGAAGGCAGAAGTAGCATTTAAAACATAAAGGATTCCAGATGTGAGCATGCCTTGGACACTGCTGGTCACGGAGAGACTCATAATCCACACAGGTGTTTATATTGTGTTGTGGCTACATGGTACGTGTGGATAAATACATCCCAGATGAAGTTGATTGTTTTTGTAGGTTATTTACATCTGGGTTTTTTAAAGTGTAGTTTGAAATCCACACTCTGAGGAGCAGGCAACTGTATACCTGTTAGCTGTGTTCCCTGCTGTGGTGTCAACTTGATGGTTGGAGCTTCACATTCTTAAATGTCAGCGATTAGGTGTTAGAAGTTCCTCTCTTCCTGCTGGAGGAGGTTGGAAGAGACCCGTGAGAGAACTGTTTGCCGTAGGAAATGAGAATTGCCAAGATCCTCTATTTCTATGGGGTCTACGTGATCCCTTCACTTTGTGAAGGATGGAATAACCCTAGCACTGCCGCTTCAGCCCCATGCCTGGCTAGATAGCAAAGCCTCCTCTGATGTAATGATTGCCCTCTACCACTCTGTGGAGACAGGCCAGTACAGATGACTCTGCTGCGGAACGGTTTCTTCCCTGTTGACGGGAACTCTAGCACTTAACGTTTCCCTGAGCACAGTGTAAATCTTTTTGCAGATTTTATTCTCAAAGGCACGTGTTTCAAACTGCACTTGGGGAGGCTGCGTGCTAATGAAACTGAAAATTAGATTTTCTTTTCCTTGGCGTGAGGTTTAGTTCTGAACATCCTGAACAAAAGATCAGTGTGGGGTTGAGCTATAGACAAATGTTTCATTTTCACAAGAGCTAGTTGGAAAACCCATCACTTCTGCTGATGTTGCTTCTCCTGGAAGGCTTTTTAGAGACTATGGTCATTTCTGCTGTTGACTACGTGTTGGCTTCATGACAGAATTGTTAATCTTTGCAGCAGTGGTTTCAGTACTTTTATTTCTCAGGTAACCACAAAGTAAAAGATGCTGCTGCTGGATCTGTATCTTTTCCAGTAGCATAGCAGATCCCACAGCCCGTAAGTGGGGAATGATCTGTTCATAAGGCTGCTCCTTGAAACTTCTGATGCTTCAGACAAACCCTGTGCATTGGCTGGAGCAAATGATGTTCAGCTCCTGAGTTCTTTAACTCCAGACCCCAGAACAATTTATCTGGAGTGCGAAAAGCTGTCTGCAAGACATGGCATGGGATGGTGATGCTGTTCCCGCTGTGTGTGGGCAGCTCTCCTGAGCGATGCTGAGCAGCACCGCCACACTAGCAGGGCTGCTGCACGAGGGATGGTGGGGTGCACTGAGGCGTCCCTGGTTTTGTGCTGCTGTCCAACATCTTATTCTCATTTTTGAATGGATGCTTAGCTCAGAATACTCAGAACAGTTTGATTTAAAGCAGAAATGTTGAACTGAAGAAGGATTTAAAAAACCCCATGACAGGGGATTACCTAATTTCAAGCTTGCGTCTATACCATTTCATACTCTTACTCCTGTCCATCATACCTCTTTCCATATATACGTGTATATGTATGGATATTCCAAGACAGACCTTGCTGTCTAAGGCTGGGGTATCTTCCTACCTAGTGCAGGCTGTTTCAGGTTCTGCATCCTTCTTTCTGTTTCTCAGTCATGGTGCTGCTTCCCTTCCGATGAGGGAGAGAATTGAGACTGACTCAGTCCTCCAAGGAGCCTCCTAAAGCTGACTGGGTAAATGCTGCTGCGTCGAGCAGCTGGAGAGGGCAGGCAGAGCAGGCAGACAGGGAGGGATGTGGCTGCCTGAAGAGGCAGGAAGGAGGATGCACTGGATGGATCCTCTGTTTGTGAGTTTGATTTGGCGTGAAAGGCTCAGCTTCAGGCTACTGACCTCCCCAGCCCTAGAAGGTGTTGCAAGCGCAGTTGCTTGCGTGAGACCTTGTTTGATTTCTGCCTTGACCTGGTGTGTCATGCACTGGAGATGATGGTTTTATAAGGACACGCTTCGGTGATAAGTGCTCTGGTTTATATCCCCTAGTCCCCATATAGTATTATTTTTGGGTATTAATCAGGTGAAAAAGAAATATCTGGCAACTGTGTAGGAGGCTGCTGCTTTGACTGGCACGCAGAAACATTAACAATGATAAATCGGTTTTTATTTGTTTGAGTTCTTCTGGTCCTTTTTTCCTCCTTGAGCTCCTCTGGACTTCTTTGCATGCAAACAGAAGAATGGAGGCATAAAACCTGAAGCCAAATAGATGTTTCTGTCCCAGGGGGTGCTGAGTGGCAGAGGAGCATGGGCTGGAGGCTACAGCATTCCCAAATGCCTCCTCCCGTGGGTTTCCCACTGAGGTGGGGCCTGGAGAGCTTATCTGCAACAGTAGTAACATAAATTGAATGAGCGGTCCGGTTAAATAAGTAATGAAGTTAGCAGGGTGCCTAATTAAATTAAATTCAAAATTATGTATGGATGATGCCTTTCTAATAATTGCTGTGGGTTTGTCATTGAGACACTTGGTGCTGCCCTCGTGGAAGGTGCTTCCCCTCTCTCTGAGCATGTTGGTACCACAGAGGGGCGCGTGTTGTGCTTCAGTTTGCTTTGGCTCCTTCCTGATGCTCTTGTGATCATTGCAGTGTTGTTCTCTGTTTTACTGGGATTTTCAGAGGGAGTTTGGGTAATTGCAGTCTATGCTTGTATGTTGGGGATTTTTTTTCTCTTTTTACAAAGCATTTCTGCTCTGCTCCTGCCTTCCTAGACCAGCCTTGGTTCTTTTTCTGTGATCCCTGTGCCACACTGATCTCTCAGGGACTGTCCCTGTCCTCCTCCTCCCCTGCAAACCCAAGAAGTCACTCCTACCTCCGTGAAGCCTTGGGGCCCGATGGCACATCTGGTAACTCTGGACACAATGACTTCACACGGAGGTTTATTTGAAAGTAATCTCTTAAATTCCATCTTTCCGGGCTTCTTTCAGACAGCAGTGCTTTGTGTGTGTCAACTTGAGGATGATTCTTAAGCTGAGGTGAAAGAATGATTTTGAAGTGAGGGAAAGCCACTGAAATTAAAGACACTTGAGAAGACGCAGCCATCGCAGCTGCCAAGGGAAATTGTCCTTTCTCCAGACAGCGTGTTGAGGGCCGTCTCTTGCTGTCCTGGGCACAGTCAGGCACCTAGTGTGTGTTGAAGATGGGTTGTCAAGGCAGAGCTGGCTCTGGCTGGCAATTACTGACCTTTGAGGTAATGTGTCCCTAATAGAAGGATGTGAGTACATCAGAGGAAAAATTACCATTGTCATAAGAATCTTTTCACCTCTTTTGAAGGGGACAGGTCTGTTAAAGGACCTGTGCTCCTGTGAAACTGGTCTTGTCTGTTCAGGAGACGAACACCAACTTTTCTGAAGGTGAGAGTAAATGTGGGGGAAAAGCAGGAGCTCAAATGACCAGAGCTCTCTTGCTGGTTTATTAATGTTTTTTTTTTTTTCTGCTGCTCTCTGTCATTTGTTTTCTGCCAGGGTTTATGTATTAAGTCCCAGGCAGAGTCTTCAATGCAATTTTCAAGCTTGTCTAATACAAGGACAAGGCTCTTGGGGACTCAGAACTGGAGATGCATCTTCAGGGGCAGGGTTGTTCTGCGTGGGTCAGCGTGTGCGTTCCAGAGCGATGTCTGGGACAGCAGCTACCATGGTGAATTATGGAAGAATGTTTGAGGCAGAGTCTGTTTCTTCCTTGTTGACAATCTCCCTAGGAAACCTCCTGGTGATGAGCTCTTGCACCCAGTTTGTTTTCTTCAACAAGGGCAAGTGCTTTGCAATAGGTTTCCCTTTTTTTCTTTATCAGAGTATCTGAAGGTCCTTTGCAAACCTCTAATTAGTCCTTGATTTGCCTTGACACCTTCATGCCTACCACCCTTGTAGCGGAGTGGCAAGAGCAGTGAACCTTGTCTGCTCCGGGAGGTGAGGGGTGTCTGGAACTAGAAGGATCTTGGCCAGAGCCCTTATGAAGCCAGGGTAGTTTAGAAAACTGAGCTCTTAGTGGCTGATAGAACTAAGTGACTTGCATGGGAGCAGTGACCTGAGCAGCGCTCTGCACATTTCATGCACAGTTGCTCTAGAGGATGCTGATCATTTTCAGCATGACCTGCTAATTATTAGAGCAGATGAAAGCCTTTTTTTTTTTTCTTTCCCTTTTTTCTTATTAAATCCTCCTCCCCTTGTGTGTCCTCTTCTTCTTCCTCTTCCTTCCCAGGGTCCTTATCTAAGCTAATCAAGATGACACAAACAGCCAAAAAAGCTGTGTTCTTACAGCAGCTGTTAACTAGAAAGGGGATAGCAGGCATCTGGAGCCTCTCAGGAGGGGCTCGCCTGGAATAACCCATCATATTTAACAGCCAAAGAGAGAGCTGCAGGGTCAGAACAGTAAAGGTTTAAGCACCTTTCTTTTGAGGTCGTAATAGACAATGACCTGTATCCTATGATGTGGATTTCTAAGAAGACACAGGTGTGGAATTTCAGTAGCAATGAGGGGCTTCCCAGATATCTGATACTTCCCTGATTAAAAATAAATGAATATCAACATCCATGTATCTTTTGCTGGTAAGTTTTCAGGTATTCAAGATGTGACTGGGCCCTTCAAGGACAGACTTTCCATCCCAAACAATCATTTGCTGTTGATGCATTATCCTGCAGCAGCAGCAGAACAGCTCGGGGAGGGCAGTGCTAATTTGGTACAGAAGTAGCTTGTGATTGCATCAAGCTGGACACATGGGTTTGCTTCCTCCCATATTTCAAGATTTTTCTTATCTAGAGTCATGGGGGGAATTTCCAGCATGCGCTGTTGTTTTAGATGAATATTTAAAAGTTATGCTCACAGTGATAACGGAGTAGGCTGAGAGAGAGGAGAGACTTGCCTTACAAATTTCAACTGCGGTGGTATGTTGAAAGGAAGCTGAGCAAATGGACATGATGTTTAAATTGTGTGTCCTGAATTGCTTTCATTTGGTTCTTATTTTGTAAGCCATTGGCTGGGTTTTCTGTCCTTTCAGAAATCAGCAGCGTCTTATGAAATATGGAGCTGTTTAAAAACAGACAGCAGCTGCTCCATCCTTGCGTCAGGGCTCGGCAAAAGGAAGGGGAATGCTAGACGGCGGTTTAGCTGTGATATTCTTCCCTTCATTGCTGTTGTCATATTGTGTTAACAGAAGGGCTGATCAAATATACACCAGGAAAGTAAGACTTAATGTTTCTTTGTTCTCTTGGAATGGTGCTGGGAGGGGAGGGGGAATGTTTGAATGAGACTCTTATTTATGTGGTTCAGATAGCTTGGCATTGCCTGTGTTGGCAGATATGTGTTCTGCTCTCATTCCTTAGGCTCTTAGCTGTATTTTTAGCTAGGAAAAGTCTTTACTTCGTTGTTTGTAAAAAAAACCTCTGCTATGTGATATGGAAACCTCGGGGGGGGTGTGTGTGTAAATATTTAGTGGGGAGAGTATGTGCTGTTCACACTGGCTTCCTAACTTGTTTTAAACTCTTCTTGTAAAATCTCGGCTACATTAGTTAAAAAAATAAAATGAAAAATTAGGAACATTGTTGCACAAGAACTGGAAAGAACCCAAATACTTTGCTTACTGTTAAAATTGCGACATGACTGGAAACATTTGGTAAAGAAAAATTAATTGCCTGGTGTTTTGTGGTTTCCTGTTGAATCTCAATTTCTAGAGGAGGTTGAAAAACCCATGGATGTTTCCTCCAATTACTAGATAGCATTATACCTTGTGTGCATGATGAAGAATCTTCAGCAAAGCGTGCCAGATATCCACGGCTTCTATAAAAAGTCTCTCCCGTCTGGAACATGACCATTTTCTCCTTTTTAGTAGGATGGTTTGAGCAGAGATAAACATGCAGTGAAATTGAGTCTGGTTCACAGAAGGAAGTCAGAGTCTTAGGTACTGCCTAGAAGCAGTTCTTGAGTTAGTGACGGGGACAGGATTTCTGAGCAGTCTCTTATGTCTCTGTCCTTTTGGTAATGATCTGCCAGCATGGACTTCCTTCCAATCCAAGACTCGGCTGAAGAAGGAAGCTCATGTAGTTGTTAGCCCCCAGGTAGAACTTGTAGTAGCTTTGAAGCCAGGGACAGGACTGGGTTGTAAAGGAGGGGTCATTCAACAGGGGAAGGGCTTGAGTATGACTAAAGATCTGCTGTGGCCCGTCTCGCACTAATCTTCAATACCAGGGCTGCTGGAAGTCGCCTTCGAGGTGTCCAGGGATGCGTGAGGGAACTGATCTGGTGTCATCCTGAGAACATGGCTCGAGAGCAGAGAGTTTGTTGAGGTGAGGGCACCTGTAGACATCTGGGTGTGGACGTGCGTTACGTTCCATGTGTTGCCAGACCCTGACGGCTGGTAGCTGCTGCCCTTTGAGAGGCAGCGCCATGTCCTATTGCAAAGCCTCTGCTGTGCAGAGTTGGAGCTCCTGTTGAGGAGCACCTGAGTGTGCACAGGGTCACGCGTAGGAGGGCCTGGGCGGACAGGGCGAGTGATGGATGCTGCGGCAGATTACTGAGGAACGTGGTGCTTCCCATGCCCGGAGGCTTGGGCACTGTCTGAGAGCTGCTGGGTCAGACCTTGGGCTGGAGGCATCTGGTCAGATCAGAGGATCGTAGCTCCCCTTTGGCCCACAACCCCTGCGTCTGCGTCGTCACTGATCCTGCAGAAGATGTTTGTGTATGCAAAAAGTATAGCTTGTGATGACACAGGGCTTAAGGTTGTGAAATCTTTGAGGCTCCTCTGAGTATTCCCGTGGAAAGGGAGGAGTTCTCCCTCAGATAACTTCTGTGGGGAAATAGTTAATGCCATGAAACACCAGAGGTTGTTTTGTAAAGCAAAGGCAAGGGCTCTGGGGGGAGTGTGGTTAACCGTGTAGACTGGATACAGGCTGAAACTCATAAAGGAAAAATGTATGGAGGAGTTTATAGCTGTGTATGGGTGTATTAAAGCTTTAATTTGAGATCACTGACTGAGATCAAAATGAGCTGCTGTAAAACTACACCACTTTCAGGGAGCTGAAAGCAACTTTTGAGATGGATGTTAGCCCCTCAGCTGCAGGCACTTGATGTCTGAGAATGTGCCCAGTTGCTTCAGATCTGCTTCTGGTTCCTCTGAAATACAGTAAAGTGGTTTTCTTTGGTGTAACTTGAAATAATGAAAAGCTTATTTTAAAAGTAATACTCACCCAAACCCTCTTAGCTCGATGAGAGTCCCACATCCAGTTTTCAGTGTGTGTGTTTGCTCCTGAGCTGTTGGGAGTTAAATTTTCCTCTTGACTCAAATAGTGAAATGGTCTTCAATTATCGTTTGCCAGTTCAGCCTCTGTATTAAAATTATAACAAGGCTGGGGTTTATTTTTGTCTTGTCTACATTTATCTCCTGTGTCCCCTTGTGTCTATTATTAGAGCCCTGCTCCATTGCTAAATGCACTGGCCAAGCTCTTGGGGACAAAATGTGGAAGTGGATGACTAGTCTGCAAAGCCCCATAGCCGCTCGGCTTTTGCGCTGTTTGTAGTGGCTGGGCTCACCCTGCATTTGTCATAACTTGCTTGTTTCAGATGCCAGGGATGTGGTGGGCAGAGCCAGCAGATAGAACTGCACCAGCATATCGGTTTGTGAGTGGAAAGAGGGAGGAGGTGGGTGTGGAAGGGAAGCTCCAGCTGGAGCTAAACAGAAAGCAGTGGTGTGTGGTTGGGAGGCATCTCCATTGCTTGGCCACGGTGCAGCCCTCTTCTCGTTTGGCCTTTTTTTGTTTGTTTGTTTGGGTTTTTTTTCTTGATGGGATATTTCTGTTTCAGACTGTAAATACAGGAATGTGGAATCCTCTCAAAGAAGACTGTTGTGGTGGGTGGTTGGCTATGGACCTACCCTTTCCTGAATTAAAATATAAATTGACTCCTGATGGGTTTCAGCCTTGTTTCAGAATCCCCGTGGCTGCCGCTTCTGCCAGTCAGTGGCTGGACGCTTGTCCTCAAATCTGTACGCAGCGTTTTGGCTTGCACAAGAGTCATCTCTGTATTGCCACTGAGCTTGCTCATCTCCTGTTGCCACATCCCACCCGGACTGGCCGATCTCTTTGTCTTTCTGGGATTTGCTCTTCTTTGTAACTTGGCTGTTGAGTGTCTTAACCATGTTCTTCCTTTGCTTGTAGGGTCTGTTTGTTCATGTGGCCTCTTAACATTTCCTGCAGCTCTCTCCCAAGTATTAGAAAGATACTTTGGGTCCCACATGCCATAGTGGATCACTGTCAGAGGACTATTTTTTGATGCTTTCAGTTCTTTTTGAAATAGCCAAGGCAGTGCCTTTGGCAAGGATGTGGTTGAGAACTCACTGAGACAATTGGAGACTTATCGGTACAATATAACTTTGGATTGGATTCTTAATTTTGTTTGTCTTTTCATTTGTTTCTCTATAAGGTGTGATGAAATACTTCTGCTCCCCCCTGGATTTTGTGGGGTTTTTGGTTTGGTTGGTTTTGCCTTTTTTTTTTTCTTCTCCCCACACTTCTAAGCTATTTCCTAGCATAGGTTTTCTCCTTTCATGGCTACCACCTAATGGTTCTGGATGTGTGGAACTGGTTCTGCTTTGCTAATGTGGGCCCGATGTGTCCATGGGATGCGCTCAGCTGCTGGGCTTCTGGATCCAGCTGGGGGAGTGCTGCCCGGGAATGCCAACTTTTGCATGGATCCTTGAATGAGTTGTCCTTTTTCCACCTCCTCCCTTCTTTGTGTTCCTCATCCTGCATCCTTTGGTTCCTGTGTACATGCCACAAGCTTCCTTCTTTGCCAGCGTTAGCAGCATTTTCTGATGTTGGAGCCTGTTCCTAAAGATGCAGCTTGGCCCATGTGAAGCTGTCCCTCTGCTGGGGGTTGGATTTGCCCAGGGTGTGACTCTGCCAGCAGCTGGTGTGTGTTTGAAGGCTCTGGCTGTGGAGCAAGAGGGTGATTTAGCCCTGGCCACGCAGCTGTGGGTGTAGGAGGCTGGGACCGATGTGGTAGGATCAGAGCATAGGACTGTGTTGCCTGAAATATTTGGTGCTGTGGCCACAAAATTACTTGGCAGGTGGGGAGAGTTAATCAAACAAACCTGCTTCCACTAATGGTCAGGCTTTTGTGTTTGGTTTTGTGATTTTTTTTTTTTTAATGTTATGAACTTTAAAACATGCCTGACTGAACAGTTTAATTAGCTGTGGGAACTGCTGGAGATAGCTTACTGGGATTTTCTGCAAACCTCGCTGCCTGTTTCATGTTTTCGGCACAACAGTTGCTGTGAGCAAGCAGACAGGAGTGCCGGTGAGGGTAGCCCAGATAAGATGTTATCACACAAACTGCGATGAAAGTGACTGCACGGTTGACTGGTGTGTAGGCTGGCTGCTCGCTGGTGGGAACCGATACCTGATCTTGTACTCATCCCAGCGACGGGGAGCACCTTGGGCACAGCAGAGCAAAATCTAGCCACATGCTTGAGATTGTGCTCACTGGGGATGTGCACAGATGTTGTGGACCTGCCTCTTTGATCCGAGTCACCTTCTTGCATGTCTCTGTTGCAGGTGAGATCTTATTATCCATTGCTTCATGTGCTGCGCTCTAATTTGTTAATCTTTGGGTCTTCTACCTGCCACCCCAGAATGTTTCAGTGGCTGCGATACTGCTTACAGGAGAAATACCAGCAGTGCCGTTGAAGTTACACGGCCTTTATGGAAATGTGGAGGTTTGTCATGATCTGCCAGCATCAGATAACAGGTGATATCCTGGAGGCTGGGTTTAAAATCCTGCTCCCTATGCAGTGAATGGAGGGTTCCCTTGGCTTTACAGAGGCCATCCTTCAGCTGAAGATCTTCTCCTGGTCCTGTCAGCAAGGTGATCACACCTGGCTCCCTCATGATGGCTGAATGTGTGCTGCCCAGGTGGTGGTGCAGGAGCTGTAGGTGGCTGCAAGCAGCAACTCCAGACAGAGCAGAAGTGAAGACCCACAACGAGGTTCTAGCCTGTGGTTCCTGCTTTATTAGCAATGACCAAAACTGGCTTTCTGATGTATTTTTCTTGTGCTCATGGTGATCTTCTGTGGTCAGATCTGCCTTCTTTCTTGTTTTGTCCCTGCACATGAATGGATTGTATTTAGAGCTGGATTCCGTGCTACAGTGTGTGCATTGTCCTGGCACCCAGCATTAAATGCGTCCTGGTCTTGGAGTCTGTCTGGAGGCTGTGCATGACCAAGCATTTTTAATCACTTCTTAATTGTTAAGGGTCAAGGATATTATTGCAGAAGGTTCATTTAGGAAAAAGTATCCTGTGAGAGGTGCTGTTGGTTGTTTTCTTTAAAGCTGTAGATTTGGAGATTGTGGGGAAAAATTATTAAATGATGTCTTAAAGCTGAGTAAAGGAGTCAGTATTGAATGTTTTAATGTCTTACAGATGCTGTGGGGTTGCAGGGTTTTATTTTAAATTTAACAATGGGAGTTGGAGCAGCTCCAGCGCTGTAAAGAATAGTCTCTTTAATTAAGGGTTTAGGCTGGAAGAGCATGTGTAGTGTGATGCCATTTTGAAGTTTCAGCAGAGCTTTGTAGTTGTAACTTGTTATTCCCCATCTTGGATCACACATCTGCGTGTCTGGGGTCGTGGTGGGGATGTTCCGTGCCCAGAGAAGGGAGGCTGGTCTGTGTCAGAGTAGCAAGATTTCTCCAGATGTTTTAGCTCTGACTTTATAACCTTCTGTTTCCCGTGGCTCCTGGTGCTGTGCCTTCAAAGCGGGCGTCTTTGCAGATGATGCACCCACAAGAAAACACCATCCCTGTTTTTCCCAATTAGTACTTTTTCTTCCCAGACTGGGGATTGCAGTGGGTTTAGATGTCATCTCAGTAACAGCAAGTTGTGAAGGAGGTTGTGGGGTACAGGACAGAAGGCTGGATCAAACGCCGTCTGCTCAAGAAGGTAAACCCGAGACCCACCGAGGTTTCGCTGGGGTAGCAGAATATGAAGTACAGCCGTGTGCCTGCTTTGTTCGGCAGAGCAAGGCTAGATCCCTGCACAGCTCCTTAGGTTTCAGCTCTCTGTGGCTTATTCACCTGTTGCTCACTGGGACGGAACCCAGAATACCGACCGTTCTCCCCTAGAAAATGCAGGTGTGCCAGCTGCATGTCCCTGGGGTCTCTCCTGAGCAAACAGCATTAACAGATTTGAGGTGATGTCTTTTACTCCAGCCTGTTCTTAGCTCTCAGGACTCAGGTAGGTGCCCAGTGACAGCTCTGGTTCCCCTGTGGATTTGTGGTAGCACAACCTGCTGTTAGTTATTGCAGGCAGTGACTGCTGCTTTGTCCATCCCAGATGCTTTACTCAAAGCATGAGTATCTTCCAGGGTTTGCTGCATCCTGGCTTGTGCCAAGACTGTTGGGTGACTGTTTTTTCAGATGTACCATGTGAACTAGGCTCTTCTGTGGCATTAGGAAGTTCAGCCTTGTAGCAAAGGCTGAGCAGCTGTGAGCCTGTCAGGTACCAAAGAACCTTTATGGTTCACATTTAGCGTCTCCTGGTATGTTTATGCCCATAAAATAATTAATTGAACTAGAGCTCCAAGCAATTTTATCACCTTTGCACATTAAAAAATCATAATCAGGCTCTCTGACTTAATGAGATTTAGAAAGAAATGTTCTCTTTTTTTTTTTTTTTTCCTTTTTCGAAAACCAGCCTTCTGTTTTTTGAGTGTTAAAGGCTCCCATGGGCTGTGTGCTCCAGCCTTTTCTGGAGATGGCGGGGGCAGCGGGGGGGTGGCCGTGGAGAGTCGTCAGCCACTGATGCGGAGCAGGGTCCTTTGGCTTTCCCAGAGCTCTTGCCAGACATGGAGCTGAATTGTGAGTGCTGGCAATGCTATTTTGAGTGTTCAGAAGGGAGCTAGCTGTATTTTTGTAGTGGCCTTGGCTCTCCTATTTTTTAATTTTCTCTTTTAATTTCTATTGTTTTCTTTGTGTATTTGCTAACTTGCAAAATTTAGCAAATTGCAAAGGATCTCCCAGCCCTCGGCGTGAATTTTACTCCGAGCTGCAGTGAAGCCAGAGCGTGGCAGTGGCGCTTGCTGAGCTCCCACTCTGAGATGTGATTTGGGCTGGTGTGATGGACCCGCTTCGTGTGGCCAAGGTGTGGAGACAGTGGGGGTGTCCTGGACAGCTTTTGTTAAATGTTAACTTCACGTTGATATGGGAGCTGTTGCATGTTTGTGTTAGCTGTTCCTTTTGGGAGGAGCTGGTTGAACTTGGAGGCTCCTTAACTGCAACAGTCTTCCCTAAACCATTGACTTGAATGATGTCTCAAGTGTCTTCTCCTGAGTCTTGTTCCTGGTCCCCAGGCTCTCCAGGGTGTCAGTGCCTCGAACTGATTCAGCTGCAGAAATAAACGTGAACTGTGCATGGACAGGTGGCTACAAGGGTTCAGGGTGTCTTGTCAAATGCAGTTGGTTCTCCAGGACGTCCTTGCAACTCTGTCCCAAAAGGATGGATGAGTTCTCCCAGGACTTGCTAAGAAAGGATTTGGAAAGTGTCTCGCTTCCCTGTAGCTCTTCAAATTGCATGTGAAGCCCCACAAGCCTCATCACTGCCTGCATGGGAGAGCAATGATAAAACTGCATGCAGGAGCATTATTTTGGTGTCTTTTTTCTCCTCTTGAGCTGGGCTAGCTGAGAGGAGAACCTCCAACGCAGCTTGCTGGAGCAAACACAGCAGAGCAAGGGTGCCTGCTAAGTAAGAGACTGAAATAAAACTGAAAACCCCAAACATCGTGCTGACTCTGTGGCAGTTAGTGCGGATGCTGTGCTGATGAGACAATCCATTAAACAGCAAATGGTCCCTGTGTGCCATCCCTGTGACGAGGAGCATCCCCAGCACTGCTGGGCTGCACATCTGGGTGACGCCAGGCGGTGACACAGGAGTGAAATGGTTAAAGGAGGAGAGGTTGTCGAGTTGGGTTAGCCATCAGATAGCTAATATTTTAGAGGTTTTTCAGAGCTAAGCTATAAAAAGGCCGTAGCAGTATTTCAACTCGCCCATTGTCTGCTGGAAGCCAGCCAGCGTTGCCATGCCGACGAGGAATTATTACTTGCTGCCAGAGCTGGAGGAAAAGCTCATACTTTTGGCTTCGGAACAGGAGGGGTGGACTTATGTAATCCACTGTGTTTATAGGCTGAGACTGGCAGGAGCATTGAGAAATAATTACAGGCTTTCCATTTCATTTCCAGCTTGGTTTTAAGGCTGTGTGGCCTCGCTTTATTTATTTATTTTGAAGTTGCAAGGGTGGCTGCTAAGGATGCAGGAGGTCGTGGAGGTGATGTGGGGATGCTGCTAGGTAAGTATCCCCCCTGCCTTCGGGTGCTCGAGCTGCTTTTGTTTTGGTGGCGTTTTGTCTGGAGAGCTAAACTAGGCCACAGCAGAAAGAAGTTGCTTTGAAAAACTGGAACTTGGCCTGCCAACACAGAACCAGTGTTCAGCGCTGGAGGCTGAGAACACGCTTCTGCGGTTGCCCAGAGGTGGCCAGCCAGTTGCCGATGGAGGTAAAGTGTGGAGGTTTGTGAGCCCCTGCTGCTTTCCGAGGTGATTTTATCCCTCCAGCACTCGTTGGCTTGCAGCATGTATTTTTTTTTTTGTGGGGAAGGGAGTGCAAGAGAAAAGGAGAGTAAAAGTTTCTTTTCCTGAATATCTTGATGTCCCGTGTTGCTCCGTCGGCTGGAGAGGGATTTGTCAGTGTGATCAAAGCAGTTTCACTGATGTTTTGTGCTTTTGAGAGGTGAATCGCCAAGTTTAGCCTGTAATTAATGTGGGTTTGCTTGATCCCGGGAACAGTCAGCAGATGATGCTGTAATTTGGGTTTGCCTGAAAAGCAGCGCGGTGTGTTTTGACTCGGGTCAGGCCAGTGGGAATTTGCAGCTGCTGGTTTTGTGCTGGCGGCTGCCTAAAGGGAGTTGCTGCTGGTAAACTCTGCTCGCAAAACTTTGAGGTCGGGTGGTTTTGCTGGTTCTAATGGTCCTGTAGTCCTGGAGAGGATGCGTCTGGTGCGGTGGGAATCCCTTGCCCAGGGGAAATCACAGAGTCGTGCTTTTGCTGCTGCTGGGAAGCCACGGCTGAGGAGGGGGTGCTGCGGTGGGACATTAGGGCTGGATTGGTGCAGCGGTGGTGCTGCCGGAGCTGGGGTGAGCTCAGCCTTGCTTCTGCAGTAAAAGAGAAGAGTGTTACGACTGTGACTTTTTCAGTCTCTGACACTGGGTGTAAAGCTCTCCTAAATGTGAATGATGCCTGTTTTTGGAGGGACTGTGAAGAATGCTTTGGTATGCTGGAAACTTGCTGTGGAGATTACAAAGGCGAAGAAAAGCTGCAGTGTGCTGTGGGTTTATTTTTCCCTCACATTTACCTTCATTGCAGAGTTTCCTACCATGGAGTTACATTCTCAGTAACTGCTGTTGTTGTGTGGAGTGTGCGGATTAGATATCCCTGCTGCTGTGCCTCTCTGCTCTGGGCAGTGGAGTTGGTGTTGGTACTGTGCTTAGCTTCAGGGGTTCTGCATCCCTAGGTTCTAGGGACATTTATGATCCGATGTGAACATGTTTGAGCCCTGACTTGAAATATTGGGGCACCTCAGTATAGATGAGGGGTTGTTAAGCACGTGCAGCAGAAAAACTGCTTTTTCCCCAGTTTCCCACAGTTGCCGTGTGTGTTTAGTAGTTACTGGGAG
The DNA here is from genome assembly GCA_013389865.1 of Piaya cayana. Taxonomy (NCBI): domain Eukaryota; kingdom Metazoa; phylum Chordata; class Aves; order Cuculiformes; family Coccyzidae; genus Piaya; species Piaya cayana. The sequence goes on from WAAB01003894.1 coordinate 192,196, forward strand.
AACTTAGGAGAGTGGAAGCATGCTTGAAGTTGGGAAATGTCCGTTGAAACAGCAGGCTCGACTGGTGTTATCAGACACACATGGGTGTGTTATACAAAATAATCAATAATTTAATGATCCATAATACTGCTCTGCCTCCCACCACAGATGCTGTTGGACTCAACGCGAGTTAGATTTGTTACTGCAAGGCTGTTTTTTTCCCTTCCTCTGGGATTCATGCCAAGATGAACTGTATGTTCTGTTCTTAAGAGCTATGAGTAATGTATGTGTGAATCCATAACATAAGTAATACGAGTATATAAAATGTGTGAGTGTGCGGGATTGGTGTATCCTGTGTCTGCAGAGCGCCGCACACGTAGCATGTGCGCCTTCGGAAATCGGGTGCGATACGTGTCTGGGCAAAATTAATGACATGCCTTGCAGTTACTGAACGCCGCAGAGCCCCGGCTGACGGCCTGATCCCAGGAGCTGAACCGAAATCCCGGTCACCGGCGACGCTTTGCCTGTTTAATTACCCTTTTGGAGAAGTTACAAATTAGAGTTGGACGTCACTCCCTGCACTTACAGGGGAAATCAGCCTTAACGAAGATGAGAGGAGATGCCAGCACCATAGCCTGATGTTTCTGGAGCAGTCGGTGGAACAGGGGGCTCTGGGGGGTGCTTTGGGGCAGGGGGGGCCTGGGGTGCTGGGGGTCTCTCTGCGCCACCCCGGGGAGGAGCTGCTGTGCAGGGGGTGCACCCCAAGGCAGGCCTGCTGCTTCTAATGGCATTTTATATATTGTTTTTCTTTTTCTGATTAATAAAATGGGCTTTCTCTCATGAATTTTTTTTTTTAATGTGAAAACCGAGAAGGTGGCAAATAGCCAGTTCCCCTGCCTCCCTCTTCCCCACTCCGATGAGGTCATTGCCTCTTAAAGTTTATACCACGTGCTGTGAGACATGGCTGGAGGAGCAAGGCAACAAATGTCTCTCCCGGAGTAGGTGGGAGTGATGACCGATAGTCCCTGAAATATTAGTGAGCTGTAAATGATGCCTGAGCAGCACTTGTGAGTGGGGAGGGGTGCAGCTGCCTGGAAAAACCTTGTAGGATGCAGATCTGGGTAGGAGGGGAGCACCCTGGTCCCTGCCTGGTCCCCACAATGCGCCAGGGTGGCGAGTGCAAGGTAGGACCCGGGTGCATGGAATATGGGTCTAAAGGGTGGATGTGCTGCTTGGGGAGCTGCCAAGTGGAAGCAGTGCCCGTCCGAAGGGCTGCGTGTAGGTGAAACGTAGTCGGCAGCAGTTCCGGCACTCCTCGGACCAGCTCATTCTTGCATCCATTTATGTTTCCTTGGGAATTTCCTCAACACTGTTTTTGCAATGGGGTTGCGAAAGTTCGTGACCCACTGAAGGATCTCTCCAAGACCTTTGTGCCCCTGTCCGCCTGGAGAAGTTGGTTTTTTTCCCCCTGAATGCCCCTTCGAGCCGCTTGCAAATTCCTGAGCTATTGTTTTGTCCTTGTCTGTCCCCTCCCTCCTGCCCCTGCCATCCCGATTTCACTTCCCTTGCTGGTGGAAGTGATATGGAAACACCATGAGTGGTCCTTGAGGCTTTCCCAGCAGCTGCAGCCCAGGAGTGTGGATTTGGAGGGCTCTGTAGATCTGCCCTACTTGCAACCTCTGCTGGGTGCTTTGGGATGGGGACCTGGCCTGTCTGTGGCTTTAATATGGGGCACTGGCCTGAAACAACCATTTCATAGGTGCCTTAATTACTGATATGTTGTAAGAGCCTGATTACTCTGATTTTAGCTAGAGTTTGCTGTGCCTTTCAGATGTGGTCAGGAATGGGGTGCTTTGTGTATTTAACTTGGACTGTCTCCCTGTTCCATAGTTTTTCTGGGAAGGTGTGATGGGCTGAGTTGATTCTGTGTGATCCCATCTTCACAACTGGCCTCAAGGGGTGTAAATCATCGGTGAATTTGTGCAGTAGTCCAGAAGTCAAGTATTTTCTGCATCAGAAAAAGAAGTTGTGGGGTGGTGGGGTGTGTGCGGATAGTGGAGAGAGATAGCAAGAGAGATGGACACTCGCTCTTTTTTTTTTTTTTTTTAAACACCTTTGTAAAGCCCAGCAAGCACTGTGCCAGGCAGAAGCATGGATTTTCTTTTGCAGGTTTGTTCCCCCGCTGTATTCGTGCTGGGGGCTGTACGTAGCCACCCCTCACCTGTGGGTTTTGGAGGTCAGCAGCCGCTTCCACCATGGTTGTACAAAGTGAACTTGGGAGGAAGCTGTGAAAAGGTTTAGAAGTGGAAGAGGATGGGAGGAGGCGGTTGGGATGTCATCTACTACCTTGGAGGCTTCTGAGCAGAGAATACGCCCCAAGACCAGCAAATGAGCCAGCATCTGCAGTGCTTTACGAGGACAGTAAAGACCTTGGAGGAAGGTCTGGGAGATGCCTCCATTTGCTGTCACCGGGAACTAATAAATCGTTTTTTGAAATGAAAGCTTGAAGGTACCTACTCTGTCTATAAATGACGACCCAAGCACTTGAGGTGCACCGCTGTGAGCAGCCTGAAACTTCCTTTGTTGGCTTTGATCCTGTGCAGGCAGAGAAACAGCTCTGATCGTCCCCGGCACCAGGGGTGGAAGAGAAGAAGTGCAGTTGAAAGTTGATAAAGGAGGGGACCTGGCGGGGCTCCAAGGGGCTGCTGTGCACAAGCTTAAAAAAATATATAAGGTTGCTGTTCCATGGCAGCTTGTCTGTTCTGTGGGAATCATTGGGGCATCTTGTTCCTTGCAGCTGCTCCTGTGCCGCTGCACCTCAAGGATGTCTTCGCTCCTGCTTTGTCTTTGTGCTGCTTCCTAGCAGCCTCACGGATTTTTTTTCCTGTCGACACGATACAATCGCTCCTTGTTAGCCTGTCTTGCTCTTTCCTCTTTCAAGGAAGGGAAGGAGCAAGGGAACCAGATCTGATAATTCCAGTGAGTAGAACTGTTCCCCTGAGCCCTTTATGAAGAAATAAAAAGGCTCTCCTTCTCTCTGCTTCTCTTTGAGTACAAGCACTTTACCCTCTTGGATTCCCTGCAGGCTCCTCATACTGTTAAAATTGAAACATCAAGATGTCTGAGGCAGCAGGAATTACCATCAGTGTTTTGACACCTGGAGGTACAATTTCTATTAGCTTTTATATAAAAACAACACCAGTTTTGCCAACAGAGTTCTCGTTAAATAATGCATGAAGACCCTGCTCCTGACAGTAGGTATTTTTCTTTCACTTTCCTGGACTGTCAGATAATGGCTTAATTTTTGTGACCATTGGGGAAAAAGATACACATGCTCGCACACGGAAATATATATGTGGACATACACGTGCTTAACTGCCGGGCAGACAGTCAATTATCCTGTTTGCTAATTAACGTGGAGAGATGGGGGAAAGCAGTTTTAAGGTTGGTCTGTTGAGGAGGCTTGGTTTGTTGTTTTATCTTGCGGCAGCGGCATAAGGCAGTCATCCTGACACCTCTGACGCTCAAGCAGAATACTGATACGTGGTGTAAGAGACCCCGCGAGGTTCCACCTGCCCTCGGATGGAGATGAGCCTGGGGTCTGTGGAAACAAAAAATGGGTAGCTTGCATTTTTGCATAGCTGGTGCTTGGCGTGGGGCATATGCTGTGTGCTCGCTTTTGGGGGAAATGAAGTGAAACAGAAGGGCACAGCATGTGGATGTGACTGCTAATAGTGAGAATCAAAGTACAGTTTTGACACTTCTAACCTAATAAGTGGTGCTGCGTGTGAGAGCCTGCTTATTTTCCTTTTTACCATGAGATGATTTGACAGAAGAGTAAAGTCCCATTTTGACATGTCTGTCATTTTAACTAAAGAGAGAGATTACAGTAAATTGGATTAAGTGAAAATCTTCTTCAGATGTTTGTGGTTTGGGCTGATTTATGGATAGATGTCACTTGAACGTCATTCTGCATTTTTTAAGCATCTGCTTGATGGTTGCTCTAATGCTGTTACTGCAAATAGTCCACGCAGAGGAGGGGAGGCTGGGCGAGAGGCAGCTACCCGTGACCCATCTAATGCTGGTTTGTGGCGTGGGGACAGCAAAACACTGTCCTCCTAGCGTTCCCAGCTGCATAGTGTCAGATTCTGTAACAGCCACTTGGTTCTTGTTTGAGTTGCTGTTATTAAACTTCATCTTCTGCTGGGAGTCGTTTAAATAGGCTTTTCTAAGTATTTTTCCCATTCTGGAGAGAGGTGGTTCGGTGCACGCATTCCTTATCATGTGCTTGGCAAGTGTTGGGTTGCTCGTTCCCCAGTGACCAGTGAGGACATTCTTCATGGTTGCGCTCATGCAGAGGCTCAGTCTTGGCCTCCTCATTGCAAGGTCCTTCGCCATGAGCGCGTGTGTGTGTGAGACTTGTCCAGGAACCAAAATACTCCCATAAGCATGTGCTGGCTCGCTGACGTTGGCAGCAACGTCTGCAAATACTTTGTCCGTGTACTGGTATTTCCAAAAGATAGTGTTGAAAGTTCTTCCCCTAAATTTACAATGCGAGACTTCTTAAATATATATATATGTCCTTCACGGTTTCCTCTCTGTAAGCTATTTAGAAGCTACTGGTGCCATTTGGAAAGCTGCATAATCTCTTGCGGGTGATGTAATCGGCACTGTAATCGAATCTGCCAGTGATGTCATTGATGGAGTAGCACACTGTTGCCTGGTGTGGCGATTAGCGGGATGAGAATGAGGTCTTTGTGCAAATAGTGATGGGAAAGTGGGAAGCCTGCATCCCTAAATTGAGTTATCTGCATATATAGGTTTTAATTTCTGGCATACGTTTGGGAAATACTTCTGATCCCCACTCAAAATCACTAGATTTGGGTCTAAGTTTAGAGGTTTGTGGGTTTTGGTTATGGTCTGTACAAGTTTTTTTTTGTTTGTTTTGTTTATTTTATGTTGGTTTAAAATTTTGTACCTATGCCGGGAGCTTGTGGGGTGGTTTTCTGCCAGCTCAGCTCCTGGCGCTGCCTGTGCTTGATGCCCGGTGAAGGCAGCGCTGCCCAAGGGAGTGTGGGACTGGGGCTGGGAGCAAGGAGATCAAAACTGCCCTTAATCCTCTGATGGGGTTGGAAGTCAGACTGTGTCTGTATTGATTTTTACAGTCTTAGGGCTGGAAGGTGCTGCCCAGACGTAGATTAAAGGGACAGAGAATTCCTGTGAGAAGCAGAGTACATCAAATCCCACCTTCTTGGGGTCAGTCAGCTGGTGATGCCTCACATCTTCTCTCCAAACTGAGCCCCACTGGTTTGATTTGCGGCATCTCAGTGCTGCCCGAGTTTTCTGTTGTTGACACTGGAGTTGCAGTGTTTGTTTTACTGCATCTCTGTTCCCCCTTGGTGCTTTGCATTGCCCTTGCAGTTAAGATTTTCCTGCTTTGCTGTGCAAGTGTTTGTGCCTTGCTAGTGACTCAAAGTGCAATTCTTAAAAATATTCCTGATGTTATTTTCTGTGATGTGATGATTAGTGGGAGATCACACTGCTGGGGGAAGATAAATTTGTAATCCTGCTTGGTGGCTGATCTTATCCGAGCTGAGTAGCTCTCATTGCATAAGGGACAGTGACCTGAAATCATCTTTTTAAGCGGACAGGGTGCCTTTCCCTTCTCCCCCGTGCACACACAGCTGTGATACGTATTTTGTAAATGGTTTAAAGTTTAGCGATTTTACTTTGAAATCCAAATAGCTCCTGATAACGTAACCTTTAGGTTGGTGTGCAAAGAGAGCGGTGGTGCTGCAGGATGTGAGTTATTTAATGTGTCAGTTAATGTGTTGAACAGACTGCATCTTGTGCAGTTTGGCTTGCTTTTCTGCAGGGCTCAGAAGTATTTACAAAGGTTACCTGCAGGAATGACTAGGAGGAGCGAGAAAAGAGCTTGATCAGAGCCCATCCCAGGGAGTTTTATGGGAGAGGCTGGGGTGGGAGCTTCCAGGGATGGCTCCGTCACTGGGGAAGGGCTCTGCTGGATGCCAGCAGAGAGGGCAGGTGGAGGAGCAGGAGGGGAACTGCTGCTGCTTGTGAGTGGTGAAGAATTAGAAACATCTGCTCCAGCTGTGTGCCTCTGTGCTTATTGTTCTTAACTTCTCTCAGTAAAGCAAGTGAGGAACTGGAGCTGTGTTTCTTGGCAGGGGATTTGTCTTGTTGGAGTTGTAGAGATGTTTCCCTTCCTGCTTATTTGGCCCTTTCTCCTCCTGTCCCTCCCAGACGTGTAGTCGCCCCAGACTGAGTTCAGGTGAGTCTTCTGCTCTCTCCTTGCTTGGGAAGGTTGTGGGAGTGGGCTTGATATCTCTACCCACTCCCGTCCCCTGGGAGATGCTCCATTAAATATCTTGGTGTGAAGAGCTCCATCTAAAGACGTTTGGCTCATTCTGTCACCTCACCTGTCTGCTTTAAGAGCCCCCTCCGTGCTCCTCTGTGGAACCAAAGAGAGGGGATGGGAATGGCTGCTCCCAAGCATCAGCTCCTCTTTGGGTCAGTGGAGCAAACTCTTGACTTCCCATTGCAGTTCATGCCTGGGATGTGCAAGTCCCGAAGTCTCATCTGCTTTGAGCCAGGGGCGACTGGTGTTGGATACAACCTTAGGTTGTTCAGGAGCTTCCTCCAAGCTGAGCAAGCATCCAGGCAGACATATGCCCTCCCCTGTGGTGGGATGTTTGCAGCCCCCTGGAAGTGGCTGCTGACACTCAGGATTGCAGCCTGTGGAGCAAGTGAGGTTCACCAGCCGTACTCACAGCAGCTGAGAAGTGTCCTGCTCTAGGCAGCGCTCGGGAAGAGATGCTTCCTTCATTTACTGAAGGTGCTATCCTGGTGGCTGGCAGCAGTTAAGGAAGAAGAGTTGTGTTTTCTCTCCAGTGCGGGTGACTCAGTGACATCTGTGACGGATTCTCTCTGCGACACACTCTAAATGGGAACTCTCAGGAGAAATGAGCCTGCAGCTTTTGACTTCACTAGATGTTCTCCAGTGCAAACCCAAAGGACTCCTTTTTAGTGCTCCTCAAACATTCAGCTCTATTTTTAACATCATCTATGTGCAGCGTGACCATGTATGGCCTATGTTTATGTTAAAGTCTATGTACAAAGAGATAAGAAATGATAGACAATGTGTTCTGTTCTTCAGGCAGATGATGAGCTCTTATAGGTTGATAGGAGAGCATCTGCTGGAAATATTGCAGATTATTGTAAAGTCCGATAGCACACTTTGGCTTATGATGATTGATTTAGCCATTTCTTAAAACACCTATTTAATGATTGAGTAAACCTTTATAAACTATTTGTGACTGTAAAAATTTGACCTGATGTATTGTAGCTCTATTAGCGTCTGGCTAATAAAATATACTGTGGACCTGTAATGCCCCTTAGATTGACAGAAATGGTAGTTTAGGCCTTATGTGCTGAAATTTTAAGTACCTTGTTACAGATTATTCTAGCTGAAGTGCATTTCAAGGCACAAAGCACAGTCTGCTCCCTCACAGCGAGTGACGGGGCTGGCCTGGCCGTGGTGTTTACCTTGTGGTTTCCTCTCTGCTGGGACAGGCCCTGTTTGCTTTGGCACAGCAAGACTGTGTCATGTGTCATCCCTTGGTACCAGCATCGATCACACCAGCAAGCGATTTCTTCCTGCTCCTTATGCTGAACAAGTCCATCTCGTGCCTTTCTCCCTGCCTCTTGGTGTTGGCTGGCAAGGAGCCTGGATCGGGGAACAGGCAAGCGGTGCTCTTGCTTGTGCCTGGTGCCTGTTGGTGTCGTGGGAGCAGCCTTGGCAGAGGTTTGTGCCGATACCAAGCGGAGCCCTGGTAATGCAGGTGACCGTTAACACATCCCAGCTGAGCTGCCTTCCTGCTCGAGCAGGAGGGGGGTCCTATGTCTTCCTGCTACAACCTCTTTGGGCTGTGCAGAGGGAGCTAAAAATTGCAAAGGGAGGAGGATGGTGGCAGATAATGCCAAAGTTTAATTTAGTTGAAAAGTCTGGGGAGGAGGAGATGTCCTGAAAGAGGGGAGATGCAGGCTAAGTTCTGAATCTTGCTTTGAGCCTTGAAAAAATGTCAAGTGTGTTGTCTTCCTGGGTTTTACCTTTATTTAACCAAGTACCAAAATCTAAAGGTAAATTCTGCACATGAAGTTAGGGGGGACTTTGGTGGTTTTTTTCATCTGCCTTCGATGTCCGTGTATAGAAGCATTTTTTCCACGAATGGCTCAACTTTCCATTTGCTTGAGCTGTGCGGAGCTGGCTGCTGGGGTGAGCTGTGTAATGGGATATCTGAATCGCAGCAGGAAGCCTGCTCCAGTTTAAACAGACATGATTTAAAAGCAAATTAAGTCAAACAAGTACAAACTCCTGCATGGAGAAATTAAAACTGCTTTATGTCTGATTGATGCAATTTTGCTTGAGTCAAGAACTACTGCAGAGGGGTGCTCAAGGCGGATGACGAGTAAAACCTCTCAGGTGTAGGCTGAGTGACATACCTGGTGCTCTCTCTGCCTTTTTCTCCAGGCCTGGGGCTGAGTGAAGTTTGGCAAGGAAGGGGATATTGGTTTAATGTGCTAACTTTTCATCTGTTCCTGCCTAGCAAGTGACTAGCAAGTGGCACATGGTTAAGTGACCTGCCCTGATGAATGGCGTGTGTTCAAAGAGGTGATGATGTGCTTTTCTGTGGGAGGCTGAGCTTGTAAGGCTTGATAATTTGTGGCCAGGCTGACGATGTAAATCAGCCCGTGGGGGTTCATGGGATGTGGGAATGGCCTTGCTCTTTTGGTGGCTGTTGTTAATAAAAAACTGGGAAGCCTTGTTCTGGCTTGGGCTGGGAGAGCAGGGAGGTGGTTTCTGGGGAGGGCTGCAATTTATATTTCTCTTTCCATGCTGTCAAACCATTTGGTGTTCAGTTGCTCATCTCTGACATGTCTGCAATGTTTATTTGTTTCTGGACATTCCCTACCAATGGGTAACCAGCCGTGCCATGGGAGAAAGGGGAGAAGGGGTTGGCACTGGTAGCCAGTGCCCCATTGTTCGGTTCCCAGCCAGCTGTTGTGCAGCTGTTTTCATTGCGAGACTGTGGGGATTGAAACTGGGGCGGCCCTTGGGGCTCAGCCTGTAGCGAGCAGGGGGTGAGAGGAGAGGAGGCCATCCTGCTGTCCTGGAGCCCTGCAGCCCTCTCCAAGGGGGTGTCTGTGCGAGTTGTGTTTGATGCCAGGTGCTTCCCTGGGACACTGAGATTCAGTGAAGTAAGAGAGAACGTTTATTTACCCCTTCTGACTGCTTGGATATATTTCTCGATTTTTATTTGTCCGGAAAGTTTATAACTTTAACCCAGGCCTCAGAAATAAACCCTGGTGGGTGCTGGTGAATTGGGAGGGGGGGGAAGTACCGAATTCCCCTTTAGATAAGAGTTTACCCTTCAAGCCTTGACCTTCTTAAAACAAGTTCAATAAAAGCCTCAGTATTTAGAGACAAGTGACTTTTTCCTGCCTTGAGGGGCATAATTAAGCCATAACACACCCTTTAAAGCAGGGCTGTGGGAGGAGTACTAACCCTATTCTGCCTCCCCAAGTCAACCAGCCACTTTCCACTGGGGTCATCTTCATCCCACGAGGCAGCACGAATGAGCTGTGTGGAGCTGCTGCTGGGAGGCTCTGGGAGTGCTTGGAAAGTCTGGCAGTGATTGCGTAGGAAACCCACTATTTCCCAACTGCTGGGAGGATGACACTGCTCCTTTTGCAGGGCAAGCAGTTCTTGCATCGGTTAAAATTGTGGTCAAGTGTTTTGTATTAAAGCAGACTGAATTTCCTGAGTAAAGCATGCAACAGCTTTGCAGGAGGGAAGTGGGGATGGCTGTGTTCATCCATAAAAACTCTGTACAAATTAAAAATGAGAGCGCTATCCCTTTTCTCACAGTTTCCTTGTTTAAACATTCGTTATAGCATTGTAAAATATGTCATATCTCTTGTACCTCTGCATTAATGCCCATGAGAGGTGTTTCCCAGCTGAGGGGGGTTGCTTTGTGTCAGAGGTTCCTTCCTTTGTTTCTGCGCTCTGGCTGAAGGGTTGGAGGGTGAGGAACCATCTGACACCTCAGCCCCAGGGCAGGTAGGTGCAGGGGGCTGGGAGGTACCTGCTGGTGCCTGCACACGGGCAGCAGTGGATTGGCTTAGTGAGTCATCTTAGAAATAGCTTGGTGCTGGCAGCTGAGGTTTTGTATAAGCTGCTAAGAATTATTATTAATAAATAGCTCTGAGTTCAGAAATTGCAAACCAGGGTGGACTGATAGCCCAGGGACTGGGCATTTTGCTGGGAAATGAGGCAAAACTCTCCCTTCTCTCTGGTGTAACTGGGAAGGGAGGTCACAGGCTTCTGACCCTGTCTTGCTGGTGCTCATTGCTTCCCTGTGGAACAGCAAACCCTTCAGTGTGTGTCTCATCTCTATAGAATGAAGTTCAGTCACCTTTCAAAGACTCCTTCAAGCTAGTCTGCAGGGTCTCAGAAGCCTGTAAATGACAGGCTGAAACTGTTGCTTCAAGCCCAGGAAAGGCAAATTAAAAAAGGGTTAAGACCAGGTTGCAGTTTGAGAATTGTGCTGATTAGAAAGCCGAGACTCCTGATCTGCTGGGAACTGACTGACAGCTTTGGACAGCTTGTTGTCAGCAGGACTGGGCTTGGCAGGGAAACGCTGAAATCCTGTTTGCCCACTTGTGCCGGTTCAGTTATTAAACACATCAGGAATCCCCATCTGCTTTGGAAGGCTCTCTGTAGGAGTATAACCCAAAGCTCAGCTCCTGCAAAGTGCCGTTTGCCTTCGAGTGAGGTTGGAAGGAGCTAGAGCTGTGCGAGGCGCCTTCTTAGGGAAAGACTCCCCTGTGGACGGAGAAGCAGTGAAGCCGTTTACATTGTACGTGCTGCGTGTCAAGGCTCTGGCTGGAATGGGCTGTGGGTCTGTATATGGGGGTGTTTGAGGAGATGGAGGAGATGTTCTGTCCCTCTTCCCTCGCTGCACATTGCCCAGCGTTCTGTGAGGTGCTGCACCTTGTATATGCAAATGGTGATTTTTTTTTTTTTTTGTGCCTCTAGAGAGGCTTTGACTTTCTGTCTCGAAGCTATTAATTACTTAGACAAGGAAAGCAGAACATACCCAATTAATGGCTCCTACTGCTTAGACCTGTCTCTTCAGCTGATCTGCTACGAACTAATGAGCAGCTCCTTTTGCTGGGCCACCAGCAAGCTTGAGCTTCTCGTCGCTTTTCCTGGGGAGAAATGAAAGCAGCAGCCACGTGCAGAAACAAATGGCTGGAATTCGGTTATTAACCTGGACTAAAAATTGACTCTATCTGCTAGTAATTACCTGGGGGATGTTAGGAGAAAGGGCTAGTGGAGGGTTGGGAGGTGGTATCTGACAGGCGATCACAGGCGGTTGAGTTAGTGTTACTTAAGTTCCCATCCTGTGTCTGAGATGTGATGATGTGCTGGGTCTGAGCAGTGATTGCATTGCAAACCTGGAGAAAAACGGGTTAGTTTAAAACAGCTTCGCTCCCAAATGACTCCCTTCTTTAGAGATAGTTTATGGCACAGCTGTATAGGATCTCATATATTTTTGAGTACCTAATTTACAGGTCATTTAATTTATTTACAGGCTTTGTTTCAGTTCCCTAGGGTAATTTCATTCCCTTGCACATGTCTTCCTAGAGAGGCATTAAATTGTACGGTTTGTCACAATAGTTCAGCTTTTATGCTGGCAGTCAGTGCTCTTCAAAGATCCTTGTGTGAAGTTTTTTAGACTCCTGAATCATCAGAGGATCATGAAAGAAAAGGAATAATTTAGAAGGCGAAGATGTTTTGTTGCCTTTGAAATTGGGAACGTGCGAAAGGAGAAAATGTTTAGCAGTACAATCTGCCTAAAGAACTTATCTTGGGAACTCCAGAAAATGAATTTCCCTTCTTTATTCAGGATGTAAATAATCGGAAATGTCACTCCTGAGCTGAGTAATTTGTTCAACAAAAAGATCGCGAGGAGATGACTCCCCCAGCTTTCATGAACGTGCCCAAGACATCAGAGGACCTGTCTCTGCAGCAATATGAACTGAAGGGTTTGAAAATCAAATGAGCAGCGTGTTCTGTGCAAAATATATAAATAAATCTCGCAGGTGCCTTGTGATCTCCCTTGCATTTTAAATGCCTTGTTTACCCAGGTAGACTGGGGTTTGGGTTAGCTCTTGGGAGCTGCGGAGGGTTGTAGAGATGATGGGTTGTTACAACCATGGGTCTTAATGTGCTGTTTAATGTACTTGGGAGCGTGGCTGAAACAGTCCTACGGTTACTACATTGTTGCTGCATGTTGGCAAGGAATTGCGTTTTGTTTTTCTTGATTTAAAGTTGCTTGTATTTAAGATGAGATTAGCACTGTTACAATATTTAAGCCCATATTTAAGGTAAGAGGGAGCAGCTCTTGCCATATCATAGAATCACCAGGTTGGAAGAGACCCTCCAGATCATCAAGTCCAACTGTTCCTATCAAACACTAACCCATGTCCCTCAGGACCTTGTCCACCTATCCCTTAAACCCCTCCAGGGAAGGTGAATCAACCCACTCCCTGGGCAGCCTGTTCCAGTGTCCAGTGACCCTTTCTGTGAAAAATTTCTTCCTAATGTCCAGCCTGAACCTCCCCTGGTGNAGTGTGTGCAGGGAGGGGATGGGTTGCTAAATGGGAGCAGATATGCCGGGGCCAGTCCACACCACCCTGAAATGGGATTTGCTTTTATCAGAAGATGGGACATTTTCAACATTTTTCTCTGTTCCTGGATTCATATTTATCAGCTTTATTAGTTCACTTTTGCTGTCCTGCACTGGTTTTCTTATCTGTCTCCTTTTTGGCTGCCCAATCTGTGCTCTGGCATTTCACTGTCACTCCTTTCCTCTCATCCCCTGCCCTGTTTCCTTTTGCAGTCCCAGTCCCTGGGTGGTTTCATGTTTGGTTTTTTTAATTTCCTCTCTAGGCATTTCCATTTGTCTTTGCAGATCATCTTCAACAAAGGCCTTGCATGGTCTCATTTGTTTTCTATTTCCAGCCCACACTTAAAATAACTCCTTTGTTTCATGAATGGCCTGTGCATGGATCCAAATCCCACCCTCCCTTTACTTAAGTGTGCGTTTCTGTTTCGCTGTTCCTTGTCAGTATCTTTAATTATTTGGAGTGTCCCTTTTGGGCGTTCAGCCTGCAGCTGCCCCTCAGGAGCTGTGGCTTGTGTGGCTGTGTGTGTACCGGCTCTCTGCTCCTGGTGAGCAGCGTGGCAGTGGGTTTGCAGGGCCATGGGGGCCCTGGCACAGGAGCAGCGATGCTGCCGTGTAACCCTCTGCCATCGCATCCCTTCTGGCGAGCTGGCTGTCCATGTGATCCATGGGTCACCTGCCTGCGTTTGCAGTCTCAGCTGCAGAAACTAAGAGATGCCTAAGGGGTGGGTTTTTTATTGATCAGGAGGGGGAAACTCAACAGTGGGAGTAGGGAAGCTAAAAAGGGAGGCATGTTATGGCAGGATTTGAAAAGCAAAGGCTCAGGCCGGCTGATGCTGACCTGATACTGGAATCATAGAATCATAGAACAACCAGGGTGGAAGAGACCCACCGGACCATCAAGTCCAACCGTTCCCATCAAACACTAANGTAGTTGTAGAGAGCAATGAGGTCTCCCCTCAGCCTCCTCCAGGCTAAACAACCCCAGCCATGAAGTCATGGCCAGTGTGGCTTGTGCATTTTAATAAAACGATGCCCCTGCAGCTGAGAAGCTTTCCTGCAAGGAGAAATGGATCAGTCTTGTTCATTTAAGCACATACGTGTCCCCCAGGGGAACAGGCACGAGGTCATCTGCAGCCTTTTTGCTGAGGGCTGGGGGGTTCTTAAATGGTGTGAAATCCAGTGCAAGTGCTTGTCTAATCAGGGGGGTCTGTGGTGGGGCAGGTGTCTCGCCTGCTCCCCAAGGAGCCGGGTTTTTCTGTGGAGGGGCAGGGTCTGATTGAGAGCTGTTGGCAGCAGGTGTTGTGGTGCACGCTGTTAGCAGGCACTTTTCTCTGCCAGAAGCATCAGGCCAGCGCTGTGTTGCTGCCGAGAGCAGCCTGTCTGGCAAACCTGCCTTTCAAAGCACAACTGGGAGTGGGGCTGGCAAGATCCACCCCTGCGACCTTGCTCTGCGCAGCTGCAGAGCCAAGATCTGTACACAAATGCTGGCGAAGGTTATCTTGGGGCAGAGCTAAATGTGGGTCCTGTGCCCAAAATAGCTTGGAAAGATTGAAAAGGAGAAAGACAAGTGGCAAATCCTGCTTTGCAGGGCAGAGAAGTCACCTTTCATCAGGGATCAGAACCAGTTCTGCGTGGAGCTGTGTTGTGGTGGGAAAGCTCATGCAGCCTAGAGGCTTCCAGCAAAGAGGCAGCAAACCAGGACTTCGGCTTCTGAGCTTCTGTCATCTGCTCCGTGGCCTTGGGGACTGTTTGTACCTTCTCACAAGGGTAATGTCCTGCCCTGGGCAGTTCCATCGTGATGCTGCAATGCCCTTTATTCCCTTAGATCTGCTGCTCTTACTGCTTGTGCATCCGCACTCTCAGTCAGGCTGGAAAATTAATCAGGTTTGAAAGTCACGTGGCCAAAAATGAAGAAGGAGGAGGACTGCGGTGGCTGGACCTTGGAGAGAGCTGGGGAACAGGGCAAGTGTGTTTTGGACACCGCTGTTTAGGGTGCACATGAGGAACCACGGGGTCTGGCTGTGCTGTGCAGGACCTGCTGGCCTGGCTTTGCTTTTGTACTCTTCCAAAGCATGAAAAATGCTCCAAGATCACACACAGGTACAAGCCTTGACCCCGGGGTTGAAATAACCTCTCCTTCATGCCGCCGAGCTCAGGATGTGCCTGATCTTTCCTGTTGACCCTGTGCTGCTATTTTAATTTAAACCCTCTGTACCCTGCTGTGATTGAACGCTCCTGTGGATTCCCAGGCTGTAGACACTGACATCGTCATCTTTGTTCTGAATAGAACCCTAAATTTATGGCAGACAGCCTGCTTCCCTGTTGAAAGGACTTAATAGATACAGTACATCCAAATATTTGTGTATAATGTCAACTGTCTTCCCAGAAAATTTCATGCACATATTGATTAGACAGATCCATTACCATTACATTGTGGTGCATCTCTTAGGAACCTCTATCCATTTTAATCACATCTTAATGATTGTGGACTTCCACAGACCCTTTAAAGCAAGCATGGGTAACTCTGACTGCTTTTCAGGTCTGGTTTTGATCGAGAGCTGTGTGGCAGTCAGTGTTCCCGGCCGTGGGGTGGCTGCTGATGCCTTTTTCTGCTGTGACCCTTTTTTAAGCGTGATGGGTTGGTTGGTCTCTTGGAGGTGAAAGTTATAGCTCTGTATTTATTACACATTACAAACAAAGGTCTCCTTAACTTTGATTTCAAGATGTGTTGGCTGGAGGATGTTGACTTTCTTTTTGTTTTTATGTTTGAGGAAGAAAATTACTATAAGCATTGGAGTAAAGAAGGCAGTGTTGGCTTTTCCTAAAACTTACGTCATTTAATGTTTACAATGAAATGTTTGCTTTGTTGTCAATATTCTTCAAACATGTCATGGTGAGTGCTAGGAGCATTTTGCTTTTTTACCTTGACTGCCAAATGTGTGGAACCAGTCATTGCCTTTTAAAATGATCTTTTGCAGTTGTTCTGTGGGCTCCCCTCTAACGTCTCCTGTAGACCATCCATGGTCTGTAGACCACAAGTTGAGTAACAGCACTTTCAACTTGAGAAACAAGATATTCTGTTAATCTTATTTCAGCATGTCCTTGCTTTTATTTTGAATTTGAGCAGTGTTTTCATTGGGAGCTTTAAAACTCTTGCGGGGATGGATCAGCCAGTATTGTCTGTGAGCTGGGAGTGCCTTGTTCTCACCTCTCGGACAGATGGACTAAGGCACGGGGTAATCGTGGCAACTTGCGCACGTGTTTATTGTGTCAGCAGTGAGCCAGGGATCTCAGCCGGGAATCCTGTGCTCCCTGAGGAGGACAGAGCTGACTAGGAGAGTGGCTTCTAACTTTGAAGAGCAATGAGTGTGTTGAACGATGTTACTTAAATATTTCTAACTCGATTTAATTGAGAAGCCTTCTCTTAGACCTGGTTTTTGCATGGGTCTGGCTGTATCCGTGTGTGGTTTTTGCTGCGGTCAGGACCGGGGCTGAAGGGCTGGCACCCAAGTGCACGGAGCTGGCTGTAGGTCACTGTGGAGCATCACGAGCTTGTCTGTGCCCAGTGTTGGGGCTGGACATGAGTGTGCTTGGCCCGGCGCTGTGCACCCTGCACACCCGGGAGGTGGCAGGCACTAGGGCAGCTGGGTGCTTGGGCAGAGCTCCTGTGTGTGCAGTGAGCCCGCAGGAACACGTGGCGTCTCGCACAGGGCTTTCATGGTGTAAATCTGGGAGAAGAGCTGATGGGAAATGGTTTTAGATGGTAAATGTTGCACAAAGAGGAGAAACAGAGGAACTGGGTGGTGGCAGTCTGCTGTGTGACCTTGACAGGGGAGAGGAGGGTGGAATCCTGAAGGCTTCAGCAGTGGGCTAGGATCCTGGGAGTCTCCCATACAAGTGGAAATAAATGGGTGTGGGAGCCTCTGTGGGCGCTTGCTGCCGCCACAGTTCTCTGTTGTAGCCTTAGTGCTGGGTGTGCTGGTAACCTCTGACTTTCTCCTGTTCCTCATCACAGGCTGTAAATCTCCTTCTACCTAGTGCTGTAATGGCTAACACAGGTCTGTGGATAAAACCAGCTCTTATGGAGACTCCAACCAGGGGGGGAAATACTTTTCCTGTGAGACAATGTCTGTTCCTCATCAAAATCAGTTGAGAAAAGTAGGCACCAAACAGTTTGATCTTAAAGAGCCTTCTGATCTTAAAGAGCTACTTCTGATTTATTTTCATTAATCTGCTCTTATTGTTTGTGTTCCTTTCTTTATGACAATTAAATAAGGGTCACTGATGAGGAGGCACCCCGGTATGTTTTGCTGGAGATAGGTGGCCCAGCAGGGTCCCAACAGTGCACAGCTGTGAACCAGCACCAGTACAGCCCCAGCAAGATGTGTGCTCCCCGAGAGCTCCCCTGGGCGAGCACCCACAGCCCTGCAGGCTGCCCGTGGACACCCCCGTCCCTGGAGTGGCAGCCTCTTTCTTTGCACATGGAGCATGAAAATGGGATCTAAGGTGATGGCACCTGTGGAGCAGTCTGAGTGCTTTGTGGACTTCATTTAACTCCAGCCCACGGTCCAGCTGTGGTGGAGAGCATCCAGGGCCTTTGGCTGATGCTGAGATCTTGCTGGGGACTTGCTGCTCTGTGGTTTGCAGGTGTGGGAATACATGGGCAGCGCTTCATAGAATTAAAGATTGGTTTAGATTGGAAGGCATCTTAAAGGCATCTTCCAAACCTCCTGCCATGGGCAGGGGCACCTCCTACTGGACCGGGTTGCCCAAAGCCCCATCCAGCCTGGCCTTAAACACCTCCAGGGATGGAGCAGCCACCGCTGCTCTGGGCAACGTGGGCCGGAGCCTAACCACTGTCTCTTCACATGTTTGCTTGCACGTGATTTTTACTCTTGGCTTTCTAGGGCTTTCTGTTGAGGCAGAGGTGCTGTTTACTGCCTTTGGTAAGGAATAAACCTTTTGTGGTCCTTCAAGTGTGTGGTTAGTGCACACCACCAGCACGGCTCTGCCTCAGAGCAAGGTGGTTTTGTGCGGCCCTGGAATTTCATCCAGTGTGTGCACATCCTTCCAGTAGAGAGGCAACTCTCTTTTAGCCTTTTTTCCTTCCCCTCGCCCCAGTTGCACAGACAGAAGCAAAAAAAACTTCTTTTAAAACTGGTTTAAAGCTTGACGCCATGCGGCTTTGCATGTGGTGCTGAGTTTTAAAGCTGAACTTCTGATCTGAAGAGTTTAAAAAAAAAAAGAAAAATCGTCACATTGCTTTTACTGTAGACAGCTGCCACGGCATGGTCTGATCCACCCGCTGAGCTTCCAGGGAAGCAGTTGGCTTGCTGGAAGCTGCCAGGGGCCTTGGGCTCCCCCCGTCCGTGTGTGTGTATATAGATATAATATTTACATGTGCTAATTAACTTTGAGGTGGCTGCAAGCCAAGATGTCCGAGCTTGAATCCGTTATTAGGAAAGTACCTTAAACTTCTGCAGATCCCAGTGAACTTTGGAAGCCGTAGAGAACGTTGTGCACGTGTTCGTGGCAGCTGCGGCGAGGGCTTGGGGGCAGTTTGCCCCTATGGATGCGAATGTGGGCTGGAGGAGAGCTGGGAGAGCAGTGGTGTCCCTGGAGGGGGAGTGGAGCGGGTGCTCCCGGCACAGCCCCCAGCCTTGGGTGGGAATCGGCGATGAAAATTGGATCCAGTCGGAAGCGTGAGGGGAAGTGGGGTAGTCATACTGGAAGTGCAAATACGCACCGGCTGCCTTTTGGGTGCCTCTGAATTCCCCTGCGTGCACAGGGGCTTTCCTGCCCCGGGGGTGGATTGTGCTGAGCTCTGGGGGGAAGCTGGGTTGTTCCAGAGCCACCAGTGCCTCCCAGGTCCCGGGCGGTAGGTAAGGTGCCCCAGGACTCGGTGGGGATGTGTGGGTGGAGGGCCTGGGGAATCCCAGCTCCTGCACAGGGAGCGAGCTGAAGGCAGGAGAGAACCTGATTGTCCCTCCTCTCCCTGCCCTGAGAGCCAAACCTTGCTCTGTGTTTCCCGTACCTAACTTGGCAAAATACCTTCTGCTGGAGAAGCTTGGCTGAGCCTTGGCAGGAGTGAGGAGGTGTCCTGGCGCGTCTGTCGCCTTTAAGCCTTGATGGGAATTTGCTGAAAAACACCGTTCTTGTAAAACTTGACCTCTTGGTAAGGGAGCTCCTTAGGCTGCTTTCCTCCCGCCGTGTTGCTCTGCTTGTCGTGCCCAGCCGGCCGGGGGCTAGTGCCTTGGTTTGATTTTATTTTGGGCGGGTGAGCAGTGCGTGGATGCCGGCAAACCAGCGAGTGATCCTGTGCCTGCTGGCAGCAGATAGCGAGTGGTTTATCAGCACGGGCAGATCTGTGGTCTCACAGGACAGGGAGGCAACAGAAAAAGAAAAACTTCCTCTTTACCCCCCCCTTCCCCACCCTCTTTTTGGTTTTTATACATGCCAACTGCTGTTTTGGTTGAAATAGCACCGGCTCAGGCTGGCTCTGCTCCCCGTGCCACAAGCACCATGGGAGGATGGGGAGAGGCTGCTGGGGAGCTCACGGCGCGGGAAATGTTCTCTGCTGCTCCCACTGTGCTGATGAGAAATGTTGATACCACCAAAAAGCTTGTATGAATCTGTGCTTAACGGGCACCTTGGCTGGGGGGGAGACACAGCCGTGTGTGTGCAGCTCTGTATGTGGGATGGAGGGGAACCGGGGAGCTGGGGCTCAGGATCTATACTGGCAGCATCCTCTGAGCCCAGGCTGCAGCGGAAATTCATGTTTTGTATGACTAACCATTAGTATGAGAAAAATAGTTAACACAGCTTAAACTGGCAGCGATGAAAAGCAGCATTTAGACCTTTGCTACTTTTTTTGTTGAAATCCAGAGAAAAAAGCAGAAGGCTTTTAAAATCTTCTCCAAACAAACTGTGTAGGGTATCTATAAAAACCAGCAATCCTAAATCTCCCCTTGGGGCTTAGGGTTCTTTTCCCACTTTGTTGGTTTTCCTGATTTTGTTGCAGTGGCAAAAGGAATTGCAACGTGTGGTGAAACATTGAGTGTGTGGCTGTCAGGGGTCTTTGTGAAAAGAACCTCAGGGCTGTGGTATCTTCTCTGGCTCTTGGACCTGATCAGAAAGGCTGATCTAATGTTTATGCAGCACTAGGGGAGGTGTGTGCGGTGCTTTAATCCTGGGTTTCAGTGTAGCTTTGTGAGTGGAAGGGGCTGCTGGGGAGGTTGGTGCCTGATGGCCATGGCTGAGAAAGGAGCGCACTGAAATAACTGTGTGTGGATGTGTAAAAGCATGGGTGGGGAGAGAAATGGCCTTAGGAGGCACCTTTGTGCCTTTGGACCTTGTATTGAAGGGCCAAAACTCCAGCTTGTGGTTTTGGGATCTAAAAAAACAAACCCAGAAAACCCCATCTTCAAGAGTCTTGGAGATGCAGATGCACAGGGCCCAAATAAATCACTGGCAGCTCGCAAGCCTGGTCCCACCGTGCTGAGGGAAGGCTTTCCAGGTCAACTGGGAGGGATGGATTTGAGATGATCTTATATTTGGGCTGCTTCCCTGTGGTAGGAGTACTCCAAAGCGAAAATATGGCAGTGGTGTTTGCCAAGTGGAAAACAGGGCTGCTGGAGAACCTCAAGGGCCATCGGGTTTTGATGATCACGCAAGGCTTGATGTTTCTTGTCTGCGGGAGCATGGCTGACTGAATTTTAACCTGTTGCTTTCCTGTTTTCTTACAGTTGTTGCGTGACGAAATTACACCCATGATGAAGAGAAGCTCTTGGCTCTCTTAATCCTTTGTTGGTGATTTGGAAGCAGCTACCTGCCTTGCCTGCTCTTCCACCATGTCTGGATCTACGCAGCCCGTGACGCAGAGCTGGCGTGCTGCCGAGCCACGCTACCCCCCACACGCCATGTCGTATCCGGTTCAGATTGCTCGACCACATGCGGTAAGGCCAGCAACTTTCCTTCCCTACCTGTTCGCAGGGTGGGAGATGTGCGGTGTGTCCCTGTCGCTGGGGCAGTGGTTCAGCTGCGCTGGTCTCGGATGTGGCTGTTACAGAGAAATCAGACCGTTTCCGTGCCTGCGGTACAGGATTTCATCGTTCCTCTCTTGTGGGATCCTCTTTTGGTTCTCCATACAGTGCTTTCAGCTGCCGTCTCCCTTTCCAGCCTCTTCCCAGCACTTTCTGTGGTGGTGTTACAGGCTCTTGGGTCATTGTTTATGAGCACAGGAGTTTCTTTCCAGTGAGAGAACCCTTGGTTGGATGCAGCCTGGAGGGAGTGGAGAGGGGTGGTTGACCACCCACATGGACAAGGCCTGTGTGGCCTCTAACCCTGTTCAGCTTGGCCTTTCCTTGATGGAGAATGGTGAGGAGATGAGCATCCTCTCCCGTGTGTGGGCTAACTGCTTCCCAGGGAAGCTGGTCCTTGGTCCTCACACCCATGGGAGAGCTCTCCTCCTAGCAGAGAGCAAGGGTGTGAATCCACTGCCTGCCCTTTGCGCAGGAGACCTTTCCCTCTCTGATGACATTCCTGGCTGATGGTGGCACTCCTGGGGAAGAAGAAGAAAACCAAGCTGCTTATTCTTTTCCATTTCATCCTTCCACGCTTTTCCCCCTACTCTCTTATGCTTGACCCATAGTCTTGTCTCCTCTTGGATCAAGGCATAAGCTGATGATGTTATTTTGTTGGCTGTTTTGTTGAATGTACTGGGGCTGGCACACGTTAATTCACCCAGATCCAGCCTCTCATTTCTCTGCCGTGTCACTCACGTCTCTGCTTGCTCATCCTGGATAGCTGTATGTTTAAGCCCTTAACAGAAAAAACTCTTCTTAGTGGAACAGCTTTAGTCAGCTCAAGCTGCTTAAATGGATCTTGTTAGGTGCTGGAGTGTGGCAGACACGGGCAAGGTTGCTCTTTGGAGCCACTTCTTGATGGGTTACAGCGGAGGCGGCCACTGCCAGGAAGGTGCTTGTAACATGACTTAGCAAGGAGAGCTTATCTCAGGGTTATGTTTCTGACCGTGGTGGCTGTTGAATGGCAAAATTCCTGCTGTGAAGATTTTGACTTGAAGGTCTCAAAATCCATGAAGTGTCATCAAAGGGGTGAAATTCCCTCATCTGCCCTCTGTGAGGGTTTTCAGCAGAGCAATGCAGGGAGCATAGGCTGGAATTTTGAATTTTGCTTTGAAATAGAGGCTTTTAGGAGGGCGCAGCATGAGCTTTTGGCTGCGTTAGCTGGCTCATCTAGATTGCTCGGGGCCTGCGTGCTTCTGCACAAAGAAGCTTTTCATCCAGGGTATGAGACATGCTGACCTGGTTCAATTTATGGGAGTTTTGCTTCCATCGGTGCAAGCATGTCTATTTGGGAAGTGGGACAGAATGAAAGCGTTTGTCTCAGAAAGAAAATCCTAGTTCTCTTTTTATCAGAAACCTGAGCAGGAGGAGGAGGATGTGACCAGGTAAGCAAGAATCTGCAGCTGTTGCCAAACAGTGTTTTAAAAACAAACCAAAGAAACGTTAATACCCAGCATGAAGGTGGATTCTAGGAGAGTGCGAAAGGCTCTATTACTTGGGATGTTGAACCCTTGTCTCCTGCAAACCCACATTGCTTCTCCTTAGTGTTGCAGCAGCAGAATGGACCAAGCAGGACAGTTTGCAAGTCGGTTGGAGCTCTGGGTTCCTCCAGCCTGCCCTGGTCTCTGGCTGGAGTGAATGCTGCTCTTATTCAATTGTATTAATGCTGGAAGAAGTTGCTGGCATTTCCTTCTAAAAGTTATTTCTACACCCGCATATAATCTCTTGAAGTTATGTGATGCCTCATAGGTGTCTGGGTGCACGAGAGATCCGAGCTGAGAGTTTTTTGGATGGAAGTGTGAAAGGCTGCTCTCAGCAGGAGCGTGCCAGCCCCATGCGAACTGAACGCCCCTCGCCTCTCCTCGGGAGGGTAGGCAGAGCCGTTCTTCAGGCGTGTCCCTGCATGATCTGCCCTGCCGCGCTCAGCTGTCTGCAAACACGTGTCTCCTGCTCGGCGGCGCCGTGAGCTGGAACCCGGCCATGGCTCTGGGGCTGGAGCTGAGCTCTGGTGGGATTGTTTGGGAGAGAGGAGAGCCCAGTTGCTTTGAAGTTGCTGTGCTGTTTAATATTAAAAGTCAGCGGTATTTGCTTGCATGTCTTGGCCAGGTCAGTTTTGTCATGGGGTGTGTTTGCACAGTGAGAGCTTGTTTGGAAGAAAGTGAGAGAGGCCAAAACCAACCCGACAGCAGTGTGTCTTGCATCTAATTAAATCTTGGTTCTGCTTTGCTGCGTTCCACGACATCCTTTCCTGAGAACTGAGAATTTGTCAGCCCGGGCATCCTTATCCTGGCTGCGGTAACGCCCTGGGTCACCTCCTGGGAGTGCGCACAGGGCTGAGGGCTGCAAATGCTATTATAATATAAATAAATAATCACAGTCCAACTGTGACGGTTGCACCCAGGGAAATGCGGCACGGCAGGAATACTGAGCTCAGAAATGAGCCGTGACATTATTTTAGGCTTGGAGACACTTTATGAAAAGTGATTTAAAGGATTGCAGCTGTTCAATTTCACAGATGAGGCAAGTGAGAGGGGATGTTGTGAAGGGGCAGAAAGAAGTGGAAGCAGGCTTGGGCGTATTTCTTCTCCCATTGTATAAAAAGGCAGGGAGTATCCAAAAAAGTGAGCAGAAATATGCTTTGCACTTATGGACACAGTCTCCAGGTGGTGTGTTCTGAGAGTTACTGCTGAGTTTAGAGCTGGCGGAGATGATCTGGTACCAGTCGAGGGAGGATGTTGTTTGGCTGGTTTCACTCTTAGGTGCAAGCTGCAGGCCGGGCTGTTAACCCATGGGTCTGGTCCAAACTGAGCTCTGAGTGATGCAGTGGACAAGCTTTTCTCTGGGTTCAGTTGGTCTCCACCCGTATTGGGGTGTCCTCTTCCTCCTCACGGAGAGGCATCGGATCCCAACAGCTGCCAGGGAAGTAGGACATGGAAATGGTGTGATATTTTATAATGACCCTAGATCTAATGCCATCTGACTCAAAAATTACTTATTAAAAAAAACTTTGACAAGTGTGCAGGCTTTTAGAGGGAAGAGCACCATGTGGTTCTTGGCCAAAGTGTAGAGGACGTGCTTTTGTTTTCCACATTAAAAAGCTGTGAAGTTGGGGTGCTCAGTTGACTACTGTCATGTTTGGCTTGGGAACAGAAGAATTGACTGAATGCTCCCTGACCTTTAGCTAGAAGTGAAAAAAACACTTTACTTACGCCCTTAACCTTCTAATGTGTCCAAAGTTCATGCTCTCTCAAAGGAAACTTTTGCATGGAAGATATTCATTTTCAGGCAGCCTGCAGCTATTTTCCGTGACCAGATAAGCTTCCCTGCTGAGTGAGGGTCCCCCATTCCTTTTAAAAACACCTTTGTGATCAATATTCATAGACTCATAGAATAACCAGGTTGGAAGAGACCTACCAGATCATTGAGTCCAACCATTCCCATCAATCACTAACCCGTGTCCCTCAGGAACTCATCCACCCGTCCCTTAAACTCCTCCAGGGAAGGTGACTCAACCACCTCCCTGAGCAGCCTCTACCAGTGCCCAGTGACCCTTTCTGTGAAACATTTTTTCCTAATGCGCAACCTAAACCTCCCCTGGCAGAACTTGAGGCCATTCCCTCTTGTTCTGTCCCCTCTCACTTGGGAGAAGAGCCCAGCTCCCTCCTCTCCACANGAGAAAAGGATTCTCATCTTGTCCTCCCCTGTTTCTTGCTGTGTCCTCCTTGCCAGTCATCCTTCTGTTAGAGCCCTGACATTTCAGTGCTGTGGGAATGATGCAGCTCCAGATGCCGGCTGGGCTGTTGCAGGAGGGTGACGTGGCTCTGGGAGAGGCTGGGGATCTCTTTGTGTGCTGGCCTCAGTGTCGAAACAGCTGCTGCTTTTGGAGTGCTTTTAGTGTATTTGTCAACTAGAGATATCAAATAGGTTTAGGGTTTGGGGGGATTGGGTGCATGTGCGTGCATATGGAATTGGTGCTCTCTCGCTTGAATCCCCACTGGGGAGCATCATCACGTTCCCACAAAACACAAGGTGCTCGGCACACCCTGCTCTTTGGCCCTGATCTTCACACCCTGCTCAGCTGAGATAGCAAAGTAAGCTTAACCCCTCCAGCTTTGAGACCTTTCTGTCCCGTCCTGTGCCACCTCTTCTGTCTGGGAGCAGGCTCTGGATTCCCTCATTAACCTCCCTGTTTGCAAAACAGCACTCAGGCAGGAGCAATGCAGGCAGATCGCTCAGGTTCTTGGCCCGTGATGAATACTGCCTTGTCTGTCTGAACCAGAGATGAGAGGTTGGTGCAAACTGGTGTGTTGATTTGGTGTCCTGGCCAAATGGTTGCCTGGGGAGAATCGGGTCCCTTCCCTGGCCAGACTCCTCCTCCCAGCAGGGTGAGTTAAAAAAAAGGGCTGCAAGGAGATGCAAATTCCTGAGGCGGCAGGAGCTGGCTCCTTTCCACAGTGACACGATCAGCATGGCAAGGCGACTCCAGGTAAGCCTGCAGAGAGGCAGTGTATTTTGCATTACATCCGCAAGGCGCCTTTGCTGCTGTGATGATTTTCCTTGGAGTAGTTATTCACACTTTTATCTGCTGGAAGCAAAATGCCAGCCTGTGTCGGTGCTCCAGGAACTCGCAGAGCGGAAGAGTTTATGGTGCCACATGCTAAAATCCCCCAGGCTGTGAAGAGCCTTCTCCAGCCGCCTCTGAATGCAAAGAGAAGCCTCGTGCTACTAGCTGCGCAGTGGAGCTGGGGGCGGTTCTGCCAGAGTCGCATCCTGAATTCTAGCTCCTGGGCTCCAGCTAATATTTTAAGGAACGACATGAAAAAATAAAAGCGTACTTTGGAAGTACTGACTCCAATCGGGTCTGTCGCAAGAGCTTGGTGTGATCTCTCTTGAAATACCTTGAGGTTGCCAGTGAAGGATTGCATGAGCTCTGAGCAGCTCAGCAGTGGGTTTGGGAAAAGAGGCTTTCTGCTGTGGGACAGGGAGAGCATGGAGGTGAAGGAACAGGACACCTAATTCCCTGCCCTGGGGTCTCTCTCCCATTGCCTTATAGCAGTTTGTACTCAAAGCTCATTTTCACTAGAATACAACCTACATACAAACAATTTTTTTTAAGTTTCAAGCTACTGTGAACTTCTGTGGTTGCTCCCTAATTGGCTTTCTGGATGTGATTTGATGCAGAGGGTGATGCTTTGCTTTTGGTTGTTCTCCTGATTGTGTATCCGGAGGGGAAGAAAAAACATTTTCTGTAAATGTGGTTTGGCGATGGTTGAGACCCACTTCATGCCACTTTTGGAGACACAAAGCTGTTGCCTCCGCTTCTGGCTGCCTCTGCCTGTGTTGCCCCACCAGCCCCTGGAGACACCTTCTGCAAGACTGGGGGCTTTTGCTGGTTGTCACTGTCACTACATTTATACAAAATACTGAGTAAGTCAGGTTCTTTGACCTGAAGGATTTTCTGTGGAGGTGTAAGGAAGTGAAGGAGAGCGCTGAGCGGGGTGTGGAAATTTGAAAGGCTCTTACATGAACCTGTCGTTAGTTTTGGTGGGGGACCGCGTTGCAGAACACAATGATGAGTAAAATGATATCTAGCTTACAAGTCTTTCTTACTTGCTCCGACTATGGCCAGTGTAATCTCTGATGTAAAAAGCCTAAGGACATGATTCTTCAGACTTTGGGAGAATAAAGATGATTCTTTAAGAGAGGATAACCATAAGATTAAAAAAAAAGCTTTCCAGGGACTGAGAGGAGGGTGCTGGCCTCTTCTCCTAAGTGACAGGGTACAGGACAAGAGGGAATGGAAACCAGGGGATGTTTAGGCTGGACATTAGGAAAAAATTTTTCAAAGGAAGGGTCATTGGGCACTGGCAGAGGCTGCCCAGAGAGGTGGTTGATTCACCTTCCCTGGAGGGGTTTAAGGCACAGGTGGACAAGGTGCTGCAGGACATGGTTTAGTATTTGATGGGAGTGGTTGGACTCGATGATCCAGTGGGTCTCTTCCAACCTGTTTGTTCTATGATTCGATGAAGGTGGAAGTTTGGGGTTTGTTGTTTGAATAGAGCTGCTCCCCCAGCATGGGTGTTCATGGCCACAAGTGAGTTCAGGAAGCAGAGCACTCGGCATGGGGAGTGGAGCGGGGGCAGATGGGTCATCCCCAGCTCAAAGGTGCCTGGATGCAACTGGGACAAAATTCTTGTCATGGAGAAAGACTCAAAAGCAGCACTGTAAGGGACGTGCTGCTGCTCCGTGGGCACCTCTGGCTGGTGGCTGCTGGCTCCAGCACCTGGCACTGGTCAGATGACTGGGAGGCCACAACAGCTGAGAGCAACCCTCACCGAGACGTGACTGCTTCTCCCTGAATGATGCATTCAGATGGGACAGCCAAAGGCTGCTGACAGCCCTGGTTCTCTGGAGAGGTGGGAGAGAGGGCGTCGGGAAGGATGCATTTCTGTGCAGCTGGTACAGACGCTAATGGTGCTGGCAGCAGCCCTGGCCTGAGTGCAGGGATGGCAGAAGAAATCAATGCCTTCCAAGAAGGGGCCATGCGCAGTGCGGTCACCTCCTAAAACAAAAGACCAAGTCAGCAGCTTCTGAGAGATGGATGGCAGCAAGACTGTGTTGGAACAATAAGGGCATTTGTCTTTTCAGCACATGTTCTATCCCCGTAGGCAAGATAAAAATGCGTGTATTCAGCCAGGTTTTTATTACTGGCCTTATCTTCAACAGTAGAGCTGATTGTGGAGGAGTTGTTGTTTGTTATGTTTTTTTCCTTCAATCTGCAGTGAGCTCCTCCCGGGGTTTGGGGAGGAAGTTGGGCAGACAGCAGTGTACTTGTGGACAACCTGTTTTGATCAATAACCGCCTCCTCTGCACTTGAGGGGAGTATTTCAGTAGCAGGGGGGTGGTTCTGCTTTGCCAGGAGGCTAAAGGGCTGTGTGCCATGCTGGTCCCTTCGCAGCCCATGCAGTTCCTGGACCTCACGCAGCGACAGCTCTGCCACTCCCCGGTTCCTCACAAACCTTCCCCCTTCTCTTACCTGAAACACCTTGGGGGAAAAAAAAAATTGTTTTCTTTTGGCAAAGGCTAAAAAGTGCATTTCTCAGTCTGATGAGCAACTGCTGTGCTACCAGTGCCAAGGGGTATCCAGGCACCAGAGAGCTTTTCCTTTTATTGCTAAAATAGGTCATGCTTGCTGCTGGCAGAAAGAGGTTTAAATAAAGCAACTTCTTTTTTCCAAGTTCAGGGTGTGCAGAGCAGGGAGGGAGGGCATCCCTGGTCTG
Organism: Piaya cayana; assembly: GCA_013389865.1. NCBI lineage: Eukaryota > Metazoa > Chordata > Aves > Cuculiformes > Coccyzidae > Piaya > Piaya cayana. Next base: position 220,315 of record WAAB01003894.1, read on the forward strand.
TGGCAAAGCCTCCGGAGCAGTGGCTGTGCTGCTTCGGCTGCTCCACCTTGGACTGGTGAGCTGGTCTACTTGGCTAGCAGGTGGCACCAACTACTAGGCCAGCCTCCTGCCCCAGCCAGGGCTGCATCGAGGGGCTTGGGTAGCAGCTGATTGCATAAATTGATTGCTGGACTGCCTGAGGTCAGCAGTTAACTTGCAAGTTGGGAAATGCCACTCCATGCTGGCTGCATGTTCCCAGGGGATTGGGAAGCTCAACATGCCACAAGCTTCCAGCGGAGCTGGTGGGGTGGCTTTGCAGTCTGAGATTGTGCGGTCACGTCCTGGCCACCACATTGGGCCACTCAGACATGCGTGTTCCCTCTGGCCGTCATTGTCTGGGAAATCACTCAGGGCATCAGAGGCTCAGGATGTTCTCTGATTTGGAGAAACACCAACAGAAATGCAGGAGAAGAGGGGTGTGCTGGTGCTGCTCTGGGCACTGCTCTTGGCAGCTGTTCTTGCCTCTCCTTGTCGGTTGGGAAATAGTGGTGGAAACCAGGATGCCTGGGATGAAGGTGGGCATGGGATGGACCAGATCCCCCAGAACCAGCAGGGTGGTGTGGGTGATGAGGAGGATGGAGCAGGTGAGGCAGCGGCTGTGAAGTGCCCAGCTCTGGTTCTGTGTGCCGGTAGCACCACGGTTTGTGGGGCACCAGCCCTGGTGCCCTCACTCTGCAGAGTTCTCAGCGTGCATGCTGCTCACAAAGAGCACGAATGGGCCAGGCATCTTCTTCTGAAATTAGATAAGGGGTAATTTATAAGTAGAGAGATAAATAGGGATGTTTTGGCATTGTCTTTTGCTCAGTATTCAAGCCACGCCATTATTAATCGGCCTCATTTAGACTTAAACGCTTGGGAGTGCTTCAGTGGAAATAGCACGTCGTTAAGAAATAAAATTATTCTCAAGACAACACCGGGTGAGCTTGGAACGAACAGCCCATGATATAATCCTTGGTGGAGGCGGCAAGGAGCTGGGATTTGCTCCTTGATGAGCATCTGAGTGCCCTGGCCTGTTTCCCTGCCTGCACAAGGTGACGAGGATGGTGTGGGGCAGCAGCTTGGAGCTGGGCGAGGGCGCCTGCGCCCCGTGCCGTGATTACAGGCGCCGGTGCCACCCTCCGCCGGCTCAGCTGGCGGATGTGGTGGCTGATCTGGGGACCACTCCTCCTCAGCATCACTGTGAAACAAGAGTCCGTGGTTTTTATGCGAAGCTCTGCGCACCGAAACTCGGCGGGGAGCTCCGCTTGCTTTCTCAACTGAAGCCGTGGTAAGCAGCGGGGGACAGATTGAACGTTTGGGGCTGCTTGAGCTATGCTGCTGGTGCTTGTCTAGTTGCGCTCTAGCTCTCCCCGGTTGTGCTCCAGTTCTGTTTTCCAAGGAAGCCAGAAGCTCTGGGCGTTTGCACTTCTGCTAGTGGGAGGAAGAGAGGAGGAGCAGTTGGCAAGACCATCTCCAGGCTTCCTTCTTGCAAGCCTCGTGTCTCTGGGGTCTTCTCCTGTGGGCTAATTCTTGCAGCTGAGGGGACACCATCTGGATGGAGCAGTCAGTAGATGCTTGTCCGTATGGATGTGCTCTACACTGGCGCTGGGAGGCAGGGTCAGAGCTGCTGTTGGCCATGACCCAGCATTGTCTGGCTTGGCGCACTGCGGGTCAGCGCCTGCGGGTGCTTCCAGCATCGCTTTCAAAGCCCCCTTTCTTCCTCCTCGTTGGAGTTCAGGCAACCCGGACCCGGGCAGCTGCACGCAGGGGAAGGAGGAATGGAGTGCAGTAGCAAGTGCGTGCGTTCAAAACAGAAAGCAAGAGAGGCAGAGAGGCTGTGCGGCTGCACGATGCAGTTATTAGTTCAGACTGTGGGTTATTGCGAGGTCAGGGGACAGTGCAGAAGGTTTCACTGGAGGCGTTGTGGTAGGGGAGGCAGCAGGTGGAAAACTTTAAAAAATGTAGAAAAAGGGGAAAATCAAAATAAAACTTTTTTTCCCCCTTCCACGGAGCTGTCTAAGTGTTTGTATTGCCAGGGGCTTTTCTGTAGTATTGCATTCAGTCTCCTGCCTTTAGACAGTTTGATTAGTGTGTCTGAATGAGCCCAATGGGCTCGGGTTATTTAGGGTCAGAGGATTTTCTAGGAAGGGGAGTGAGACGGTGCTCTCAGCACTCCCAGATCAAGTAATAACAGAAAGAGACCTTGAGACTGGGAGTGTTGTTCACCAGCTCCCCCGGGCCAGGGCAGTGCGGACGTGTCCAGCCTTCCTCGCTGGCAGTGAAGGACGCTTTCAGCACCTCTGGCTGGGCCCGAGTACCTCTTCAGTCTGCTGCGTGAAGAAATGTGTTTTAATGAGGATGCTTTTGGCTCTTGAGCATTTTATTTGTCTAAACGTTGGCCTTGTGCTGCATTGCTCTGCCGGGGTGATTTATGGCACTGTAGACACTCCCAGTCTTCGCCTTTGGTGCTGCTGGTAGTGCTGGCTCAGCCCAGCCAGCAGCTTCTTGTGGTGTGGGGCCAGGGGCTGCTCAGAAGGACCCTCTGGTGGAGCCAGCTCTCATCAGGGCAGGCTTCTGGCTGTATTTAGGCAGAAAGCAGCTGCGTTTTCAGTCATTTTCCCCACAAGAACCTTCTTTTACAGGTTTTCACAGCAGGGATCGGTTGTGAGGTCTGTCTGCAGCATCACCCATGTCAGGCTCCGACTAAAACACATTTGATGTTCCAGAGGAGAGTTGGAAAGGGAGTACAACGTGGGATGCTGACGTCTGCCCCTGGCACTTGTGGCTCCAGCTGACTGCTCAATTGCAGGGCGTGTGATGCTGTGGGCACCTGGAATCACCTGCTGCGAGGAGCTGTGGTTCTAGGGGTGGTACCAGCAGCTGTTTGTGCTCCCCATCGCCTGCAGCCCCCTCCCAGAGGGACTCTTGGAGCTGGAGCAGGGCAACATGAGCCAGAGCTTCCTCAACCCTGAAGAGCTTGCTCCCTGGGTTGATTTCATTTGGGTGATCTGCTCAGGAGCTGGTGCAGAAGCATAACTCAAAACTGAGTAAAGTAGATTTTCCTTTTTGTTTTTCTAATTTTAGTTAGATGGTTTCATGCTAAGCTTTGGAGATGTGGCTTGCTGGTTTGAAAGTGTCTTTCTTGCATGCAGACCCGGTGGTCTGAGCCAGGGCAGCTCTGCTCAGCGTGGTGTCACACCAGCAGGCTTGTAAGGGACAGACAACAGCGTGTTTCTGGGACTGGAAGACAGAGGTGACCCAGCCTCTTCACTGCACTTGGATGTTGAGCTGCTCCCAACAACAAGGGACCAGCTCTCTTCTAGCTGAGTGACGTCCATGGTTTTCCAGGTCTGCCCTCTGGGGCTCGCTGCTGCCCCTGGGCATTGGTGTGTGGGTGTCCCAGGAGCAGGAGGCACCAGAGCAAGGATGTGCAAGGGGTATCTTTTTGGGACTTTTCTGTCATGTAGGTTTGGTTCTGGGAGAGAGGATGGACATGGCAGGGACTGTCCTGAATGAAACTCTGCTTTCGTGACTGGCAGAGCTGCTCCAGAGGGGTGTGTGGGACGAGCGGGTGTATCTGTGGCTCTAGACCGTGCAGTCTAGAGAGAGGAAGCACTGGCCGGTTTGTTTATAGTCTGCCCACGTGCTTAGAGGAATCCCAGTTCCTTTCACCCAGGGTTATATTTTGGGAAGCTGTTGTTTTATCAGGAGAGTGATAAGGTCTCGACATTGAGACCTACAAAGTGACTTTGATTGCTTTCCTTTGGTTTTGTTGGGGAATCTCCTCTTTTTTCACCTAAGGGAAGGACCTTAACTGAAGTCAACAGCAGTGGAGATGATGTTCATCTTCTCTTTGCATCTCTTCCTGCCCCCAACAAGTCCTCCTCCCACCCCCCCATGATCTGTTGATGTGCCAGAGCCCCCTGATTAACCACGGCCTTTCTGTTTCCATGATTTCTATTTCATGGCATTTGCTGATTTCATCAAATTATGAAAACCCTCCACAAAGTACCTCTGTGCGTGAGCACCTGAATAACAGGAAGGTTGGTGTAAAGGGAATAAAGTCCTAGCAGGAGACGACAAGAGAATTGAGGGACTTGGAGGAGGGGCTCCAACACATCAACAGCTGGGGGAGGGCTTGCAGAGGGCAAGAAGCGATGCAAAGGGAGGGAGAGGATGAGGAAAAAAGAATAATTGGGCAAAACCCAGCAGAGCGATGGAGAGGAAAAGGAGCAACACATAGCTTGGAGCTGCAGAGGTTTGTAGTTTTGTTTCAGGTGTCTTACAGCTGCCCTTGAGCAGGTGCTAAGGCTGCGCTAGAAATTTTAGGTCAGAGACTTAATCACATTTGTGCCATGTGCTTCAGTGGTGGGGAACTCATGTAGCACCCACTGGATGCTGCTTACTTGTCTTTGCCCCTGTGTGTGGAAGGTGCAGCCAGGTGCCCCCCAACGTACGTCTTTGAAATGCTGCTAAACAAAAGCCCAGCCTCTTCTGAGGGCAGCTCCTAGACCTTTCCAACATTTGCATTTTGAAAAACACAGTCAGAGCTCACAGCGCCATTTATTGTAGTAACTTTCTGAGCAATTAAACCACCTACATCTTTCCAGGTCTCCCGTGGTTCCTTTGACGGTTCAGCACAGGGCACAGAAATTTGTCAATTTTAATCCTCCTCACTAATTTTTAGGTGATGTTTTCTGGTAAAACTGAATGCTGATGTGAGCAAAGCAGAGCAGGTCACAGTGAGCTGGGTGGTGTCTGGAAGAGTAAGAGCTGATTGATGCTCACTAGCCTTGCTCTCGGCTGGGAAGCTGGAGGAGCATGTCTGCCATCCCAGCCTTGAGCTAACGGCCCCGTGTAATGAGCTTCCCGGTCACCTCAGGCCGTACCAGCTCTGCACTCCACTGCTGATTTTCTGATGGAGGTTAGAAGAGGAAAAGGCAAAGCTCAGCTGAGCGTGGGCAGGGGGGAAAGGAAAAACAGATGGTTCTTGGGCCACGCAAGAACCCTTTTTTTCTGAAGGGCACAGCCTTCAAGCCTCCCAGACAAGTAATTCTTGTTTATACGCCCATAGAGGATGCTGATCCTGCTTGTGGGCCTGTTGGTGTGTCTTCCCAGACATGGTGTTTGTTTTGTAGGTGGATGTCACATGCTGCATCACGCTTTCTCTTTTTTTAAGTTAAAACTGGGACAAGTGCAAACAGGGAAGTGATTCTTGGGGCTGTAAGAGCTAGTGGGGTACTTGACTTCAGTTGTCTGCGTTTGTCCCATCTGTGGTTGGACTGATGGCGTAGTCTGTCCTGCAGCTCCCGGGGCTTTGTAGAGCTGAAGGAAAAGCAGCGTCACAGTGTAGCATTCTCCCTCAACACCTGGATTTGCAGCAGAAGTGGAGAGCATCCCTGTGAGGATGAGTAGGTGCTGTCCCACTAACGCCCTCCGGAGATCACAAGAGCCTGCCTGAAGACACCCTTTGCCCTCCAAGCTGAGGTCTGAAATGGCCAGGCAGGAGGTGGAGACCAGGAGTTTGGGGCTGGCAGAGGCCCTGGCTCCTGCTGTTTCTCAGAATTTATCAGAACAGAAGAGGAGCAGCCCCACGCTATTGCCTGATGCTGGGGAGAAATGAAGCCAATTCCAAAAACTGCTGCGCCTCCTAGGCACAAGGAGAAGCGGTGGCCATCAGACACCACCTTCCTCCTCTTATTTGGCCCTTTAAGCTTTTGTGTGGGATGCAGGATCTGCTTTTCTCAGGGCCTCTGCACCAGTGCTTACGATTTCTGCTTTTCTTCCTGCCTTTCCAGAAAGCTTCAATGCAAACATCTTGTTTTACCCTCTTGTTTTTCACATCTTTGCTTTGATGCTCCCTTCTGCTCTGCTGCCGGCTGGAGGAGAGCACGGCATTGACTGTGGGGCTGCTCTCCTCGCTTAGGGCCCAGCTGAGGGGTCTCTAGGTGCAAGCTCTTGGTACTTGAGCTCCCCCATCCCCTGCCTGCCCTGCACCTTGCTGGGGCGCTTCTCCAGCTTTCCTAGTGCTGGAGCGTGTCGGTCTTCACTGCAGCAGAACAAATCATTTCTGTTGCAGGTGTTTAGGGCTGAGAGTGCCCTGCCCACCCCCTCCAACAGCGTGCACTGGGGATTTTATTCATTGATTATTTTTTTTAGACTCTGAAATTTCTTCTTCCTTTTTGAGGGAGTTGGAGCTTTTTTTGTTCCAGTTGAGAACTGTTCAAATTAGATTCCCAGGTGGGACTGGTTCATCTAACGTAATCGTGTGTCAGTGTTAGCAGGGACATTCTGTGGCAGGGCTTTCTATGCCATTGCTGAAGGTCTCAGTTAATTAGATGATTAGTCTTCTGGTCAAGTATCTATCTGCAAATGAAAAATAGCAGTTGAATGTAGCTGCTAAAATACTGTTGCTGGAAGGAGTCTGGCACAGAGCAGGAGGGCTTCTTATTTAATTAAAATCAGGAACATGCTGTACTGTACTCACCAAGGGTCAGGGAACAAAAGGGATGTATACGTAATAAGAAGCGAACTGTCCTTTCAAACCCCTTGAGCTCAGTCCAGGGGAGCTGGGTTTAAAGGGATGCTCTCAAGATAACACTTGTGATTTCTTTTCTTTTTTTTTTTTTTTTTTTTTCCTTTTTGTTCATTTTTTAAGCATAAAGTATCCTTTGTTTTTTCATTTTTTTTTTTTTTTTTTTTTATTTTTTTTTTTTTTTTTCCATTTTTTTTTTTTTTTTATTATAAATTTTTCTTTTTCTTTTTTTTTTTTTTTTTTATAATTGTATCTTTCTTCATACCACTGTGTGCATTATTGAAGCAGAAAGTATCCTGTGACTTTGCATTTTCTTCTTATTTGTTCTTCCTCTTGGATTTCAAGTTGTCATCAGGACTGCTTGGATGCCAGAAACCCCTGTGGGTGCACTTGGCACCTGGTTCAGCTTGCTGGGGTCCCAGAGCCAACCTGCGAGCAGCCCCAGTGACAGGCTGGAGGCAGGTTGGACCTTTGGGGCTGAGCTACCACCCCAGTGTGGTGCGGGACTGGGGTTTACTGGGATCTCTTTCTGGCTGGAGTAGCACTAAGCTGTGTGGTCCAGCACCTGGTGCTTCAAATGAAAAGTATAAATATCATTTCTTAGGCGTTGCTGGGGTTTGCTGTGTGCTTGAAAATGCCAGCAGCGTAACGAGCTCTTCTGTGTTTGTTTCTGCAGGACGTTGCGCTGTTGGAGTACCAGCATCATTCCAGGGATTTCACTTCCCACCTCCCGCCGGGGTCTATCATGCAGCCGCAGCGGCGGAGGCCGTCCTTGCTCTCCGAGTTCCAGCCGGGCAATGAAAGGTACTGGCTCTTCGCCTTCCCCGGGCCGTGGGCATCGCAGTGACCTTAGCGAGTATGTTGTGCATCAGTGTGATGCAGAGGAGGGCTCTCAGATCTAAGCATCACCGCGCTCTGTATCGCTGCTGGCTGTGCTTGGTCTCTGTGCTGGTCTTGGCTTCATTGGGAAATGCATGTGGCACCTCTGCTTTCTGGTGTCTTCCCTTGGACTGCCGTGCGTTTTAAAGACGCCTTGAAACCACCAAACAGCAACAACGGCTCCCTCCCCCTCAACTCTGTGAAGCTACGCATCACTGGGACTGGTTGCGTCGGCTTTCTTCAGCGCAGAAAATAAAGCTGTGTGGTTAGGTTTGGTCTGTGGCTCCCGAGGCTGAAGGGAGGAGCGAGAACAATTCACTTCCACTGTGCATCTCCTCTTCCTCTTCTGCTCCTCTTCCTCCCTGCTTTCATTGTTTTTGTTTATCTTCCTGCATTCCCCTCGCAACTTTCTCCCAGCTGCTTTTTTCCTGCCTGCTCCCTTTGCAGCTCTCCCTGTGTCCCTGTTTTCTTTCGCAGCCTCCCGTGGGAGGCTGGCAGTATTTTTGGATGCTGCTCAGGCAAGCGCTGTGTGGCAGTGCTGTAGATGTTTTAACCACAGGAGCTGAGCTGTTCGGAAGACCATCACTCTCACTCTGTTTCATCTCAAAACACTGCTCTCTCAGTTTCTCTTCTGCATTTGATGCTCAGTGGTTTTGGAAAAAAACTGTCCTGGAAGGGAAAGAAGAGCCTTGCTACAGCAGATTTATGCAAAGCATATATTTTTTTTAATGCTTATTACTTAGTCAGGCTAAGACTAAAACCAGTGCAGAGTCAGAGATGAATCTGTTTCTCTAAAATTATAAATGTTAGGGGAGAGGAGAAAGGCTGTAGGGTGGTGGATACATAAGGGCGTAGATGCAGACACGACTCTCCAGTGAGATGCTTTCAGTTTTGTGCTCAGCAAAAACAAACCCGTGAGAACTTGGAGACAAAAAGCAGAGTCCCAAGTTAGTTCTCACCTGCCCCCCAGGCTGTGCTCTTCTGAATCTCTTACCCACATATACGAAGCACAGTGTCACTCGTGATGGCTCGTGGTTTATTGAAGCGAGTTGAGTTGGAAGTGGGTCACATTCAGCTAAATTTGGGGAAGAGGAGTAAACGGGACCCAGCAACATGCTCACGCTTGTTGCTGTTTTTCACACTGCTTATGGTTTGCAAAATGCAGAATCAGTTCTGCTTTCCAGTAAAGTGAAGATTTCAAGGTCTGAAAGTGTTATTTAAAAAACCCCCAAACTTATCTATCCTCTTCCATGTAATTAAAAAAACAACTGCAGGCCTTAGTGTCTGCTGTGCCGCATGCCTGATCTGCTGTGGTCATCCAAGCAGCTCGTTTCAGCCTACAAATCTTTCAGACTATCCAAACTTATTTTTCTGTTGACAGTCACATGAATGTGGGTAAATATTTGTGAGTTGACAATCACATGAATGTGGGTAAGTGTTTATTGAGGTTGCCAGGTCTAGATACACATCCAAATGGTTATCATGGCAACTCCAGCACTCTCAGCCCGAGCCGTCAAGTTTTGTCATGCTGTAAAGAGAAACTTTTTTAATAACAGCCTTAACTTTTCGTCCTTTCTCTCTGTAAAATCCGAAGAGGTGAACTTCTGCAATAATTATATTGGGTAATAAGGCTGAAAATACCACTTAAATTTAGGTCACTGGGCATCTTGTGCCAAAATGCTGGGTTATAGATGCATTAAAAAAGAAAACATTGGTTATCTGGGGATGCAGGATGGGGTCTGCAGAAATGTTCAGCCTGGTGTGATTAATTATCGAAGTCGTTCAGAGTGGGTGCACTGGGGTTGGGGAATGTTAGTCTGTTTTGCAAAGCCAACCACTGCCTCTCTGCATCTTTAAGCACTACGCTTCAGAAACTATCCCATGGGGGCTTTGCTTTTTCACCTTGTGTGTAAGGATCTGCTCTAAAGCAGCACCCAGTGTGGTGTAAACAGAACCCTTGGGTGTTCGGTTGATCATCTGAGAGTTCCTCAGGTGGTCATGGGCAACACCCCAGAGCTTTTGGAGCGGGTTGGGTTGGTCACTGATGTCCACTTCAGAAACCAGCACCAGCTCGGCCTGGTATGGTACAAAGTCTGGAGAGGGGAGAGTGGCAAAAGCATCCATCCGTCCATCCATCCATCTCTGCAGCTGAGTCCCCTTGGCAGGTTCCCGCCAGGCGCATCTGTAAGCACTTTGGCTTCGTTCCTAGGCTGGGATTGATGGGTTTGAGCACAGGCAGCTGGCTCTCAGCATGAGGGGCAGGGGAGGGGGAGCGACAAAGGCGAACAAATAACGTCTGCAACATGGCTGTGGTGTGGGGGGTAAAGAGAGGGAAGCACAGGGATGTGCTTTGTCTGAAAGGGAGACCCTCTCCTTGGTTCTCTGCCCAAGTGCTGGGCTTGGGGCAATTCTCCCCTTGTAGGAAGTGTCTGAGGGCAGGGGGAACTTTCCCAATCCCCCACTGCTTTGGATGTGCAGAGGAAGCCGCCTGTCTGCTCTTGGTGGCAGTGGCTGATGCTTTTCCAGGATGGTTCCCCTCCTTAAAGAAACAAAATTGAGAGTCTGGTGCAAGTGGGAGGTGGCAGAGGGACAGCGCTGGAGGTCAAGGTGCATGTGCCCAGATGGACATGCCTGCAGCTGCAGCCCATGGTTCAGTTCCTGGGCTACTTAGTCCTGGTTCCATCTGCTGCAGTGGGCACCTGGTGGTCACCCTCCTCTCCTGGAAACCACAGGGGTTCACTTTACTCTGTGCTTTACCCTGTGGTTTGGGGGGTTGTCCCCCAGTTGAGCTTTGCCTTCCCCTTGGGCAGATCTCTAAACCTCTGCAGGCTACCTTTGCACATGGGGTTTGAAGCTTGACTCATGGATGATTTAAATCCTGCAGAAATCATCTTGGGCTTGCTTCAGTGGTCTTCCTACAGGTTTCTCTGTCTCTCTTGGCTGCCACGTTGCTGTAGCCACTGGGGTGGTGGTTTCTTGTGGTCCAGTAGAAAGGGAACAAGCGGTGAAGCATTTCACCATGGGTGCAGTGTTTTAAGTATGAGTCAGGTGTTGGTGGCAAAAAGCTGTTGAGTGGTAACTTGCTGGAGGGAATGGGGTGCTGAGATGGTCTCAGATTTGTGGCTACCTGAGCAAGAAGCTTGTTGAATGTCAGGCTTGGGCAGCTGGACATCCTCAGCCTGGTGGGTCAAGCCGGATGGGGAGAACCAGTTCCTGAAGTGTCGCACCATCATGGGATCTCCTCCCTGGGGGATCATGTGCCTCCTGCTTCTCCTGCGTCCCACCATGAGCAGCCCAGTCCTGCAGGAGATGCTGAGGAGTTGCTCCAGGCTGCCCTTCTCCAAGTACATCAGTCTCGGGAGTTGTCATCACTCCTTGGCGGATTGGGTAGAAACCTGAAATCGCTGTGCAGCAATTCTGGCTTGAAAGAAGGAAGGAAAACTTAAAACCACTCTGAATCTGTCACTATGGAGAAAGTTGGCTCTGTCTTTGCAGGGATGTGCTGCTTTCTCTCCTTGATGGATTTTTTGGTAGCAGGTTTTTTCTTGGAAGGATCCACAGACTTCCCCTTAGCTTGCTCGGTTGGCTGTGCCAACTGGACTGCAGGAGCGAAGAGAAATATTTCAGGATCTACTGTTGGTACAAGCCGTACCGTGAATACCAGCAGAGGAATGTCCTGGCAAGGTGACAAGGATGAGGTTTTTTTTCTCTTCTAAATATATTTTGGTCTCCAAAAGAAGTGAGAAAAACTGTGCTGAGCGTTAAGCGGCAGGTGCCAGTGGGGCAAGGTCTGAAAAATCAAGGAACCGCAGTTTTTGCCTTTCAGTATGTGTTACAATTTTAGACCAAGGTGTTCTGTATTAGCACAGGAATGCTGGGTTGGATAATGGCTTCTCTGGCAGAAAACATGACTGTGTTACCGGTATGCACGTTAACAGTTACTCCACCTTTCTCCAGAATAAGATGAGTCACTATTTTCATAGGAGATGATTTTCCCAGTTCATGGAGCCTTTCTGCTTAGCAGTCATGAGGAGCTTGCAGAGTTTGCCGGTGTTGATCCAAGTCTGACATTTAGGATCCGTGGAGCAGCTGCTGCGTTTCTGCAGCCACCCGAGATAGCCGTGTGCGGTATAGCATGCGAGCAGGCCTAATTACTGTGCTTAGCGAATGTGATTAATCCTTCTGGCTAAGGAGCCCAGGGAGCGGTGGGAAGCCAGGGCGGTGTGCGTGGCCGCTGGAAATCACGTGCAGCTCTCAGTCTTCATCTGTGCTGGGCCAAATGGCACCAACTGCTCCCAAGTTACCAGCGTGACCGATCTGATTTTATTTATTGTCTTTAATTAAGTTTCCATTTTTAAAGGTGACCCTTTTCTCAGGAGTGAGCGGTGGTGTGGCTGAAATCCCTGCAACCATACAGCTTAGTGTCTTTTCGCACCTGAAGTGATGTTCTGGGAGCTGCATTTTTTTCCTCACCATAAATGAACGTGGGAAAATAATGGCTGGAAGGGGCAGATGCTGGTGTGTAGACACTTGGTGACAAGGCTTGTCTCGCAAGTCTCTCTCGCAAGTCCCCTCTGTTCCAGTCTGGGCTTTGGGCAGGTCTGTGGGTGGGCTTGGAGAGTGCCTGAGGCTCCACAGAGATGTGACACCAGGCTCTGTGGAATGAGGTGGTGAGTCCTGGCAGAGAGGTGTGAGGGGAAACCTGGGCTTTGCCTTGGCTGTGATGGAGGAGTAAAAGTTGACAAAGCAACTTTCCTGTGTGTAATCTTGAACCAGGTTCATTTTGGGGGAGGAGAGGTGCTGCAGGGTGTGCAGCAGGCCTAGTGAACGGGATGTTCAGGGACTGCTCCCAGTCAGGATTGCCAAGAGGGCTTTCCTGTGGGGCTCCAGGGTTTGGTTGCCTAGAGAAAGCATGCAGGGAAGCTTGTGGAGAGGCACAATAATTCCTTCTCCCCTCGAGTGAGGCAGTGCCATTGTGTGGCACAGCATTAAAGCTCCTCCTGGTCCCGTCCATGCCATGTCAGGCTCTCTGTATGGGGATCCTCAACATGTGAGTATTAAATACAGCATCTGCTCTCATCTAAATTGTGGTTGTCTTGGAAGATGTTGGCCTGGGCCGTGTTGCGTGGGGTGGCTGAGGCGCAGCTACCTGACCTTGTGTGGGAATGTGTGTCCGGAGCATCACTAGGATGCATGTGAGACCACCTGGTCGTAGATGCTCAGTCAGGAGGATCTGGAAGTCCTTGAGCTGGACCTCGAGCTACATCCTTCTCGAGGCTGTCCCATACCTTCAGCTTGTGAAGACTCGATCCTACGCTGGCAGACGTTGCTGAGAGCGTGGGAGCTCCACCTTGCCCAGCCAGATGGGCTACTCTTCCCTTGGCCTCTGTTGTTAGGTCATGGTGTTTTTTCTCCCTCTCCACCTATATGACAGAGGAAATATATCAGCTGGCCCCGTATGTGTTTTTCTAGCTGCCTGGTGTCAGGTTTGCTCCTACGAACCCTTTGGTTTCCCTCTTTAACAGGTCTCAATTAGCCCAGTCTCCCACCCTGGCTATCATTAGCTGTAAAGGAGTTGCTGAAACCTCTTGACAGATCTTGGTGTTGGCTATAAATAATTCCCTTTGACGCTAGTGGTTGTCTATATTACTTGCTCTCAGAAGCGTTTTATTGTCTGTCTGTACCTGTGGGGGCTGGAGACTTCTTAAAAACTTGTTTTTGGAGGCAATTTCCCACCAAACCTTCTCAGCCAGAGGAAATAAACAGCTGCAGTAAGGCGATCGTTTGTCTTGGGTCTGGTCCTACGAGACAGGGAGAGCCAGTTTTCCAGCCTGGATATGTTGTTTGGCCCCATGATGTAGGGAACAATATTTATGTATGGGAGCAAAACTTAAAATGTGCCCTTGGTGGGAAGTTGGTGGGAGCTGGCTGAGAGTTGCTGCTGGTGTTTTGAGCCCCTAGTGCAAGAGGCAAATCTTGATGAAGTCGGGCTGGGTTCACTGGATGCTGCAGAACAGCCGTCATTCCTTCTGCTGCGCAGCTGAAGGAGAAACAGGAGGGTTTGAAGAGCCGGGGAAGTGTTGTACTGCTTGAAAGAGCCAGGCAATGTGCTACTGAGGTGGGTTAGTGGAGTGGAAGAGTCCTCTCTGACATCCCAAACCATTTGTTCTTGCCTGTTTCCCTGTGGTTTGGTTTCAGCAAAGAAGATAAAGGGAAGATCCATTTAGATCTCATCAGGGCTGCCCTTACAAACCCCAAGGGCAGCTCAGGATGTCTTGTCTGATCCTTTCTCCCAGGGTAGAGATGCTCCTTTACACCCAGCTAGCAGTCAGCCCCTTTTTATCAGCCTGTTTGCTGCCCAGCTTGTTCTGGTGTAACCTAGAAGATGTTTTCCTAGGTCCCAGTGACCCAAGCACACAGGAGCGAGCTGTGGATGCCGCACTGTGGATGCTGTAATTTGTTATCTGTTCATACCTATCCAACACCCTGGGTGAGGGCACAGCCACGGTGGGAGCTGTGCGGCTCTGCAGCCAGTAGGGTGCAATTAGTTTGCCAGGTCAGTAATAAACCAAAGGTCTAATCTCTGCTTATCTTGATCTTTTGGTCTTGGATCTGCCTGAAGCAGCGCTTTGTGTGGAGGGCTGGATGTTGGGGCAAACCCTGAGCACCCAGCCTGGGTGTGTCGGCAGGTCTCACACGGCTCTGCTGCTTTTAAGTAGTTGAGTGTTTGTGGCCAAGGACTCCACAAGCGAGGACTAACCTGTAATGAACGCTGCCATTGGGTTTATTTCATTTAATTATGCATAACTCACATGCAATTAAAAACACACTTGCCCTTCAGCAAAGTAGGAATCTCTGGAATAAATCAGCCAGGTGGGAACTATTTGGAAAATAAGCAAAACCCCAGCTCGGTGTAACGGGAGGGTGTTTGAGACAGGGCTGTTTTTATGCTGACAGCAATGTTATCGCTGTAGTAAAGAGCTCACTGCAGGTGTGGATGTGAAGAGTGAAAGGTGTGAAGGCTTCAAGCATTTGTATTTGCAGCCAGGACAGGCTGAGCGGGTTGTGTCAGACGCAGTGATCTCGGGAGCAGCTGGAAATTCCAGTGGATAAAGTTAATAGTAGCTCCAATGGATGTGGAAATGGAAATAAAATAGCACCCTATAACATCGCAGCTGCTTTCCCCGGCGTGGCCCCTGCCTCGCTGTAAGTAACTGGGTTTGTAAAACTGAATGTTCCTCTTATCTTAAAAATACAGGGTTTTATTTTCTGAGTGTAGCAGCCGTGTCAGTGCCGTGGCTTCCTGACAACTGCAGAGGTCTTGAAGCCGTCCTGTGTCAGCAAGCAGCTTCTTGGTAATACAGCCTTTATAAAAAAGGGAAGAAGTGAAAATAAACACATCTGATTTTTAATTGCCTCTGCAGCAGAGCCCTGGGTGTTGGAATATTTTAACACCTGCCTAGCTCAACAGTTGCTTATTGTTTGTGGGTTTTACAGCAGAGCCCAAACTGTCACGTGCAGCTGCGGGCGGGCAGGGTTTGCACGAGACGTTGGGACAGAGCAGCAGGAACCCCGAGAGGAGCCAGGAGATATTTCTGGGCTTGCTGAGAAAAGCTGAGGATCATTCAGTGTCAAAGTGGTTGCAGGTGAAGCAAGCTGTGCTTTGATGCCAGGTTTCAGAACTGTTCTGCTTTGAGATGTTCGCCACAAGAGCTGTGCGTTTGCTTTCCTGGAGGTTGGGGTTTGGAGCAGCAAACGTGGTGCTTGAGCCTACTTCCCATCCCCTTCTTGCTGGGGAAGAGGAAGAGGACAAGCCAGATTCTGGTTTTTGTGTGTCAGCAGCAAAGCCACTGCCCGACTCTCCCACCTGTGCCAAGCACACGGCAGCAGGGTTTGGCCTGCGTATGCTTTGTGCCTGCTGTTGGTGTTTAAACGTTAAAAAAACCAACCCAGAACAATGTTATCTCTCTTCCCTGGAGCAGGGCTGAGTTTCATAGAATCATAGAGCAACCAGGTTGGAAGAGACCCACCAGACCATCAAGTCCAACTGTTCCTATCAGACACTAACCCATGTCCCTCAGCACTTTGTCCACCCGTCCCTTAAACCCCTGCAGGGAAGGTGACTCAACCCCCTCCCTGGGCAGCCTCTGCCAGTGCCCAATGACCCTTTCCGTGAAAAATTTTTTTCTAATGTCCAGGCTGAACCTCCCCTGGTGGAGCTTGAGGGCTATTCCCTCTTGTCCTGT
>WAAB01003894.1:236349-248795 GCA_013389865.1 Piaya cayana
TGATAAAGACATTGAACAGGGCTGGACCCAGCACTGAGCCCTGGGGAACCCCACTTGTCACTGGCCTCCAGCTGGATTTAACTCCATTTCCCACCACTCTCTGGGCCCGGCCAGCCAACCAGTTTTCCACCCAGTTTTTGCTGTGCTGCTGCCGTGGAGGGCAGGAGGCTTTGCTCAGAGGTGATGCCCCTGAGAATGGGGATTTCAGTGGGGTTCCTCCTCACTCTGGATGCACTCCAGAGGTGGAAAGACTCCTGCTGGCTTCAGGGGGTTCCAAGTTCTTCCCTTTTTGTCATCCTCTCAAAGATATTTAATTAGCTGCGTAAACATTAATGTCAGCAGTTGCAGTTTGTGGGTGAGGGCCAAACAGTGCCCACAACCCCCCTGACCGTATGCTTGTGTTTGGCAAAGGGCATCCTCTCCCTCCCTTTCGAGGCGCTTCAAAGGCTGTTTAGTTTGTTGGTGTTTGGTAACTGGGGAGGACGGTTCACCACACAGCTCAGGAGAACTTGAACAATCTTGTTTGAGGGAGGAATTAAAATAAAAAGCTGTGGTTTTTTTTTTTAATCTCCTGTGCTTCATTTTACTTTTATTTTTTTTTAAGAGACACTTCTGCCTGACGTGTTAAAAACACACCCTTGGAGCTGCTACAGCAAAGCTGATCCTTGGGCGTAGTAAAAGGTTTAATGTATTTTTGTAGGATCCCTTTACAATTCCCACAAGAGAATCCTGCTAGGAAAAATAGAGCTACAAAAAAAGTTTTACAGTTGTTTAAAAATAGCAGAACCAAACCAAATTTCCAGGTATTACCAACTGCCTCCTATTTAACAGGTGAAAGATATTTGAGCCCGATGTGACTCGTCAGTGCAGTTGCTGCCACTGGATAATGTGCTTTTACAACTTGCCAGGTCTGTGTCAGAGACGTGCGACTACATGTGGCCAGTTTCTTTCCTCTCTCATCTTGGAAAAATAAATCCCTACTGTCTAGCCACGGAGGAGGATGTGGGTTTTTTCCACAGCATATAGTCTTTGGTGTTCCTATAGGAGATGCTAAATATAAGCAGTGGTCCAGGTAGCTTTGACTAAATAAGCCAAACGTGGCAGAAGGGAGCTCTGCTTCGTCTTAGGGGCCACAGGGGGATTTATGGGCCAGAATGGAGGATTTTCTGAGCTGTGGCTGAAACCTGCAACCCTGGTGTAGGGTCGGCTGCCTATCGTGTGTGGTGGGTCAGGAGATGGCAGCGAGGCTTTCCAGGTGACCAGTCTGCAAAGACCCAAGATGTTTGAGTCCGGGACCACCTGGCCTTCCTTCATGCGTCCTTCTGGGAAATGGGCTCTTGAGGCCTCTGTCCTCCTTGAGTGGATTGCAGTCATGGAGCAGGGGAGAGCAGCAGTGGTTGGTTTTCTCAAGGCTCCTTTCTCTTTATTGCCAGATCGCAGGAGTTGCACCTGAGGACTGAGGCGCATTCCTATCTCTCTGACCTGACCAAGCCATCAGACTTGGAGTTCATTGAAACCAAGAGACCGCGCCTGGATCTGCTTCAGGACCCCCTGATGCGGCACTCGCCTCTCCTGAACCAGAGCCAGCAGGGAGGGACAGAGGATCTCTCAAAGGTAAGGGGACAGCGGACCAGGGTGGTGGCTGCGTGCGGGGTCTGTGTCTGTGGATCCCTTGCTTTGTGTTGAGCTACCTGTGAGGCTCTGAGCCGCTGCTGAAATTGCTGTAGATGGCAGTTCCTGAGGCATCAAACAGTGCTTGGTGGTGTTGGATGATGTTCACTGAGGTGGGGTGACCACTTGGGGTAAACAGAAGCATGTCAGCTTTCCCCATTATTGTTACAGTCATGGGCTTGCATTTACTGGGCTCTTAGATGCAGCAGAACAACTTGGAACTTCCTGTAGGCTGAATTAGGGATCATCATGTCTGGCTTTTCTGGATACTGTGCCCTGATTTGATTTTTACTTGACCTTTCTCATTTATCACGTCTCTTTATTTAATATTCGTGTTTGAAGGTTTTAAATTGGTTGCTGATGGCTGCTTAATATAATCTTCCCCAGGAAAGGCTCCCTTCTCTTAGTCTCATTTAACAAAGCAGATTGTTTACTCGCAGTTGTCCCCTCTGCACATGTAATAAACGTTGCAAAAGAGAAATCCCTTGCTTAAGTGCCTATTTGGATTTATTTTTGTGCTCTGTTGGGGTAAATTGTATTTGATTTTACCTTGAGCTTGGATGTATTCCTGGTTGGCAGGAAGGTCTTGCTGGATGAACATGCTGGGAGCTTGTGTTGCCAATGTGAGTTCCAGTGCTCTGAGCGCCAAAGGTTAGTGCAGCTGCAGGCTGGACCTCAGGGATGTCTGAGTGAAATGAAATGGAATTCGCTTCCGTACTCAGAGTGATGGGGATGACTTGCTATATCGCTGTGGGGGCCAACTGCAGCAATACATGAGCAAGAAAGCTCTTGTTTGGGAGTGCCAGGATATTCAGACATCTCTTACCTGTACAGTACTGGTGGGTCTTATGTGAGATCCCTCTGAGCTGTCACAAGAGAGAAGGATGCTTCACTGTGGGGTGGTTCAGATGCCAAGGGAGGCCTGGCTGGATGCTCTGGAGGAGAGAGCTGCAGGGACTGCCTGTTAGGAATGGTGAGCTCATGCTGGAAGGGATAGATGGAGCAACTCTTTAAGAGCTATTTTGGAACTCACAGACCTTGAGAAATGCACCAGACATCATCTTACTCTCTAGGTCTTGATGATGCGCATATTGCCTTGGAAAAGATGTAAAGGTGTTGTGGCTCTTCTGTGTCCCATTTTTGCTGCTCTCCGAGGTGCATCCTAAAGAGGCAAAGCTGTGCACAGGTGGGAGCCTGCTCCCCATACCACTGGGTTGTGTTGTAGTGGCTCTGGGCTCTACAGTGTGCCTGGGAGGTGCTGGGTTAGGTGGCTGGTGGGCAAAATAAACTGCTGGCCACAAAACAAAAAATTTCCCTCTCCAAAGACATGAGGAAACCAGGATGGCTTTTCTGTCTGCACATTATTTCCATCAGCAGTTCTGCTCTGCTGCTCACAGGAAAACCACGTATTGTCTCAGCTATTTGTTTCTAATAGGCAAAGCCGCTCTTGAGGCATTAGTGGGTGAGTCCAGGGCTGCATTTGCTTCTTGGTCTGTGACACATTTCCAAGAATTACGTGCATTTTATGGGGCTTAAAACGTTTGTTAATGAAAGAGAGAGAGAAAAAACTGAGAGATAGAACTCGGCAAGAGAAGATTATGCTTTTAGTGGGGCCATTCGCAATTTCAGAGTCTGGAAGGAAGAAAAAAATGTTGTGTTCCTGGTTGGTGAGAGACTAAGTGGAGCTGGATTAGTCACTCAAAACTAGCTGGGGCTGTTCGCAGAATGGGTTTCATGGAGCTCACTGCAAGATTCGAATGCCTCTGCCGTTGGAGTGGTTGGGAGCAGAAGGCAAATCTGGGCTGTAGGGCAATGTATCTGCCTTTGCAGCTTGGGAGATTGGACTCTGTTGGCTTTGTTCTTGAGCAGTCATCTTTGGACTAGGTTAGAAACTGCTTGTGGACGTTAAGGTCATGGTAAATCTTCTGCATCACCCTGAGCCATGTTAAAGGAGCTGTTCTGGGTGGGCTGGTCCAGAGGAAGCTTCAAGAGCCAGCTCTGGACATCTGCATATCCAGGCCATTTACACATGTAAAACTGCTTCCTGTGTCCATGCAAAGCCCGCAACAGTTGAATTTGACACTGGGACTCTGATGGTCTAAACCACTGTCTAGAACAGCAGGTAAAGACCTTCTTGAGAGGCTGTCTGCTGAGCTCCGTGAATGCTATCACCTCCTCTGCCTGGCTGATGTGACTTCCTAAATCAGCACATCACGACACGGCCTGTCCTGGCAGCGAATTCCTACTCGGCTCCATCCCTGCAGAGGCTGCCACACGCTTCTCTTCTAGCAGCACTGTTTGTTCCTGCTTGCTCAGAATGTCCTCCATTCTCAGGAGTAATTCTGCAATCTTCTTCCCTTCCTGCAAATGCACTGCAAGGTCCAGAGATCTCTGAGCGTGTCCCTGCACGATAGGATGCGCGTGGCAGTGGGATGTGTGTCCCAGTGACCAGAGCCAGAGAGAGGCATTTGCTATTCCATCTGTGCTGCTGACTCAGTGCCTGACAAAGTCGTCTGATACTTTATCTAGGGCAGCTTTGCAAACTGGGTGAGCTCTCGGGGTGAGATGCACCACGTGAGTGTTACTAAACACTCTGGTCCTTGTTTAGACAGAGCGTTGTAGTTGTTCGCTTACCCCTTACCCCATTCCACGTTGTTGCAGTCACTGCGTGGGGAGGAGCTCAAGTTACTCATCAGAGTAACAGCGCTAGGACTGCTTTTTGATTTTGCAAATCAAGCTAACTCTTGCAGGGCAAAGAACTGCACCGAGCCCTCAATAAAACAGGTAGGGGTTTGGTCATATGCTCTGGGTGCCAGTCCAGCTATCCCAAGGGTGTGACTGTAGTGCAGCTGTAATTGATGTGGCTTTCAGGCAGTGGCTCTGTGTTGGTCTCTGGTTTCAGAGCGGTGGTGGAACTGAGGTGTAGATTTAGGCCTGTGGTGGTGTGAGCTTAGCATGTCCCTGATAACTGCTGAGGACATTGGGTTTGCCAACCTTCAGCCCAGAGGGATGTTAACGCCATTCCTGTACTTTTCCACGCCCTTTGTTTTGGGCCATAATCTCTGCTGTGAGCACAGATGATGGAGTCATCGTACCAAATCCTGGTAGGAGATTCCAGAGCTTTTCCTCAAGAGAAGTGTCTTTTATTCCTCGTCTACCTTTCCTAAATGTGGGGTGAACTGGGCCCCTTAACCCTGTTGAGGATGACTGCAGCCTCACTCTGAGCAAGGTTTGGTTTCTGAGGAGGTAATGTCTTCTATTAGATCAGTGCATTATAGCTGGAGAAAACAGACGTGGTTTTGGGCAGAGTGCCTTTCAAAAGCAGCAGCTTTACAGCTAAATCTCAGTTGGTCTAGTAAAAAGATATTACCTTTCCTTATGAACCTCACGTTGCTCATATCCTCAAACACAGGTTTTTCCTTTTCAAGCTGTGGAAGCAGAAGGTTTTCTTGCCTGCTTTCCTCCACCTCAGCATCTTTTTTGCTGTGAGAGGGATTGCTGTCACGTTGCTGCAGTGCCGTAGTCCTGGGCTCCTGCTGCTGGACATGGGCAGGAGGACTCTGGTGAGGCCTGTTTGCTGGGATAGAGATGAGATCTACCTCTGTGCCTCTGAGAAGGTGCTTTCTTGAGCTGGCTGAGAATAACCAGGCGCAAGACTAAAGCAGGACTGTTTTTTCCATCACTGTGGGCCTGGATGCGAGGCTCGCTGGAAGAGATGCCGTGATGCAGATTGGCTGGGTGTGCTCTTGGCAGAGATGCAGGACCTGGTTCCCAGGGCCCTCCGTGGCTTCTGCTTTTTTTCCAATA
This sequence comes from Piaya cayana, assembly GCA_013389865.1. Classification (NCBI taxonomy): domain Eukaryota; kingdom Metazoa; phylum Chordata; class Aves; order Cuculiformes; family Coccyzidae; genus Piaya; species Piaya cayana. The sequence goes on from WAAB01003894.1 coordinate 241,828, forward strand.
GAGAAAGTCACAGACCTTCCTCACATAACAAATAGGAGTAAAACAGACAGCTCCAGAGCAGGCCAGTAACGTTTCTGCACAATCCCCTGTCCCTGTGTGTACGTGCGCAGCTGGTGCTGCGTGTGACCCTGCCCCACAGGGCTGGTAAGCGTGGCACGTCTGGTTGAGCAGCGCCTGCTCTCCCCTCTCCAGAGCTGGTTAGTCCTGACTCTCCCCTTCCATCTCTTCTGATTCCCATTACGCTTCCACTTGCTGTTACTCTCATTTCTGAGACCGCTTTTCCACCACGTACGTGGTTTGCTGCTCCTTCCTATAGGATGTGAGTCAGTCGTGATTGGCATTCAGTCCCCTCGCAAGGCCTGGCTGGCTGCGCTCGCACACAGGTTGTTGCTCCAGCAGGAATATGCTGACAGGGAGCCGTGTGGTCCCTCGGGTGCGGGGCTGGGTGGAGGCCTAGGAAACCTGAACCTTGCTGCCATCTGCCCTGGCACGGTCGCTGGTCACCGGGTAAGTCCCTTTCCGTATCTCCGATTTCCCCGTCTGTACAAGGGACAATGCCACTTCCCGCTTTTGTAAAATAATTAACAACTATTGATGGAAAAAAAGGGCTATTAAGGAGCCTTGTGTTGTTAGGACTTGGAGTCTGCTTTACATTGTGGAAGGCTTTTAATTTCTCGCCTTTCTGCATGAGTGGTTTTGTTCTGTGGACTAGAACCTGCAATAAGAAGTGGAAGGGGGGAAGTTTGGAAGAGACAACTCCGAGGCCAGGTAGTACGTATGGGAAAGCTGAAATTAGGGCAAAGGGTATTTTACTTTAATGCATGTTAATGTAGCTTTAAAAGCAATTAATTGAAAAAGGAGGAATTAACACATTTAAAATGCCTTTTTAATGATGCATTGAAGCCAGCATTGTATATGCCAAATTTCACACTGGCTGCCCGTTCCAGAGCCCAATTTACAATGAACTCCTGGAAAACAGGCTGTGGGATGGAAAAGCTCTTGGCTCGCCTGCTAACGCCTGCCCCGGCCGCAGGCTGGCAGAGCGCTGAGGACAACCAAAAGGCCTTTTGGGAGCCCTGCTCCCCCCTCACTGTGCTGGCCGGCTCCTTGGCAGCGCTGTTCCCTGGGAGCTGCTCCTTCCATCCTTTGCCCAACGTGCTGGGGCGGAGGAGCAGGAGGCTGGAAGCAACCCTGGCAGAGTTTGCGCTGCTGCGGGGAGGGATGCTTGGAGGGGCAGCAGCGCAGCCCCAGGTGTGGGTAGCAGGGTGGGCTGGGAAATCACCAGTCGTGTTTCTGCTCCGTGGCTTTGTTATGGGAACATTGATCTGTTGCTGGGATTAACCTCTCAGAGTTTCCAGTGGGTTGGTCTCGCAGTTATTAATGAAACTGGCTGGAACTTGTGTTGACCTTGGCAGAGGCCCCACTTGGCTTGGAGGTAACTGGCAAGAGCATAATCTCTAATTGAGTAATCCAGTGCTGGGGGAAGGGAGCGGAGGGGGTGGAAGCGCAGCAGCGCTTTGAACTGGGAGAGCCGTGGTGCTCCGACAGGATGCGTAGGAGTGGAGAAGGGCACTGAGCACGACGGCCACCAAGGGAATTAGCAAGCAAAAAGGAGGCGGCAGCTCAGTTCCTGCACCCTGGGCTCCATCTTGTAGGAACCAGCCCTGGATTCCAGCGCCTCCCCGTGATTTATTGCCGTGGAACAATAGCACAGAGGGGCTGGAGAAGCAAATGAAGCTGTGAACATCAGCTGTCCCTGGGCGCGCGTCCTCCCATAGCCTCTGAGTCTGCAGCGTGGATCGCGCTGGACTCTGCCTTCCCTGCTGGAGGTTGTTTTTCTCTTGGGGGAAAAAGAGCTCAGGGCTTGTTACTGGTGCTTTTGCTGGAAATCCACAAGTGGGGACCCAGCACCAGTGCAGGACTGTCCTCTTTGGCCGTGCACCTCTGCTGTGGGAGGAGGAGCTGTGGCTGTGGTGCTGGCACCAGTGCTGCTGGCACCCTGCCTGCTCCAGCTTGTCTGAAACCCGAGTGAGACGCAGAGCTCTGCACTGGTGCTTGGTCAGCCCTGTGAAAGGTGACCTGCTTCAAATGACTGGCTGTGAGAAGAGAATAATTCTCGCCCCGTGAAAGGTGAAATACCTCAAACATCTTGCCAGAAGAAATAAAATTCTTGCCCTAAGGACTATGGGGTGCTCAGTGCGAAGTCTGCGTGCATTGTGTGGCCTCCTGGCCGCTTCTTGGAGGAGCAGACCTCTATGGAAGTGACTCTAACCTTAGACCTGAGCGATGAAATGAAACAATTTCAGTGGGTACAAACATACCTACGTCTTTCCTGCTTTTGTCCTCCTTCCTCTTTGGAGAACAGTGTTTCTGATTAACTCTCCGTGCAGCCTTCGTGGCTGGGAGGTAGGCTGGGCTTTCCCTGTGTTCCCAAGGCTGATGGTGCAGTTGGGTCCCCACTGGGAGCACCTGGCATGGGGCTGTGGAGTTCCACAGCTACAGGAGCATCCTCCTGCAACGTCTTCAGCGTCCACCCATCTGCTGTGCGGTTGCTCATGCTGTCGACTTGTGCCTGATAAAAATCTGACTGCAAAAAAGAATTCGGTGGGGTGGAGGAGGGTGGCGAGAGGACTTCGCATTAGGGCAGCAATGATTCAAAGCTCCTTCTGGGAAGATGAGGGAGATGTTGGCATTCTCTGTCATTCCAGACATATTTGAAAGCTGAAATATTTGCATAGTTCACATTGTCACAGTGCAAACACTTTTGGCTGGATTTCTCCTTTCCACTGCTTTCCTCCCTGTTCCAAAGATACCTTCCAAATTGCGGGAGGATGGATGCATGTGAGTGTGGGTCTGGCTCCTGGGGCGTGCCTGGGAGCTCGTTGCGTTGCCCGCTGCGAGGTAGCCCTGCCAGGACGTCTGCGAGGGCTTGTCAGCAGCTCGTGCACCAGCTCAGAACGGGAAGCCAAGGGAGCAAACAGATGGAGGAGTGTTGTATCTGGAATGGGATGCTCCATCTCATGCACAGACTCATGCTGGTTTCATTTGAAAACCAGATGCTGTCAGGCATTGCGTAGTCCTTGTGAGATGTTCAGCTCCTCCAGCCAGCCCCGCGGCGGGGAGGAAAGGGAGGGAGCAAGGTTACTGACGACACAACTGATTGTGTCCCGTTTTTCAGCTGACTTTCCTTGTAGCTGAAGAACTGGCCCAAGAGACTTGAGCAGGGCAGGGAAAGCCCCTGTGGGCTGCAGAAATGCTCTGTAGGCAGGATGTAAAAGCTGAGCTTGGGTTTCCCTGAGATCCCTGCAGTCCCACTCTCTGTGTCCTGGCTGCTCCTGTGGTCTCCAAGCCACGGACAGTGGGGGCTGAGGCATGGCTGGGAAACAAACAGGAGAACTGACAGTTTCTAGAGCACAGGTGGTTGTTTCACACTTCTTTGGCTCATTTGTGGTGATCGACATCCAAAACGACCTTTTAAATTGTCTTTCAAGCCGCAGCGGTGGAGAAGGGCCGTGCTATAAGGCTGGCTGCTTCTTGGAGCCTGCTCCATCATTTACATAATTGGACTTTTCTGTTCCATTCAGTCAATATTACAAGGCTTGCGCAGTGTGACATCTCACCTGATCTGCTTGAGGGAAAGAAAATCCCTTGACTTAGCGTGTCTCACCCCTGTAATTGGAAGAAATATTGCTGGTTTTCTCCACTTGCAGCAGGGCACTGTTATGAACTGGGTGCAAGACATGGATTCAAGGAGATTTTTCTCCATCTTTTAATTGCTTGTACGTCTGTTAGGTACATCTTATTTTCTTTAATAGCTAGGATTTGTAATTGCCCTGTTGTATCTTGAAAATATGGAATAGCAATGTTAGTTTGCTACTTAACTTTGTCGGCCCTGAGATGGAAGTGGGGCTGGGGTGGCAGCAGCTGACTCTGAAGTGCAGGGATGGTGCAGGGTGAGGGCTGTGGCTGCCACCGCTGCTGTCCGCCTGCTGCCAATCTGGTTTTGCACATTTGTAGTGAAAAAAAGAAGCCCCATCTTGGAATAAATTTTCAGGGAAGAGTTATTCCTAGTATCAAGAGTCCTGGCTGTTTTCTTCTTCCCTGGCAGTTTCAGCCTGATCTGGGCTGCTTCTCTTCCCTCATCTTCTGGGAGGGAGTGTGGGTGCTGCTGGGCACCAGGTGTTGCTCCAGCTCCCGCTGGATCCAGGCGCACCCTGGGGTGGGATATGTGGTTCTTCCCACTTCCAGTTAGTGCAGGCCACGAAGGGGTTATTACTGATTCTCAAGCATGTGTGTCTTCTCACGGGTGAATTCAGCCTCCCTTCTTATTTGGCATCCCCGCGTGCCCCTCCTCGCCAAGAGTCTTCATAGGGAGGGTGAGGGATTTGGTGGGAGCAGCTTGGGTGTCTTCGCTGTGAATGTACAGCACTGAGCACAGTTTCGGTGCCGTACTTTTCCATCGTTATGAAATGCAGCCCATCCACAGTTCTCACTCACACAACGAAAGCCAGTAAGTTGTAACACCAATCAGATTAATTTTATATGCTGTGTTATGAGGAGGAGGGTATTTCACACTAAATCCTTCCTTCCCGGCGCTGGGTGGAAAACCATGGAAGAGATGCAAGAGCAATCGATGATGTTCGCCTGCTGTTGCTGGAGGGGATAGGGTGGGGGAGTGATTTCAGGGATGGATTTGGCAAAAAGGAGTTGCTGTTCTTTGTGCCTGTGGTGATGGAGCTGTAATCACATATTGAACATGGCAACAGCCCTTGCTAAAGCTCCGTGACTTCACGTCCGTGCTTTGTGGAGCCTCATCTCCTAACAACACCCTCAGCATCGATAACAAGAGAGGAGCTGTTGAGTGCCAAAGGGCCTTGCACGTAATCGCTCGCTGAAAGCCTCCTTTCTTTTGGGATCCAAACCTGCTTTTTAAACATAAAAACACTTTGTCTGCGTTTTAGGCAGAGAACATTCTGAGGGTTTTCTGGCTTGCTCCACCATGAAATGCTCTGCAGCTCCGTGCTGGATGGGGGGGCTGCGGGGCGATGGACACTGGTGTGTGTCAGGAATGCTGGCTGCGTGCTCAGCAAGCAGAGAGGGGTTGTTTTAGGACAAGCTGACAGGCCCTTGGCTTGTTCTGCTGCTCTTGAAAAATGTAATTCTCATTCTTGGCACCTTTTTCCAGGCAAATAAGGAGCAAAAGCACGGTGGAATCTGCTCCTTCTGCCCTTGGAAACGGGCTCCTGCCCAGCGGGAGGCATGTGCTCTGTCCTAGCCCTGGTTTGGTGAATTGAAAGCAGAGATTAGCGGGGGGAGAAGCAGCGCAGGACCTGAACCACCTCCTGGCAGTCCTAACTTAAATCTAGTTCCTCTTTGGTCACCTTAGCGCTTTGTCCAAGCATCTTCTGCATATGGTGGTGTTGAACCCAGCTTCTGTTCACCTTCATCCCAGCCCAGGACAAACAGACCCTTTGATCCTGCCGGTGGTACCCTTCCCTGCAGGATGCAGGGGAAGAGCAGGGCTCTCTGAGCAGCAGAGAGGATGGGCAGCAGATGTGGGATTGCCCAGCGCCTGGTGCCTCTGCCCATTCCAAGGGGATCCCTGAGGGCTGCGGAGCTCCCAGTGCCCCACACTAGTCATGCTGGCAGTGAGTTTCTCCGCTGCTTGCCTTTCCCAGCACTTTATCACCTCCCCTGCCTGCGCGGTAGCGCTTCCTTGGCTCTGATAGCTGCCCTGACAAGGGACGTGGCTGATTTCTCTCCTCCCTGTTCCCTGAGGAGCAGCAGTGATCATTTCTGCCTTCTGATCTCTGCGTTGGATGCCGTCTTTCCCATGACTGCTTAAGAAAGAACCATTGCCTAGTGCAAATCAAGCCGTCCCACGTGGTTACACAACTAAACCAAGCACAGGCTTTTATTTCAGGCTGTTTTTCAGGTCTGCGTTATTTTATCTTGTGCCAGCCCTCCCAGGTATGACGCGGAGCAGATTGCCCCCAGCAGCTCGCGTTTCTGCCTCGGCAGCAGGCAGGATGGCAGATGTAAACACAGAAACATTACGCTCTTTCAGACAGTAGAAGCTACTAAAGAATAGGCAGATTTGTGTATATAAATATAGAGCATGTGTTATATTCATGGCTTTTGATGTATTTGGAGAGGGATTTGTAAATTTTGCATCTGTGAATGTTTCTTGTGGATGTACTTTTCCACAGGTTTTCAACTAATTTTCAGCTTATATATTTTTACATATATATACTCATATATATATACACACACACATATATGTGTGTGTGTGTATAGATATATGCTGCCCTACGTACTTGTAAGCTGTTTTATCAAGGGCTGCTTCTAGCTGTGCAGTTCAGTGATCCTGAGATCACTGACTAGAAAGGCTTGCAGTCTGGAGCAAAGCTAAATATTGATCTGAATCAATCTGGGTGCACTTGGAGACATCACTGGTGTTCATGAATACAGCATAATCGCTGATCGGAGTGGGGAAATTTCATCATAAAGGCCCCAAAAGGGAGGTTTATTATTGCTTTCTTCCAAATGCCTGAATTTTATTAGCTTCAGTCATTCTTGGCAGGGCAGTGGAATGGGATTTTATAGTTAGCAAAGGAAAAGTAAACACAGTAATCATTTCACAGCCGCGTGGCTGCCAAACCAAGATGGAAATTCCAGCCTTGGTGGGAAGCTGCTGCTTTGCTAGCAGATAATAACAAATTCACTGTGGGCTTATTCCTGCTATAGGAGCTGAGGTGTTTGGGTTCTTTTCTCTAACATCCTGGCCTGGAGAAGCATGGGTTTTGGGGCTTCTATACAGAATCAGGGCAGAGGTTTGCTCTTTGGGTGACTCTCACAGCCATTATTGATTGGAATGATAGAATCATAGAACAACCAGGTTGAAAGACACCCACCGGATCATCGAGTCCAACCATTCCTATCAAACACTAAATCATGTCCCTCAGCAC
>WAAB01003894.1:248922-273011 GCA_013389865.1 Piaya cayana
CTCACTCCAGAGCCTCAACATCCTTGTGGTGGAGGGACCCACAACTGAACTGAACAGAATAGAACTGAACAGAAGTGGTGCTTCTGCCTCCTGAGCCTTTGGGAGCCATTCCATCCTGTCTTCTTGTTGGTTTTTGGTCTGTCCTTGGTCAGTCTTGCTCTGATCGCAAAGCTGATGCTGCTCCGAGTGTCACCCTTGAGACTCTGCGATGGTTCCTACACCCAGAGACCATCTCTGCTTGGCGAGTGGAGAGACTACAGTTCCATGGCAAAAAAAATTCTCCAAATAAATCTCAAACTCTCATGAAAGATTTGGTTTTCGTGTTTTTCTGGTGTTATCGAGGCAGAGGGCTTGGCTGCCGGCTCACAGCTGAACCAGCATGTGCCTGCGCTTCCTGCTGCTGAGGGGCAGTGTTTTGTCCCCCTTCTCTGGCCGCTGGCCTTGCAGATGGCCAGCACTGCTCAGGATGTGGCCTCCTGATGGAAAAGCAGGTGAAGGAAATGGCTCCTCAAGCAAGCCACGATTGTCGAGGCCCCCACTTCCATGTGTCTGCGCAGTTATTAGAACAATAAAGCATTAAGCACAGGCGGCTCTGGCTCTGAGTGATGGGCCTTCGCACCGGCTGTGCTTCCCCCTCGGCACGGATCCTCACCCAGCACCACACATGCCTCTTGCAACGCAGACTGATGCCTGTGAGCAACCGTGGCTCTGCCTCTTGTCCCGGGGTGCTGGGGACCACGGCCGGTGTGTGGTTTGTGCGTCGGGGGTGCTTCTGGCAGGCACACATGGTGCTCACCTAAAGCGGAGATGCCAAAATGAAGGGGGAGCTACACAGGCTTCAGGGGTGTGTTGGGGATAGATGAGGCTCTAAAAGCTTCCTTGAAAAGAGAAGCTGTTTCAAGGGAATCATAGAATCACCAGGTTGGAAGAGACCCACCGGATCATCGAGTCCAACTATTAAGTCCTCCAAGGAATGACAGAAGGTTCCCCCAAACAAACCAACCTCACAGGAAGCTTTGGGGTGCAGAAAGTGAATAGAAAACAAGACAAGATGCTGCGGATGGGGTTGTCTGGGTGGCAGCCAGTTCCCATAGGTGTCTTTGCCTTTGTGGTCTGCCTCCCAGCTGCGAGAGCATCACCGCCGTGTCTCCAAACCTATGGAGAGGTTACATCTGCTGTGGCAAAGCAATGGAGTGAGAGACAGGTTCCTTCAAGAAAAGATGCGGGGTTAAGGCTTTGTTTCCTCATAAGATGCATTGCTGTATATTTAAACTGAAAGACTAGAAGGAGCTGGTCCTTGACATTGGCTAAAATTTTACAAAAGCATCTCAGCAGCCATGAGCTGCGCTTCACGCTTACATGGATTTTTTGGTGTATCTACCGTGAGATGGAAGTCGGATCAACTTGGGCTTCTGATGCAAACACTGCTTGTTCTTTGCTTGTTGTCCTACCCAGTGGAGTTCACAGATGAGCTTCACTAGTGACCCTGGCTGCTTCCTGGCTGCTCCATTCTGCGCTCGTGTACATGTAGGTGTCTCACAAGCCATGCTGGTGTGTGTGCTGAGGTGCTCTGATAGAAAGCAGGAGACTTTACTGATAAAAATCGAACTTTTGGGATCTTAGCTAGATTTTTGGGGGCAGGGGATTTTTTTTGGAGCATTTACCATTAAGTCTGGTTTTCTTGCAGTCTTAGAATTTGTTTTTTACAGATGAGAGGTGTTTGATGTCCCATATTATACACCTGAGAGCACAACTCGAATGAACCCATGCATTAAGCAATACTAAAGAAGTGAGAGCGATGAAGTGGTGGCAGTTGGCGAGGGGAGCTCAGTCGGTTGCTGTAGGAGCAGTAATTTCTGTCTTTCAGGCTGGGAGTGAGCAGGAGTTAGGTGCTGGGACCCGTCAGCCCATGCCCAGAGTCCCAGGGGAGTTGCTGGTGGTCTGGCCTTGGCCCACAAGCTCTTGCATGTAAGAGGTGGGCTGAGTTGGTCCCACAATACTTCTCAGCCACTCTTAAAATAGTCTTAAGTCTTGCTCGAGTTTCCTTTCTCATTCAGGCTTCTCAATGGAGTTTAAAATCCTCTGTGATTTTTAAGGAAAATAATGTAGTGACGGCTGTGCAGATTGAGAGTGGAGGGAGGGAGCACAAGCAGCCTTTAGCTGTCTCTTAGTTGTGGCAGTGGTTAAATAGAGCTGTCTTCATTCATTCCCTTCCCTCCCCTCTCAGTCTGGCTCCCCTTCAATCCGACTTTGTGATATTAACACCATGTGCAGATCCTGATTAACTCCCTGACAGCTCTTGCCTGGGCTGCCCGGTGCTGCCCTGGATGCCCCCGTTGGGATTTGCGTGTCTGAGTCCCTCCAGCTCCTCAGCCTCCTTCCTTCTCCCTGGCAATGGGAGGAAATTTAAACGTTTCTGAAGAGCAACATTTCCATTTCAAAAGCTGTTCGCTCAAGTGCGTCTGGAGTGGGATTTCTCTCCCCCCAACTCCTCTCTGAATGGGAGCTTTAGAAGTCTCATTTCCTCTGCTTGATAACACCAGGCTGAGAAGGGCTTTTGTCTTTTCATTTCCCCTCAATTTTTCATTTTTAAATAAGTGATGTCTTTTAGAAGTTGCTCGTGGTGGATTTTCCCTCCCCTGCGTTTGTCTGTGTGCTGGAGGATGCACCTGGTGTCACCCAGAGGTTGCTGGGGTGCAGGACCTGCTCCCTTCCCCACAGAGCAGGTACCCACCCGGGTGCCAATCGCCTGCTGAGGCTCCTGCAGGCAGAGGATGAGGTTTGCTGGGCACGTCCAAGCCGATGACCCACACACGGCTCTTCCCAGCCACCCTGAGCAGGGGCTGACATGTCCCAGCACCCATGGACACCGCTTGGGGTGTGGATGGTGCTGAACCTGGCTCAGGATCCGGCCCCGTCTGATGATGCTGCAATATCTTTAATCACGCTGCCGCTTCCATCCTGCTTTATGGCTGGTGTAGCTGTGCCGTTGGGGTGAAATTTGGGTTTTTTTAACGTGATGCTTAGTGGAGGACAGGTGCAAAAGGGTGCAGTCGCCTGGCTCCTGCTTCTGTGGGACTGATGTGTGCTGCTGCAGGCATTGTCCCACTGGCATTCGTGCTGAGCATTCACTTGAGTATTGCACTACTAGAAAAGCAGGGATATTTTTCTGCAGAGACCTATTTTCCTTTCCAGTCTTAGCGTGGTGTGTAGGGTTTGAGGGCTTTCTGTCTTCTTGACAACTTGTTGGGGTCAAATCAGAGGGAAAACGCCTGCTGGGGTTAATGTGGACCTTAATGCTGTGTCCCTGTGCAGTTTGTGTGCTGGAAAGGTTGTTGTGTCCCTCTGGGGTCTTTTGGGTTTGGTGATGAGGAGCTTCCCAGGCTGTTGGAGGAGGTTTGGGGATTGGGCACTGCCTGCCTGCTCCTGGGGGTAAGGGGACCCCTGTTGCCTCCCTGGGGTCTCCCTAAAGAAGTTCCTGGCAGGGAAAAAAGGAAACCCAGGAGAAGGTGAGGATTGCGTGAGGCCCTGTTGCCACATCCCATGTTTCTGTGAGTATTCAGAGGTTCCTGTGAAAGCTGCTTGAAGTCAGCCGGTTCCAGGGAAGACGCAGGTGGTTTGAGCCCCAGACCGGCTGCTTTTCTGGGAGGAGCAGCAGTGGCTCTGCAAGGGGCTCCTCCGTTGCCTCTAAAATCCGTTTCTGCGAAGGCAGGAGGTGCTCACCCCACCACGCTGGCCAAGCGCCAAATCGGGCAATTAGAAAATTGCCTCCCTGCCTTTGCACTTAATGTAGTCGGAGGCGTTTTTCACGGCTTGCTCCTTTGAAGAGACATCAAACAAGCGCTCACCTCCCTCATATTTTGTTGACGTACATGTGTGGTGAGCTTGGAGCAGCCCCCTCCTTTTGGCCTCGGTAAACCCGAGAGATGGCTTAGTCACTCAGGTCGCGGTTTTGAATAACGCAGTGCAGGATTTTGACATGCTCCTAGGCCAATGGGTTATGTGCCTGGTGTCTTTTTCGTGCAAACCTTTACCTCCCCATGCTGTAATCTTGCGGTTGTTTTCCATCGCCGTAAGCCGGCACAGTTCCCCAGTGAAGCGGTTTTGCTCCTCAAACCAGGACGCCGAGTCTGTCTTTCCTCCTGGCTCCAGCCGTAGCGAGTGCTGGGTCCCCACTGGGGCATGGGAGGAGGATGTGCCCCGTCCTCCTCTGCTTCCTTGTCTTCCAGGGGAGCAGAAGTCCTGCTGGTTTAAACAAATGGCTCTGAGTTGCAAAGGGGAGAGGGTGAGGTGGTGTGTTACAGGGACAAGAATGTTCTCAGCAGCACAGGTGAATGACGGGTGGCTGCTGCGTGCCTGAATTATTAAATTAAATAGAGTTAAATAGACTTACAGAATGGTTTGGTTGGACAGAACCTCAAAGCCCACCCAGTTCTACCCTCCTGCCATGGGCAGGGACACCTCCCCCTGGATCAGGCTGCTCAAAGCCCCATCCAGCCTGGCCTTGAACACCTACAGGGATGGAGCAGGCACAGCTTCCCTGGGCAACCTAGGCCAGGGCCTCCTCACCTGCACAGTGAAAAATTTCTTCCTAATATCTAATCTCATTCTCTGTTCTTCCAGCTTGAAATCATTCCCCTCATCCTGTCCCTGCACTCCCTGATCCAGAGCCCCTCCCCAGCTTTCCTGGACCCCCGTTCAGTACTGGAACGTCACTATAAGGTCTCCTCAGAGCCTTCTCTTTTCCAGGCTGAACAACCCTGTCCTCATTGCAGAGGTGCTTCAGCCCTCAGATCATTGTCACGGCCTCCTTTGGACCCACTCTAACAGATCCGTGTCTTTCCTGTGCTGAGAGGAACATTGAAGTTGCAAACGGAGAGCTGGAGGAGCTCGCTGCCCTACAGGCTTCCCTGGCGGCCTTATCTGCTGAATACAAAGCTGATAGATTTATTTATTTATTTATAACATAAATCTGTGATTTTATGAGAAGGGTTATGAAATTCCTTCCCCCTGTAAATCCAATTTATTTGTCCTTCGTCTTACTTGCTGAAGGCATCAGAACACCATCCGTTCAGTACTCCAAACGAACTCCCATCTCATGCCGAAGGCATCACTGGGTGCTTTATGTCATCTTTGTCATTTGGTGGGTCGTCTCAAGCTTTACCTGCTGTCCAAACCATGACTCCTGCAGTTTCACCACCCTTTTAGGGCACAGTTGCTATTGGTGGGGAGCACCCCAAGGTCCATCCGGCTCAGCTCTTCCTTTGCCTTTGTAGAAGTACAGGCAGAGCGTGATAGCTGACCCGCACTGCTGGGTCCGCCCTCCACTCGCTCACTCAAAATCATTCCCTGGGCAAGCACCAAAAATGAGATTTATACTTTTTTTTTCTTTTTGACTTGGACCCTTTCTCAGAATTAACAAAAGGCAAATCGCTGGCATGGAGCAGTCTTGCCAGATGTATCAACTGCATTGAAGATGCTCAACGAATAGGTTCCCAGAATCTTTCTGAACGTTGCAGAAAGGCATATTTTCCTGTAAACTTGTTCTTGGAAGCAGCAGGGTTGTTTTGGCCGAAATTTACTATTTAGGAAAAAAAAAAAAAAGCCTAAAAATGCCTGAAGCGATATTCTGCCTGGAAAATTTCAGCCCAGACAGTTAATGATTTAACAAACTTCAGGTCAAGTGAAAATCCAGCGATGTAGAATAGGCAGTGTCGGGCAGTTCTTAACGAGAGGCGGAGCGATTAGCTCCTCTTTGTAATGAGTAGCTGCCTAGGTGAGAATTCATCGCTACTGCAAAGTCAGTAGGGAACAACGTACACATTCAATGCAATTATTATCCACTAATGGGGAAAGGCAGGAAAGTAATGAACAGCACAAGGTCCATTTGTCAGTCGAATGCCTTAGGCTGCCGTGGGAGTTTGCCTGAGCGAGGTCTTCCAGATTTGACCCGTTATCTTAGGCTGCCTCCGAGTCCGTAAGCCGCGTTTGCTGCTGCTTCTGTAATATCCTCTGATCTTGAGGTGCAGGGGCAGCATCTGTTCCGTATAAGCCTGTGGAACGGCTTTTTTGAGCACAAGCAGGTTTTGCAAGACCAGATACTGGGCTTTGGTCGTGCCTTTAAGTGCAGCACTCGCTGGAGAGGTTTTACCACCCTCATAAATCTGCTGGGGGGGTGGGGCGGGAGGGTCAGCATTTGGTACTGGTTTTGCAATTAAATTGCTTCAAGCTGTTGAAACACTGGGGAAGTTTTTTGACCTACTTTCGTGCAAGCTTAGAAATTGTTGGGATGTTTTCTGCCCTGGCTGCATGGAACTCAGCTGGATTACAGGGGAAAGGAATTTCAGAGGCCTTCTCATAAAGTCACAGATGTATTTAAAAAAAGAGATTTAATTGAAAAAAGTCAGATTTGTCTCCAGAGAGCTCCTTGGTCTCCAGCTTCATGAATTCCCATGAGAGCACGTACTGGGCTTCGTGCAGTGAAAGAGATCTCTGTTTTGCTCGTCTCTTCTGCCTGCGTGTGCTGTGGAGCTTAGGGACGGAGAAAGGAGGTGGGTGATGCCTCGGTCCCACACGCTGGTTGGCCAGGCATGGGAAAGCTCTTGGGTGGTGCAGAGCACTGTGGGTGCTGCCCGGAGTCACAGGGTGTGCACCAACACTAACACCCTGCTGGGGCAGTCCTTGGAGCGACTGCGGGGACACAACCCAGCCAGAATTAGGAATTAAAGCCCCGTTTGAAGGGCCGGACTGCTGAAAGAGCCATTAGCGCAGCAGATGGCCGCAAACAAAAGAACTGCAATAACTGGATGTACTTTTCACTGCTCAGGCTCCCTGGCTTCATAGTCGTGTGTCTCCTTGGGGAAAGGAGATGTTAGTTTTCAGCCCCTTTGACTTCCCCCTCCCTGTCAGTGCCATCGTCTTGGGGTTGCGGATACACCAGAAAGCATTGGATGCTTTTCCAGTTAGAAAAGAATTCCTGTGGTCCTTATTTAGCCCATTTAAGAGTTTTATGTGTTTGTGTTTGCCCTGAAACCTAATGGATGGAGGTGTGGGGTGTTGGCTCCCCAGCTTGGTTTTCATCCCAGGGCGTGTGGGAAAGTCCTGAGGCTCTGCGTCTGCTGGGCATGCGATGCGGCTCGGGTGCTTGGCTGGGGAGGACAGGCTGCAGTCTCTGCACAGCTTCACACAGGTGGGGTTTGGGGTGGTGTTGGGGGGTTTTACTGATGTTCCCCACCTCTGTGCTGCTGTGTGAGGCTCTGTTGATGGAGGCATCCTCACAGGCAGAGCACCCTGATCACAAACCTACCCTTTATTCGTGTAGGATTGGAGGGAAATTAATTTGAGCCCAATTTGAACAGCCCTGGCCCATCCTGCCTGCTTTGGCAATCTGCTCCAACCCATAATTGCTCTCATTGCTCTCTCCAACTACCTGAAAGGAGGTTGTGGAGAGGAGGGAGCTGGGCTCTTCTCCCAGGTGACAGGGGACAGGACAAGAGGGAATGGCCTCAAGCTCCACCAAGGGAGGTTTAGACTGGACATTAGGAAAAAATTTTTCACTGAAAGGGTCACTGGGCACTGTCAGAGGCTGCCCAGGGAGGGGGTTAAGTCACCTTCCCTGGAGGGGTTTAAGAGATGGGTAGACGAGGTGCTAAGGGGCACTAACGATCTGGTTTAGGAAAGCAGAGTAGACCAGGACTTAGGGAAGATGATGTGTAGGGCAAACATCATGGTGCTGGGCCAGAGATCCCAAGGGTCGTCCCACGTGAGAGGCCCCACAGGCACTGACCACGCTGCGGAGGCTTTGGAGCTCCTCCAGTGTCATCTTGCAGGGGCAGCGTGTGCGGTCAGGGGATCAGAAAGGTCAAGGTGTGTTTTGTAGCTCTGGGTGCAGGTGGAGCAGAGCTATTGCTTTGCTGTCTCCTGGGGGTGGGAAGCAGCCAAGAAAAATCGGCCTTCACTGGACTGCATCCAGCCAAAGGTGCTGGGCTGTCATGTGGCATGGACATCCTTCTTCATCCCACCACCTCTCATGAGTTCCCTGGGAGCATTGCTAGGTTGGTCAGTAATCAAAATAAGGAGTAATTCAAAACAAGGAGGAGAGGATGGTCTGGTGCAAGTTCCAGCATGTGCTGGGACTGGGGCCAGGCTTCCCAGTCTTTTATGGACCTGGTTACAGGTGTGTCTGAAAGCAGGGACGTTGAACCTACCCAGGGTCTTAATTCTTAGAGATATCAACAGGCAGTTGAGTTATCCTTTTCCTTTCCCCTTTATCCCCCATGTTTTTAAAGCCACTGCCTAATAGCCTGTAGCAGACTTAGTCTGTTTATGTCATGCACGTTAGGAACAAAAGCTTGTAGGAGAAACCCACCCTCTAAGCCTGGCCTTGCTCTTTGATGGACTTCTCAGTGAGGATTGTGTTCCTCGGTGCCAGCGTCCCTTCTTGCTGCAGGAGGGTTTCTGCAGCCTCTGTCCCCTGCTCACCCACCCTTGTTATCACACAAATCACATAATAATGCGGCCAGGGATAAACAGGAACTACAGTAGCTGTTAGCCGTGTACAAAAACAAATCACATGGAAACAGGATAATTACTGAGAAAATATCAACTTGAGTAATGCAGTAATTGTTTTCTTCCCTCCAGCAGATTTATTCCAGCTCTCCCAGCTCATGCTGGTTTCGAAGTCTGTGACTTCATGTTAATAACAAGAATTTCATGTTTTGCATCGCACTTGTTCAGAGCCTGGGTATGAAACTATCTGAAGTGGAGGAATATATTTTGAGCAGCTTCTTCAAAGTGCTAGGAAACAAAGTTCTAGTTAAAATATCCCTCTTCATAGATGGCTCTGCATGGCCTCTGGTCTTTGAAATCTACTTTTCAATCCAGTGATGTAGAGACATCATAGAATCACTGAATGGTTTGAGTTGGAAGGGATCTTAAAGATCATCTAATTCCGACCTCCTTGCCATGGGCAGAGACACCTCCCACCAGTCCAGGCTGCTCAAGTCCCCATCCAGCCTGGACTTGGACACCTCCAGGGATGGGGCAGCCACAACTTCTCTGGACAACGTGGTCCAGGGCCTCACCATCCTTATTGTGAAGAATTTCTTCCTAACATCCAGTGTAAATCTGCCCCTCTCCAATTTAAAGCCCTTCCCCCTCGTCCTATCACTTCAAGCCTTTGTAGAAAGTCCTTCCCCAACTCTCCTGTAGCCCCTTCAGGTACTGGAAGGTCACTATAAGGTCTCCTCAGAGCCTTCTCTTTTCCAGGCTGACCAACCCCAACTCTCTCAGCCTGTCCTCATATGAGAGGTGCACTAGGATCATCTCTGTGGCCTCCTCTGGACCCATTCCATCAGCTCCATCTCCTTCTTATGCTGAGGATTCCAGAACTGGATACAGGGCTCCAGATGAGGTCTCACAAGAGAGGAACAGAGAGGCAGAATCACCTCCCTTGACCTGCTGGCCACACTGCTTTTGATGCAGCCCAGGGTACAGTTGGCTTTCTGGGCTGTGAGTACACACTGCCGGCTCATGTTGAGCTGCTCATCAGGCAGCACCCCAATTCCTTCTCTGCAAGGCAGCTCTCAATAACATCATCACCTGTCCTGTACTGAAACTGCGGGTTGCCCCAACACACGTGTAGAACCTTGCAGTAGATCTTGTTGCCCCACTTCTCCAGCCTGTCCAGGTCCCTCTGGATGACATCATGTCCTTTTGGTGTGGCAACCGCACCACTCAGCTTGGTGTCATCTGCAAACTTGCTGAGGGTGCACTTGATTTTGCTGTCTGTATCATTGATGAAGATATTAAAGAGGACTGGTCTCAGTATGGACTCCTAAGGGACACCAGGCAAGGGCTGCTTCATGCCTTGCATAAGTCTGAGGGCTCTGCTTTTGGGACTTCACCGTTCTATGGGCAAGGTGTTTTTGCCTTCAGTTCTGGATTTTCCTTCCTCTTGCTGCTTGTTGTTTCCTTTATTGAGAGAGGTGCTTGTGAAGTGACAGCGACCAGTCATGGAGGTTCAGGGACATCGCCTCTCTTGCTGCTATTTTACTTTAGATTCTTCAAGGTAAAAAGATAAGAGTGTATCAGAAACCAGGTTTCCGAAGGGGTTTGTGCCCAGTAGGAGTTTAAAGATTGCATATTGGCGGATGTGAGATAGTATCTTTGGTTTTACATGCGCAGAGAAAAGTCCTTCCTGTGTTTTTGCTTTGCTTTAGGAAAACTTACCCACTGACAAGCAACTGCTGCTTCTTCCCTTGCCTTAATCTGAATGAGATTTTATGAATACCTCATTTATCTTCTGGTTCTTGTGGTTGTCCTGCTGCTCTTGGCTTGGAAGAAAACCAAACCCATCAAAAAATACAACAAAAACCCCTACTGGCTGTGGAGAACACAGAGCCTTCCCCCTGCAACAACCATTTTTGGTGTCTAATGCTGGGGAAGTTAAACTAGACAGGATCTGCTCTTTGGTATTTTCCAGAAACCTTTGATGTTCTTCTCATTTCTCTTCTGAACAGATGTTGGAAACAACCAGCTTAGTTTTCTAGTGCCTTTGTGCGCTTAGGGCTGGGTGAGCCCCACACAGGAAGGTGAGGAAGGGGTTCCAAGGTTGCTCCTTTGCTTTCTGTCCCTTGATGGCAGCAGTGGGAAGGACGTTGATGCCTCCAGTCTGCACCCAGCAGCAGTTCCTCCTCAGCTGGCTTGATGTCTCCTTCAGCTTGATCAAGGTTTCTCAGGGGAGAGGAGGAGGAAAGGATGCTGGTGTTCGGGGTCACGGCCACTTTGTTGGGAAACAACCTTTTTTGCCTCCCCTTGCTCCAGATTTGCTGCAGGTGACATTGCCCATCCCATACGCAGGGGAGCAGGGCAGAGCTCATCTCAGCGCGGCCCCACCAGGCAGGGGCTGCCTCTGAAGCTGGGTCCTTGCAGCTCTGCTGGGCACTAGGCACAACCTCACCATGCTTCTTCCCCACCAGCAGCAGGGTGGAGCCCACCACCTTGTGAATGGTTCTGCTTCCCAATAAACAGACCCTATTAAGATCCTGAGTGGTGCCAAGGTGGCATCTAAACACTTGCCATGTTTGGCGTGAGCTGCGACATGGCAGGCGAGCAACTCAGGGCTGCGCTTTGGCAGCAGGGAGGAGCACAGAGGAGTCTGCACTATCCTTGTGCCACTGTTACTGTGGAGCCACTGAAATCCATTGGGTCACCCTTACCTCATGAGGAGGACCAGACCAGGGAGAAGGTCAGTGGGTAGCCCTGGCCATGATTCACTGTGGAGGGGAGGATCAGTGCCAGCTGGTGCAGAACAATGTCTGCTTTGTCTGCAGGGACCGGGCAACTGTACTAAAGGTAGCAAAGTTGTGTGAACTTCTTCACTTATTCGCCTCTCCCCTTCCCCCTGCCCCACAGCAGCTGCAGCGTGTGGGCTGCCAAGCCTGGCGGTGGTTTACAGTTACAAACCAAGACACAGCTCCTCTTCCTGCCCCCTCCAGGAGCAGAAATCCATCCACTGACTAAGCAAATGAATAGATAACCTTCTAATTAAGGTGTTGGGTTGCTGCCAGAAAGGAGCGTCCCAGCTTGGAGTAGGTTGCTGGTGTGCTGTGATCCCCACCTGCGTGGCCGATGGCTATTGAACAGCTACTTCATGCCAGGTTAGGTTCATCAGTGGGGGCTGACCTCATCTAGGCAAGCAGCTTGTGTTTGCTGGAGATGAACTTCTTTGTTTGGAGCTGGGGAGGTAAAGGATGGAAATTCTTCACAATGAGGGTGGGGAGGCCCTAGCATGGGCTGCCTAGGGAAGTTGTGGCTACCCCATCCCTGGGGTTGTTCAAGGCCAGGCTGGATGGGGCCTTGAACACCTAGTAGAAGGTGTCCCTGCCCATGGCAGGAGTGTTGGAATTAGATGATCTTCAAGGTCCTTTTGAACTCAAACCATTCTGTGATGCTGTGGTGTGCAGGTGGGCACTGTGACTCCAGGATGCTCCTGAGCTTGTTGGGCTGAGCAAAGTTGTTGCGTTGCTGGAGAAGGAGTTCAGTGTTCTGGTGTGTTTTCCCTCTGCCCTAGCTCACAGTCATTAGAGCTGCTCCTTATGATGGCCACAGAGGTTATGCTGATCCATTTGGTCTCTGATTTGAAGGGTCTCGTTGAGCTGAGAGCTTCTCTACCTGGAATTAAAAAAGCTGAGTTTCATCAGTTTGGTCTATTTTTATCTCAGCTGACCTCGGATATCCCCATTCTCTTAGTTTCTGGATGGATGCATTTGGCATCCAATGCTCAGACCTCCCCCTGGAATTTAACAAGAGATGGAGAGGACCTCTATGAAGAATGTCTGGGTTCCTCTTCTCCTGGGTGCTGCTCTCATAGCACCTTTTTGTTTGACGTGGTGAATGCCGCTCTTCTCTCCAGCGTGGCCATGTCTGAGGAGGACCTGTCTGTGTCTGCCCCATTTTTTTGGAGATGGTGTAGCCTTGAGCTGACCGTTGAGACATGAAGTGACGGGATTACCAGGAGCTCCTGAATATGGATGGGCAGCTGGCATGGGAGGATGAGAGGACAATCTAAAGACTTTGGGAAGGTGCTGACCTGGTTGTTTTGTGCTCCCCAGGATCGTGGCCTGCCAGGCAAACTGGAGCCAGTGTCGCCTGTGAGCCCTGCTCATGCTGACACCGAGCTGGACCTGCCGCCAGCCCGGCTGTCGAAGGAGGAGCTCATTCAGAACATGGACCGCGTGGACCGTGAGATCACCAGGGTGGAGCAGCAAATCTCCAAGCTGAAGAAAAAGCAGGTAAGAGGCTGTGGTCTAGGGGGAAATACACATCCTCACTTCTGTGTGCTACCTTGTGGTCCATCCTTGCCCATACACATCTGCAGAGGGGAAGTGGCACTGCCCAGAGCCACCAGAATGATCTGTGTCTGCGCTTTCTGTTGTGATGTGAGGCTGTTCCTGCTGTGCCAGCACTCTGGGGCTGGTAGCTGCAGGACTGAGGAGCTTTGGTAACCCAGCTCGTGAGCTCTTTTGCAAGACGAAGTACCTTAAAGGAAGAAAAATCTTTCCTTGGTGACTTGGCCGCAGTCATGCAAGTGGTCAGTGGCAGAGCTGGAAATGCATTCTGGGTTGCCCAGCTCCTCCACACAAGGTCTTTTTTTTTCCTTTCCAGCAATTGTCTCTCCCCAGTGGTGTTGCTGCCAATATTGTAGCACTGGTCTTTTTAAAACATTGCAGTGATGTCCTCATGTCCCTTCCTGTGCAGCCAGGCCCTTTCTCAAGGGTGTTGTGGCTCTGCAGTCGTGAGCAGCGTCTGGTCCAACTGTGGTCAGGGCTGTGCTTGAGCCGAGGGTTTGAATCTGATCTTCTCAGTTAGTGCTTTACCCCTGCACTAGAGCACTCTCCAGCAGAAGGATTGCCCGCCGATGTTGTCGTGTGTACAATTACCATAAACCCATTAAGAGATTTATATGACAAAACCTTGGGGGACGTCTGTGATAAAACCCACAGACTTAAAGGCTTTCGCTTTCTAAAGCAAATCACTTCTGTCTGCCTCTGTCTGGTTGTTCTTTTCCTTCGCTTGGGGCCAGTTTCTAAACAGTCTGATGGCTGCTAATACTGAAGTGTCTGGGACGAGTGATCGCTCCTGAGGAGTGAGCAGCAGGAATTCAGGAATGGAGCAAAACCTCTCCTTGGGCTGTTGGATGGGGCCAGTGCTACTCGAGGATGGGCACATAGTTGACCTTCCTCCCCCATCAGATCTGTGTTTTCCTGTAGCAAATACTGTCCCTTTCTTTGGTGCAACAGGAAGCAAGATGTTTTGGTTTTGTTTTCAAACACTATGGCTTAGTAGACACAAAGGATGGCGTTTGCGTGTTGCTTCATATCTGCAGAGGTGTCAGCTCAGAGAGGGGGAGTCAGGAGGGAACTGGAGCAGCTGTGCTGGGGGTGCGAGGAAGCAGCCCTGTGTGCTGGCGTGCAGGGGCCGAAGGAACATCTGGGGTGATGGAAACCAGAGAGGTTCCTCTTGTTGGGTTTGGTGGGAGCAGGGTGAAGCCAGCCCTTCCCCTCTCCCTCCTAGGAAACTCAGACAAAAATATTGGTGTCCTTTGTCACCTGGCGGTCTGGCTGCTGGTCCATGTTTTTAACTCGCACTTGAGGAAGGAGGTGCAAACCATGGGTATTTCCCACTCAGAAGAGGGGCTTCCAGAGCAGTGTCTGTGCCTGGCGCAGCGGTGAGGTCCTGCTCACGGCAGCCTGGAGGACTGACGGCTCAGCCCATCTACTGCCTGCCTTGTTTCTGAGATGCTGGGGAGGTGCTGTTGAAGCTGACGGGAGCAGCATATGCTCCTTGCCGTTAAAATCAAGCTGTCCTTCCATAAGGAAATGGGGTTTTTATTATTGGCTGCTTGGTTGTTTTATTTCTTCCCTCTGAACAAATTTTATGATGCTTCCTCCCCACAAAAATGCTCTGGTGAGTGAGGAAGAAGGTGAAAGTGGCTGTTGGCAGCAAAAGCATCCCCTCCCCTCCTTTTTTTTTTTTTTTTGGCAAAGTTGTTTGGTAGCAAATCCCGCCTCTCCCAAGTGCTCTCCTCCCCTCTCTGTGAGGATCCCTCCCCAGCCTGGTCCTCCAGCAGGGCTGGCACATCTCAGAGGAGGCGTTTTTGGGTGGGGGGTTCCTGACCAAGATGCCTCAGGAATGTTTTGTCCATCTGTACATCTGAGCTGTCAGTGCAGGAGAAAGATGGGTGAGGGAAAGCCGTCGGCTTGAAACAGATACCAGTCCTGCAGGAACGAGCGGCGGAGCAGGGGAGAGATTGGACGCAGCCGGAATATCCTGATGTATTTCCCCTCTGTCTCTGGGAGGCCTTCTCAGGGTAATTAAATACACTTGTGTGGAAAGGCTGTGGAAAACAAAATCCCAACCAACCCCAATCCACCACCTTTTTGGTTGTTCCAGAAATGCCAAGGAAGGCTCTGCCTGGACTTTGCAAGAAGCAACATCTTCAGCAAGCTGAGAAACCTTCGCTGAGCCCAGTGTGCCCCTGGCAGAAGGCCACCTCCTTCAGCCATCCCCCACTCATTCATGAGCCATATGCGCTTCAATCTCTCTCTGAGTCCTCTCTCCCTCTCTTCCTGACAGGGAAGGATAATCCTTATGCATTTATTCCTGGCAGCAGTACCGAGGATCTGAAGGAGAAATAAACTGCTGGGCTGCTCTCCACAGTGGTGCCTGAGCCTCCCCGGGTGCTGAGGGCTCTCCAGGAGTACAACACTCCCACCTGGTGATGGAGGTGGAGCTGGCTGGGTGGAAGAGCTCCAGGGTCTCCCCTTCCATCTCCCTCCTGGCTGGGTGTCCTCTGTTCCCCCCTCAGCTCTCTAGAAGTGGTTTTCAGTGGTGCCCTATGGCTGGAAGCCCTCTCCTGTCCCCTCCCCGGGCAAGTGGAGCATCCTGGTACCCAGGTGGTGGCTGCCTAAAACAGGGCAGTGTGGCAGCTTGGTGGAACAACCTTGGCTTCATCAGGCAGGTCCCTTCAGTGCAGGGGCTGGTACCTGTGGCTATGAGATCTTCCCGAAATGTCACCCACCTTTCTGCCAGTGCCACAGGCTCCCGTGGCTCCCCTGCAGTGCACGGTCCAGCCGAGGGGACCCTTACCTGGAGAGGACACTTCCTTCGCTTGGAGACGTGTTGGTTTATGGATGCCGTGGGAGCCCTGGCTGTGGCTGACGATGGTGTCTCGTGTCCTTTCAGTGTCGCTGCACTGGCTTTCATTTAGGGAGAGGAGGGGGCTTTCAGGCAGCCGCTGCCGGGAGTGGGGAGGGAGAGAGTGTGGAGCTGTCAAGACTCATCTCTCATCCCGCTTCTCTCCCTGTAAAGGTCACAGTCCCAGCCTAGCTTTTGTGGCAGACCTTTAAGAAATCCATTTTGTCAGTGTCTGGGAACCCTGACCTATTTTGCTTTGCCATTTCCCACAGCTCCCAGGCGTAGCTGTTGTGAGCCGAACGTGCTGTGATCAGGTGTGCTGCCTGCAGCCCCTGCCCACGTCCTTACCTCCAGCCTCTGGCCCTTTAATAGCCTTACAGTGTTACACCACAGGGACTGGAGTTTAATTCTCTACTGTATTTCAGCTATAATTAGGTTTGTATTTTTCTTTTAACGAGCTGCTTTTAATGAGCCTCCACTTACTGGCAAGCTTTCATTTCCTGATACGCCATCAAATCCTCTTGTCTGAAATCACTTCCAGCACACCCAACCGCTTTGCACAATTCTTGTGGGTTTCCAGAACAATGTAGCCAAGTTTTTGGCAATTCTTTTTATTTTGTACCTAAACATTTTCCCCAAGGGAAGCAGAGGATTTGCCTGATCCCACTTGTGGCTCTTTCTTCAGTTTATTTTGTGTGAGCGAGGGTGTGTGATGGGTGCCTTGGCTGAGCTGAGGACACCAAGCACCAACAGGCAGGTGCCTGGAAGTGCTGTTCCCATGCTGGATTGATGCTGAGAAGTGCTTTGCAGCCTGTGGGTTCAGCCGTGGCCTCTCAAAGAATCATAGAATCATAGAACAACCAGGTTGGAAGAGACCCACCGGATCATCGAGTCCAACCATTCCCATCAATCACTAACCCATGTCCCTCAGCACCTTGTCCACTCGTGCCTTAAACCCCTCCAGGGAAGGTGAATCAACCCCCTCCCTGGGCAGCCTCTGACAGTGCCCAATGACCCTTTCTGTGAAAATTTTTTTCCTAACGTGTGGCCTAAACCTCCCCTGGTGGAGCTTGAGGCCATTCCCTCTCGNTGAGTCACTCTTCTTGTCCCCTTTGCGAGGTGCTGTGATTTGGGTTATCAGAGAAATGGCCTTGGGTGAGAGGAGAAGGGAGCTTTTGTGCTGTTGTGTGCGTGGTTGGAGCCTTCAGCATGTGCTGCAGCAGCACTGCTATTTGTGGGCAGAAAGTGATGGGTCCCTGCAGTGCTGGGAAGGTTCTTCCTCTTCCCGGGTGGAGGTGCCTGTTCTCATTTGGATCTGGAGTAACCTGTTGGTTAAGAACCTGACATGAGTGTGCTGATGCCGGAGCGTGGGGTCTGGGCTGTCCTCCCCCTCCTAGAGCCCCAGCCAGGACAGTACTCAGGCTGGTGATGGTGGCTTATTTTTTTTCCATTTTGCTATATCCCTGTATGGGAAAAGGTGTCCACCTGTGGGGTGGTGGAGCTTAAGTGGAGTGCACAGCACGGGGCTGCTTCATCCATTGAAACACATTTAACTTAAGGGGTTGGAGTTTTCTCAGCCAAGCCAGTCGATCTGTCTGGGTGCTTAAGTGTTTTCGAGAACTGCATCCTACAGCCCTGGCACTGCTAAAGCTGTCATCAGCGGGAGCGGAGGTGATCTGAAGGAGAAATAGGTGCCTGCCCTCTTCCTGGATCACCAGTCACTGCTGTCTCTGGGAGGAGGGTGGTGTGCTCACCTCTGGTTCTCTCAGTCCCAGGTGCATTTTCTTCCTGGTGAAGGGGCTGGAGAACAGGCCTTATGAGGAGAGGCTGAGAGAGCTGGGGGTGTTTATCCTGGAGAAGAGGAGGCTGAGGGGAGACCTCATTGGTCTCTCCAACTACCTGAAAGGAGGTTGTGGAGAGGAGGGAGCTGGGCTCTTCTCCCCAGTGACAGGGGACAGGACAAGGGGCAGTGGCCTCAAGCTCTGCCAGGGGAGGTTGAGGATGGACATTAGGAGGAAGTTTTTCACAGAAAGGGTCATTGGGCATTGGAATAGGACACCCAGGGAGGAGGTTGATTCACCTTCCCTGGAGGGGTTTAAGGGACAGGTGGACGAGGTGCTGAGGGACATGGGTTAGTGTTTGATAGGAATGGTTGGACTCGATGATCCAGTGGGTCTCTTCCAGCCTGGTTGATTGTTCTATGATTACCCCCCAACCCTGCTTCAACAGGGGATGCTTTAGCTGGAGGAAAAAAATACAAAGATTTGGAGATTGAGAGTTGAGCAGTGAAAAAATGCCAGGCAGTTTTTGACAACCGCTCCTTCTCCTGTGTCTGTGCTGCCCCACAGCTGCCGTGCATGGTGTGTGCTCTCCCTCCCCGCAGGGACCCCGCGGGCTCAGGAGGAGCCTGGAGGAATCTGTTCTTTCCTCTTTCAGCTGAGCAGTTCCTCTAACTTACTGGAAGGGCTCAGATGTCTCCTCCCGCCTCACGCTGGGAGAGCCGGAGGCACAGGTCATGCATAAGACATCCCTGCTGTTGGTGGTGATGTTCAAAAGTGCTCTCTTAAATCCGCTGCTTTATAATTAATGTTTGCCATGGCCTGAGCAGCTTGCAGGCAGGTTGGAACACCTTAACACATTAGTGACCTCTGGAGGTACATGGACATGCTCCCTGGTATTTCCCACCCCCATAGGGATAGCTGGCATTCTAACCATCCTTGGGGCCGGGTGGGTTTTGCTGCATGCGTGGTGGGGACATGGTGGACATGCTCGTGGAGCAGCTCTTGAGCTCCTGAATGCGTTTGTCATGAGTGGGAGAGGAGCTTGGGATGAGGTTCACACTTCGGGTTACGTGTGTCCCAGCACAGGCAGACACAGAGCTGGAGGGGACAACGTGATGTCTTTTTGCAAGCAGCTGCTGTGCCTCAGAGTCCAGATGCCATGAAACATGGAGCTGTGACAGTGCTGTAAAGACACTAAGAAAGCAGAAAAGCCAACCAAGCAAGCTTCTTAGCACTGTTTTCTCTGAGGGCAGGACACCTGGGTGGTGGCCGTGCACCCCTGCTGGGCTTTTAGTTGGAGCCTGGACTGACTTAGTGGTTTCTGCTCAGGACAGCTTGTGAAGAGAGGAGAGAAATGGGTCTCACCTTCCCAGGTGAGCGTGATGGCTTCTGGCTGGAAAGTGGTTAATGCTGTGCTGCTGCCCTCAGCAGCTCTTCCTGTGTCTGCTGGGATGACTGGAACCACGTGCTGTGTTCATGCTGCTGGCATTTGCAGCCAGAATGCGTAAGCTCTCTGTGAAAGTTCACCAAAGGGTGTCTTGGTGACCCGTGCCTGAGCAACCTGCTGTCCTCTGCAGGGAATCCTGTAGCTCTTGCTTGTCCTCTGGAGCACTTTGAATCTCTCGTCTTGGCTGAGAGGGGTGCCACATACTCCACTGGGCTGACTCTGACCAGAGACATCAGCTTTTGTGGCGTTACTGCCGCCTCTGCTGTTCTTACTGGCTCCTCTGGCTGTGCAGTGCAGGGGTGGCCAGCGCACAAGCCATTTCATCAAGAACAGTCGTCTCTGGCATCTCCTCTAACTACAGCATCACAAGATAAAGCTGAAGGTGGAGCAGTCTTGCTGCTCACCCCTCGCTCCTCCACCGCTCCCTGCAGCATGGCAGCAGCCCAGAGGCAGGTAACAGCGGAGAGGTGGGCTGGGGCTTTGGTTCCGCTTACAAGTTTTCAGTAAGCTCATTGCTTCTAGTCTTGACTCCTCTTCCAGAACCTTGTTCAAGGCAGGTACTTGTCTCCCATGCCCAAAAAGCCCAAACTTACCAACGTGGGGCAGGGTGTCTGGGGCAGGACAGCGTTGCGCTTGCCTGGCAAAGGATGTTATGCAGCTCTTGTCCTTCTCCCCATCCCTTTGTGGCCTTAGCCTGACTGTGGCTCTCGGGAAGCCTCCTGCCATGGTGGTTTATGCCTCGGTCGTGGCACCGCAGAGTCTCGTGTGGACAGGGACGACTGCTTTTCTCGCTGTGACTCACCCTCCTCCTCCCCCATCTCCTTCCACAGCAACAGTTGGAGGAAGAAGCAGCCAAACCACCGGAGCCTGAAAAACCCATCTCCCCACCTCCTATCGAGTCCAAACATCGCAGCTTGGTGCAGATCATCTACGACGAGAACAGGGTGAGTCTGGAATTGATGGAAGAACAAAGTGTGACTGTGCCGTGTCACCCTGACCGGGGACGGGGAGGTTGGTAAGGGGTGGCTCGGGGATTTCCCTGGGTGTGATCTCTGGGGCGGAGGCTGTGGGAGGTGAATCGACACAGCCCTGTTGGGGATGTTGGTGAGAAGGAGCTCTGCCGTGTGCATTGAACTCAAATGTCTTCGGAAGAAGCTGCCCTGGGGGAGTTGCTGTGATCAGCCTTAGATTTGAAGCGTTCAGGAGATGCCTCAGAGCCCTGTTTGTAAAATAGCTTGTTTCATCATCTCTCCCAGGTGGGAGCCTGGTCGAAAGCTGTCTCAAAGGATGGGCTTTGGTGTGGTGGAGTGGGCTGCGTGGGTGGAGGGGGCCATCCGCGATGCTCTAACATTGTCAGACCAGCTGAACGCTCTCCTGGCTGCCCCTGAGCCCCCCAGGGCTGGAGCAGAATGAACGGGGATGCAGCCATGGCTGGATTTCTGGATATTTGCTGCTGTAAAGAGCATTAGCAAAGGTCAGGCTGGCATCCCTGGCTCTGAATCTCTGCCTTGACCATTTATTTGTTGCACTCAGCCATCACTTATGGCAGCAGCCTGAGGAGACACAAATTTTGATGTGTGCTTTGGAGCAATGTTAGGAAATTGAGCCCTTTGGTAGATAATCAAGCATATTCATTTTCATTTAGGTGTTGGATAAAAAGGATGATTTTGCATAAAAGGAAAACTACCAGTCGCTAATTATTTTGAATTGTGAGGCCTGTGATTTCACTGGAGCTGCAGAAATCCAGGTGCCCAGCTCCTAAAAAGAAAAAACAAAACTGCATACCCTGCCCTCCCAGGCAGTGCAATTTTCCTGGGTGGGTTTTGTTGGTTTTGTTTTGGTTTTTTTTTCCATCTGCTTTCCCTGAGCAATAGGAAACCCAGCACTGGCACAGTCTGTTGCGTGAGTGGGTGAAGAGTTGAGGTCCTTGTCTTTGAAGTGTTAGCAAGTACCAGCTGGTGATAGCTTTTCAGACACTGGGGGCGGGTGCTGAATGTGCCTCAAAGCCGTTCTCCCTGTGGTACCATCAAGCACCCTCACTGGGGGTCTTGGGCTAGACTGCTTATGCCTCCTATGCAAGGGTTGGGTTCAAAAAAGGAGATCTCAAACATTTTTATTCCTATTCCCTTGAGTGCCATCATGCCATGGCACTCTTGAGTAGCTGAGCCATGTGAAGAGGGGGAGCATGATGCTGAGATAGGGAAGGGAAGGTGATCTTCAGCCATTGCATCTGCAAAAACCTGTGTCGTAACAGTCCCGGTTAGGAGGAGCAGGTTGAGGGCTGAGGGTCCTGCCAGGCCCTTCTCCTGCCTGGCCACCTCTTGTCTCTGCCTGCCTGCAGGGTCACCCTTTCCCTCCTGGCTCTTTGAATGTCCCATCGCTTCCTCCATGGCAAACACGAGTGACTCTCCAAGCCTCTGCTGTCGCTCTGGGAAGTGCTTCGGAGTCACTGCCTCATCCTGTGGGTGGTGGCAAAGAGTACAGATAGCAAGCGTGGAGTTGTATGTTTCTTCTTGAATATTTGGGACGCTGTTGCGTGTGGTGCTTGGGGCTGGTGGCATCCGTTTGTCAGCGTGTCCTGCTTTATTCTGGGTGATGCTGATCCTCCAAGACGAGTTGCTTCCAGGAGTGTTTTGCTATTAACCTTTGCGATAAGGTGCGCTCATTCCAGGTGGATGCTCAGCAAGCAAAGTCACATCTGACACCAAATGTTCTGCGTAATTTCAAATCTGGGTCCTTGTTCATGTCTGTGTGATCCCTGGGATGGGTAAATGATAGTGCTTCCCTTGTTCTTGTGAAGTCCCATAGCGAGTAGCGTGTAAGCAAGCCCATCTGTGGGCAGGAGACACAAACCAAACAACCCCTCCCTTTTGCTTGGTAGAAATCATAGTAGGGAAGTTCCTCCTTTGGAGAAGACATGATCTATTCATGGGCAACAGAAAGTCGATGGAGCCTTGCTGGTTGGTGGCAGCGGCTGTGACCAGGTGATGAAAGGACCCTTTTAAGTTCCATCACATGCAGATGCCAAGCTGTGGGCTGCAAGGGAAGGGGTGTTCTGAGCGTTGCAGGCAGCATCGTCTTTGTTGTGGGTCCAGTAACAAAGATGGGATTCAGGATGCAATTGTCCTTCTAACGGGTGTCGCTGGGCTCAGCTGTCAGGCTCTGCCCTCCCTTGGACGTGGTTGGGATGCCTTCTGGTGAAGATTGCTCTCCCCACTGGGGCCAGGAGGAGAAAAGCTGGATAAAGGAGAGGACATGGGAGCAGTGTCAGTCAGGACTGTGGGTGAGAAAGTGTGGCTGGTGGTTGGATGTCAGGTTGCTTTGGGTGGCCTTGGTGGCAGCAGACTCGGGGTGTAACCAGCTGTCGATGTGCTGTGGGAAGAGCCCCAGGCATGCGTGTGCTGACCTGTGGCTTTGCTGCAGCTGCACACTTGTGAGGTGAGTTGGTAGGAGCGAATTGCAGCCGGCTGCTAGAGACACACTGATGTAGAGTGGGAAAGGTCACCGAGCCAAATTTTAAGCCTTTCTGTCTCTTCTGTGCCATGGTTTGCCGGTAAAATTGGATGCCTTGAGGTCTGCTTGCAGAAAAAGTGACTGTAAGGGCTGAGACAGGGCTCCAACCTACACGCAAAGGGAGGAAAATCCTGATTTACCCACATGGCTTAGCTTGCGGCTCGCTTGAGGGAGGCAGCGCGTGGTAAAAAATGCGAATAAAAAGAGGATATTCAGGCCTTGGGAAGAGGCGAGAGAGCAAAGCACCCCAGAAGAGCTGGCAAAGCATGAAACGATCTTTAACAAGCAATATTGTGGAAGAAGGGGAAAGCCAGCGCTTGTGCCGACGCCAGAGCATGTGGGAGGCAGGGTGCTTTGTGGAGGGGCTGTCGCCTGGCTCTGGTTTAATTTTTCGTGAACCGTAGGTCTGTGCTTCGCTGAGCAGGCGGGTGCCACTGCGCCCGTTCCCACCGCTCCTGCCAGTTTGTGCTGGAGTTACACACTGTGCGCACTTATACCCCAAACAAAGGAGACACCAAAAATGGTCCATGGGAGAGAGGAGGTTACGTGAGGACAGAGCAGCTAGAAACACCGGAAAATCAAGTTAGCCAGCCATTCTGTGACCTACTTTCCTTTTGGCGATAGCTGTGGCTTTGCAGGGGTGAATGGTTTCTAATTTTAGCTTATGGTTCATCAGGGAAGTCTATATATTCTTCTCAGTGCCGCGCTGGGTATGGATGAGGGCTTGGGATGCAGGTTGGCACTGGCCTGTATCAGATTTTCTCATGCTGAGTGCCTATCATGCTCATTTTCCCTCTTGTGACCTATTTAACATGAGCAATTTGAGAAGTTCCTTGGCTTCAGAGAGGATAATTGTGGAAAACGTGACCTGTAATCTCTTCTTGCTACACTCTGCTGGACAAGTAATTGATTTCCAGGTAAAGAAAGTTGACCGTACAGATCCTGCTGGGGAAGAACAGAGCAAAGCTCTTCTGGACAGCAGTGAAATGCTGTGCTGTGAGGCTGTGGTTGCATTTGGGAAGGTTTTCAGAGACTTGGCTTAGAGCGAGGCAGTCGATGCTTTTCTTTGTGGTTACTGAGAGCCGTGTGCCTCCTGCCCTGTATATAGACTGACCAGAGCTCTTGTCTCCACAGAAGAGCTGTGAAGCTGCATCCAAAAAAGTACCTTTTGGGAAATGTTTGCAGTATAACACAGAAAAACACACATGCATCCAAGCCAGGATTTCAGCTGTGAGTGCAAACTGTACCGTTTCTGAAAGGATGTATGAGGATGGAAGCTAACATTTTTGGTACAATCCATAGACTAAACTGAGAATAAACAGTGGGCAGCGTTTTCAGAAGCATCTGAGATCTATTTTCAAAAGTGCTTTTAGTCCCTGAAGAGGCAGAATGATGTTTGCAAACAGTGATGGGTGCTAAAATCGCCAAGATGGTTCAGACAGCGCAGCGGGGAGCTCCGAGTGACTGTTTTGGCCGCAGGGTGCGCGGGTGCAGGATGGGGTGTGTTTGCCAGTCCTCAACCCCCGTCACTGGGAGCTGGGTGCCAGCAGGATGGTGCAGAGCTGCTGGGGGAAACTGGGTTGTGACAGGCATCTCGGTTGCTGCGAGAGGCTGACAGCAGTGCAGGTGCTCTTGTGAGACCCCACCTG
>WAAB01003896.1:0-66895 GCA_013389865.1 Piaya cayana
GATCCAGTGGATCCTTTCCAGCCAAGTGATCCTGGGATTCTGGAGTTTTCTGATTAGTTTTATACTAAAAGAGGGTAGATTCAGACTAGATAGAAGGAAGACTTTTTTTTTTTTTTTACTGAGGGTGGTGAAACACTGGAACAGGTTACACAGAGAAATGGTAGAAACCCCATGTCTGGAAGTATTCAAGGTTAAGTTGGACAGGCCTCTGATCAACCTGGTTAAGTTGAAGATGTCCCTGCTTATTGCAGGGGAACTGGTCTAGATGACCTTTAAAGATGCCTTTCTCAATCCAAACTATTGTACAATTCTGTAATTCTATGATTTTATGAACATAATATATACAAAGTAGAGGGGCTATTCTTGGTCATTAAGAATGCAGCAAAGACAAAAAGATGCAGCATAATCCAAGATATGTGTCAGGGAAAGAATGGAAGATTTGACTTTAAAAGTTCTGGGTTGGCACATCTGCCACTAAGCCATTTTTTCTTCCAGTTCATACTGAGACTGTAGCTAGATATAAGAAAATAAAAAATGAAAAATAAATTCCTCACTCTTGAATATCTTTGCAAATCGACATAAGGAAAATATTCCTCACTGGAAGGGTTGTTAGGCACTGGAACAGGTTACCCAGGGAGGTGGTTGACTCGTCTTCCCTGGAGGAGGTGTTTAAGGTGCGGGTAGATGAGGTAACTGAGGGGCATTGTTTAGAGACTGGTAGGAATGGTTGGACTCGATGATCTGGTGGGTCTCTTCCAACCTGATGATTCTAAGATTCTATGAAAATAAATGTTTGCTAGAAAGCTCCAGCATCAGAATTTTGGACAGAAGGCTCTTATCTGATTCCTGAAATGCATTTCAATTTCAGCTCAACTTTCTTATGCTCTGAGCAAGCATGTACTCAGTTTCCATAAGTGCAACTGTTTCAGTGACTAAAGCTTCTGTAATGGGTTTTCATAGGCCTCAGTTCTGAGAGTCATCAACTGACATACCAGATCCCCAGATCCCACAGCTGTAGCATCACAGAACCTGTATCTTACCAGACAATGGTACGCAGTCAATTAAAAGACACTGATGTAAAGTATAAAAGTAACCAGTTCAATCACAAGGACAGGTCTTCCCAAATCCAGCAAAATGAACCCTGATGAGCTGTAAGAGAGGAAGAGAAATAACTGACATATAAGGGCATATGTTGTCTGGAAGCAACAACTGAGATAAAATAGGAAAAAATAATAATTAAAAAAATATTGAAATTGCCAGTACTCATCGATGATTCTTATTTTTTAGTTACTCATCTTTATCTGTTCAGAAATGTGGAACATATAATAGTTAATGTTTTCCATTTGTAACTGAAATGATCTTTTTGGCCAGAGTTGTAAGAACAAAAACTGTATTAGTAAGACGAAGTTTTTTTATTAATCGTATTGATAATCCAAAGAAGTCGAGAGCTACCAGGTTTTGTATTATATGTGAAATTGGAATAGCCTGATTTTATAAATTAATTCCCCAGTGCTTTGAAAGAAATAACTTTTCATCAAATAAAGCTCTGTAAGTTTTTGGCAAGTGNCTAGGCATGGAGAAGAGTGGTTAACATAGACGATCTAGACTGCTATGGTTAATAGCCATTTTGTAAAACATCTAGATACATATTTGGTACTTTCCCGTGGTCTTCTGATTTCATCCTTATTTACTTAAATTTTCTTGTAAATATAGCCCAAAGTCTACCAGCTTAAATAAATCCTAAAAATAAAAATCTGATGTGTGGTGGAGTTACTGAGGAACATCTGTAAGCAAGGGTGAAGAGACACTTGTGCTCAGCTGCTTTTGTAAATGTTAGGCAGACGTTGATCCAGGATTGATCTAGTAGCCTTGCAGTCTTTTTCATGTAGGACAGTAAATGAGCTGACAAGAAGTGTAGCTTAGACTTCCTCCAAGTAAACTCATTTATAAATTAATTAAGCTCCACCCTAAATAAAACCAGCTACCTTGCTCCTACTATTCCTGTTAAAAGAGTATTAAGTAATATCACTGTTAACTGCTTTGGAGATCTCCAAATTTCTGTCTGTGAGGCCTCACCAACACCTTCTACAATGTTTTCAGACATTTCCTCTTTTAAAGAACTTTCTTACATTAATTTATAATAATAAAAAGATATGCTTTATAAAGCAAGTCTTATCTTCTGGGGTAGTAATACAGCACTAGCCTTATGAACCTGTGTATAAAATATGTCATAGAATAAAAACCAAGTCTGTTTTATTACACAATGTAGTTTTTACTTTTAAGAATAAGATGGGATGTACCTGTCCTGCTTTACAACGAGAAGTAATTAAGCGCAGAAATAACCCATTATTTAATTTATTAATTTAAATTTAACAAATGAGATTTTCTTCAAATGAAAGCATATGAAAAAAGGTAGACTGATACCATTAGAAGAAAGTCTTTTCTTTATTCCTTGACTAAGTATGATATGATGTTATAGTTTTTAGTTGTTACTCTGTAACAGCACAATACCAAGAAATTCTATGCCCTTCCTGTGGAAGTTTGATTCAGCCTCCAAATATAATCATCACTGGCATTATTATTGCGGACATTAACGATGGTGTAAAATGATAAGTTAGCTTTATTCTGTAGTTTTCTGCCCCCCTGGAACCTTGGATATCTCAAACATTTCTCATATATACTTGAAGTAAAATCAAATCCTTTCAAAGGAGAAAGCTGTTTAGACAAATCCACTGAATCACTTTGTGTTCTTTCCTCATTTAGCTCACTCTCTGACCAGTTTCCAAAGTTGTGGGCTTTTAATCCTGTAAGACTGTTAAAAAGGTCTGAATCTTAGTTTATGTAAAAAAGGATGAAAATACAGCTCATGCTGAGATTAACCTCCTGCTTCCCATGTTTGAGAAGAATTCTTCAACGGTAGAAAAAGCAAAAGGTTTACTCAGGTGAAAAAGAGCAAACAGTGTAGAAAAAGTCAGGAGATAAAAAAGACAGATACTGTGTTTAAATCTGGCAAATTATGCAGAGCCAATATGTGAGAAATACTGCTATCCTGTCCATTCATGAATGAGTTCATAAACATGAGCAGAATGAAATTTTAATAATATGCTTATAATTTCACATTTCTTAAATCTATGATCCTGAATCCATGTGGGAAATTATCTTTCTATCGGGCACAATATTCCTGAGACTTATAAAATATTTTTTTAATGTTCTGTGTAGAAAGAAGATAACAAAATACTCATTACACCAGCCAAAAGTAATTTGCAATCATTCTTAGGTCTACTGAACATTTAATTATTAAGATCAGGAGAAAAATGCTTCAATAGGAGACATTCATAAAAGCTGATCCAAGAATTAACAGAATGGTAGGAGAATGTAAGATTCAGGAAGATGCACAGGGTTAGAGATGCAGGTTCAAGAAGTTTGTGTGTACATCCCCAGACAGCAACACAATCGATAGGTTACCGACTATCTGATGGTGTCTACCACATGCTAGATCATAATTCTTTAAGTGAAACTATAAATACGAGAGCTATGTTTCCAGGTAATTGACCAGTATAGATGGACTGATATTTTTCATTGAAGAGTCACAACTACCTGAATTTATTACTCCTGGAAAGTGAATTGCAAGTTTTTCACTTCCACTGATATTTGGTTTACTTCATATTTCCAACGGGCTCTTGAAAAACACAAGACTGGTAATATTTCTGTGCCTTGATGCATCTACTTTCAGATCTATAAGGTGCATTCAGAAGAACTGGGCAAACTGTTACATATCATATACAAACAGAGAGATATTTAATTTCATTTTGATTTTAGATTGAGGAAAAATCAGTCTATCATCACAGAAATACATGTTACTTTGTGCCAGATGGTAATCAATATACCTTAATCTTTTTGTTTGAGAATAGAATACTGGTCTATTTCATAGGCTATTATAGGGTAGAAATTTGGACCATGAGGAGCTCATAGAGTGCCTTACTAAGGAATTTGTTGCTATTCATTGTAAACAATTTTTAAAGCCCAGTTTTAATCACTAAAATGAACAGATTACATTGCAAAACTGATCAGTTTCTAAATAAATATATATTTTCCAGTTTTATTAGAATATTTTCTTCGCTTCTGCAGTGAACATTAATATAGGAAACATTTTTTGCATTAATTATATTTGGGTCTAAAATCTCAATTCAAACCTGGCAAACATCTCTAAAATAGTTCAATGGGATTCCAAGATATAATTACGGATTCTAAAAATCTTTTAAAATCAGCTTGAAAATGTCTGTTCCATCTTATGTATTCATTTATCATAGAATCATAGAATGACAGAATGACTATATATGCACATACATATAAAAGATAAACCTGAAATTAATGTAAAATATAAAATTATACATGAAAAAATAAGAAGTGAATAATATGCAATTTAATTACACAGGCTAGGCTCTTCATTTTCCTGGTTGAATCATTGTAGTATGTCTAATTAAGGATTACTAAGCCATGGCTGAAGCTAACAGCTCTGGATGTTTCGTCTTCAGTGAGTCTGAGATAAGTAATCACTTAGACAGGCATACACATAGAGCAGAGCAGAGAAACAGAACAGTTTTCACAGTCTTATTTTCTTGGCTATATATGAGAGGAGTTCAAATTAAGAAAGCAATGTGGAAACAAACTATTCTTTCAGATTCAAAGATGTTTTGGTTATGCAAGGCAGAAGCATTAAGCTGATTTGGATGAAAAATAGAACAAAACTGACTCCTAGTAGCCAGGGGAGGTTGGTAGGTGTCATTGTAAAGTGTGATCACCGAACAGCGTTGCCTTCTATAGCTGGTTAACTACAAAGTATTAACCACAGACCCGCTAAGTCATCATTATGTCTCAATGTTCTATAAATCTTTCAACTGTGTAAATAAGATGGATGACTTTGAAGTGTCTTGTCATTTTAATCAATGGTCCAGGCTAGTGGATAATGTTCAAGCTGTAAATATATACAAATGAAAAGTAATCAATACATTCAAAAATGAGACCTTCAGTCAGTAAATTTGTCATTGTTTATAAACTTTATTTGCAGATTCCATAAAATATTTCAATAAAATGAAATCAAAATAATGTTCTATGCCAACCTCCCTCCCTCCCCTCCAGCTTAGCTCCCTGATTCATTTAATGATCTTGTTTCAATTCAGTACTAATACATTATGAAAATATGGCAATCCAAGCATCTTTGTAAAATGTCTTATATATTACTGTTATTTTTACCTACTGGTATCTGTTCAGTAGTAGTCTCTAGCTTAAAAAGTTGAGGATAAAAAAATTGAAATAACATCTAACTTTGCACTTATAACACTGAAATAATTTTGTGAATAGCATTCAACATTTTTTCCAGCCACTGATTCAATTATCAGCTATCCATTGTATATACATGATTTCATTTTTGAGAATTAAGTGATCATTGTTACTGCAATTGAGTTTATTTTCAACATAAACTCTTGCAAAAAGCTCTGTTATCTGAATTTAATTCTGACCTTGATCATATTTCAGCTGTGGTAAAGGAAAAGTTCTTTCAGTTGCCTCATGGATGAGAAATATATGAACTATGAACATATTTTACATAGAAAGAAAGACAAATTTAATAACAAGAAAATTTTTTTTAGAAATCTTAACCTTTAGAAAATTTTATGCTTTAGAAATTTTATGCTTTAGGGAAAAAGAGAAGTATTTCCAACTGTGAATCAAGCTGTACCTTAACAAGCAGAGTAGGTTATTTTTAAACTAGCATAATTCATGGTTTTAATTACTATTGATAGTAAAACTTATTACATTGCTCAAAATCCGTGCTATGACTTGCATGCTTTGTATTTAGTAAGATTGGGTGATGATATTATGAATTAGTTTTAAATAGAAATACTTAAAAACAGAATGTCTGGGTCACTACAATCTACTTCTAATTCCCTCTTCAGTTCCTATGTGCAGGCAAATCAGAGAGTGCAAAGAGGATCAAGTCCGTTTTCAGAATATAAGCCTGGGGCAATGTGATATGATTAAAAAGAGACTGCATATATGAAAATTGTTAAAACATATGCAAGGCATGCCTCATTATATCTGTATGCATAACAAAAGTGGAAGATTGCCCTGTTACTATGGTGGTGACCATAAAATGTTCAGGCTCAAGGTAACAACAGTTCTCCAGAAGACTGGAAGGAGACACTTGCTACTCGGCCTCCAAATACTGTCACGCAAATCTCTCTCACATCTCTATCTCATTCTATAATAAAAATTTTGAAAGCTACGATATGCTAGCTCCAGGGGTTTGTAAACATGCAATGAGTGAACAGGTATATTAGGTCTCTTGTGAGACAGAACTTATACACATGAATGATCTTTCCTGGAGCAAGGGTTTATGGTTGCTCATGAGCTTTCTGAATTAACAAAGCTGTGAAATTGAAGGGATTTAAGGAGTAATGAAAAAACGCTTAACAACAAGATGACTGATTTTATCTATTCTATTCTTGGTAGATGTAACTTATTCTAAAAGATCTTCACAACTCCCACATAATTCTTAGACTGTTCCACATGGTATCTGTGTGGGGAATTATGAAGTTCCTTACTGGGAACAGATATTATCATAGAATCATAGAATCACCAGGTTGGGAGAGATCACCGGATCATTGAGTCCAACCATTCCTATCAAACACTAAACCATGCCCCTCAGCACCTCATCTACCCATGCCTTAAACACCGCCAGGGAAGGTGACTCANAGGCAGCACATGCCTTTTTATGGTGAAACACACAAAGAAATACTTTTCTATTCTTCCTGAGTTTAAATTCACCTTTCTGAAACCAACTTTTTCTAGTTCTTTATAATTACATTATTTCCACCAAAATACTTCATTCTAAAGCAGTGTTCCACCTGCTATGCTTAAATGGTCATCCACTACTCATTCTGTCTTCTTTCTCTAGGATCCAACTCAGTTTTTAAGCTCATCTCCAGTCCTAAATCTGTGTCACTTTTTTCTAGCAAAGTTCATAGAAATATCTGGTATTTTGGAACGTTCAATAAAGAACAACTATTTCACTCTCCATTGGGGAGTGGGGAGAAATTGTGACTTCCCAGACATGATAAAGTAGTCCAACTGTCTGTATGTCTCTATTCCAATTCACAACTGTCCTTTTCAGATAAGGAATTAATTTGGAAAAAGAACCAAACCTATTTTTTTATCTTGTACTTGACTAAGTCTTTTATGCTCAGGAGCAACCAGAAGCATCAAGAGCAACACACTTCACATGCTAATCAGCTATTTTCACTGCATCCTTCTGCTCAAAGACTTCAGTTTGATCAAGGCACGATAAAGGGAAATCTTGCACAGGTCCCCAGGTTCCTCCTGCTGCTCTAGAGCCAGCAGGATTGATGGATTCTTAAAGGGAAGCCAGCATTGGTGGCCATAGAGTTTCCTCCCTGCTTTTCAGTCCCATCTGGCATTCAGTTCCAGTCCAGCAGACTACTGAGGAAGATATCTCTTACAAACTGGGAAGCACAGAGGAAAATAAAGACTTTGTGCAGAGTGCTGGGAGAAGCACACAGCATGCAATTGCACCATTCAGTGATCTGTGAAGCCTACAATTATCCTGGAGTTTCCTTTCTGGAAGTAACAATTCCTTCATTCAAAATGCAGTAGTTGAATCCTTAAGGGGAAGTAATTGTTTAACTTCTTAATCTTGGGGCCATTTTTGCACGGTATCATAGAGCTATATGCCCATAAGAATGAGCTTTCTTGGTGCTAAGTTTTCTTTATATGCACATAATGAATATGAAAAAAGTCATGGCTTCCACTGCAACAATCAGGGAAAGCCTGTCTCAGTATTTTTAACCAGCTCTGTACTTGTTGTTGCTAACAGGTTGTCTTTAGGACATTCTAACAGTGTTCTCTCAGCCTTTCTAAAAGGTTCTGTGACTGAGGGAAGAAAAAGCTTTGGTATCCATTGCCCCTTCCTCTAGTTTCAAATATAAGATTAAAAAGTGCACATTTATCTTGGCCATTAATTTTAATTTTGTACTTCTCCTACACTTATCTCTAGAACTTCATTGCATAGACAAATAGTAGCAGCTATAAAATCTCAGTCCATGGGAAAGTCATACTCACAGTTTTCTTTTCTCACTTGTAATTGATTCCAGACAGAAAACACACACATTAATATATATCACCATATTTGCAGTACAGATGTCTAATCATGAAGCCATTCCCAATGTGAAACCCTTATTGAAGTTATTCAGAGTCCTGCCCGCAAGCGGACAGAGAGGTCAGGAGCAGATTTACTTTCGTATAATTTTTAGGCATTGATAGAGTATCTTTGCTTTCTAATACATTACTAAACGTGATGGGTAAACCACAAAGTGTCTCAATGCCTGGACTAAGACCAAAAAATTTGGATGCTCTTTTGAACTGTATTTCAACTGTCTAAAGCTACTTGATTCTCCACAGCTGGGCTGGAAGTCTTGTAAGATTAGATATTTCAGCACTTTTGCTTCCCATTCTAGCCAAGTGACGATAGTTTAGATTTGAAAAGGGAGGGGAAGAAGGAGGAGATACAAAAAAAGACAAAGAGCAAGCCTTAAATATGAAGAAGGTTTTCAAATTTTACCTGTTAATTTAAGATTCCAGTAAAATTCTGTTCTTAACATGTGTATTCCAGTCACTCTAGCCCTAGACCACACAATATTTTCTTTGTTTCTCACTTACAACAGCAGCAGAATATTAATTTATATCTCAACCACACTCTTTGTTCTGATACAGACAGTAGGACATGTGAGTCAGTGATCCTGGAACTCATAAATAGACTC
Organism: Piaya cayana; assembly: GCA_013389865.1. Taxonomy (NCBI): domain Eukaryota; kingdom Metazoa; phylum Chordata; class Aves; order Cuculiformes; family Coccyzidae; genus Piaya; species Piaya cayana. The sequence continues at coordinate 8,835 of WAAB01003896.1, forward strand.
CTAATGATGCCATAACCATGACAGAAATGAGATCCAGTCTTGATTTCATATTAGTTTCCCTGAAACTAAAAGAGAAGAATGCTGAACCTTTAATCACCATTGTTACTAAGTATTGTATACTTCTTGCTGTTGGAAAATAATGTGACTCCTGAGGGAACAGCTGTTGAGTTTTCGGTGGAACCCACTACATCAGTCACTTTGCATATCTCATTTTAACATTCCCACGTTAATCAATCTGAACTTTAAATAAGGCAAACAGTCATATCTAAATTCTGATATTTTAATATCCATTTTTTTTGATGACAGAACTATGCATCAGATGCCCTGTGAAAGTAAACACTGCATTAGGTTAGCACTTTCTCTCCAAAGGATGTTGTACTGTGTTTCTTGGCCAGATGTTATGAGAAACTTAATCTGAGGCTTATCCTAGCAGGTACTGATGATTTTGTTCAAAACACTTATGCAAGCAATCTGGCTGGCTGCTTTAAAGCTTCATTACAAATACAGAAAAAGTTCATAGTTAGAACAGCTGCATTTTGCTCTGTTGCTGTCAGTCAGAGTATTCCAATAGTATAAGAAACTCAAATCCCACAAGATGTACCCACTAATTAGATCTTTTAATACCTAAGTGTTTCTTAAATATTTCAGTACAAATGTCACTACCATTAACAGATTTTGAAAGAATGTTTTTGTATTTAATTTATATATGTTTTATATAAAAATAATTTTCCCAAGAAAGCTGTCCCAGCTATGAGGGAGTAACAGAAGTAGGGTTTCTGTCAGACAGAGTTGAGCCGGGAGTCACAATGGCCCCAACACACCAGGCTGGGCAGTGGCGTTCCCACATTCTGCAGTCTTATGGTTCCTGATCAAGGTGGTGGTACTGTCAGGTCCCAGTGACCAACCTAGACAAGGTAAGACAATGAGTTAGGTCCACAGCCCATCATGAATATGTCACAAATTGCAGGAGACTGGGTTAGAGGCAGGAGGAGAGATTAGGCTACTCATAAACTAAGTCCAAGGTCCTCCCAGCCAGGAGGACAGAAGACTAGGTAGCAGGACTCAGTGCATGCACTACAACGTAACTTAGGCAAATTAGGGGTACTTTGACCTTGGTTTAAATGGAGCCTCTAGATCCATAGGCAGGTCTCAGGTGAGGCTGGTCAGGACAAGTATGACCTTTTGGTGCCTCCTGGGACTTCTGAACCTCTGTGAAAACTATCTCAGTGGTGTTGTTTTATTCAAGTGTGGATGTCATCAAGATTTGGGAGGAGATAACATCTGGGGCAGGATACTAAGCAGAAAGGGAATCTAAGCATTTCAAAAAAAGGGTTTTCTCTGTGGCTGACCCTACCTAACAAAAACTAGTGAAAATTTGGTAAATACTTTCCCTGTTCTGCTTCTTCATGCTGTCCCAGCAGTCATTTGGCTTTCCAGAAGATGCTGAATAGGTCAGAGCAGATTCAGGTAATTTATAATTGTCACTGAACCTGAAAATGGCCCCTTGTAGCTCATGGGGTGAGGGGCAGGGTGTATACCTAGAACAGATAAAGCTGTCTCAGACATATTGAACAGAAACAAGTAAAGATGTAGCGTGGAAATGGAGAATAATGAAGTGAAACAAAAAAAATCTTCAAATGTTAACAATTAAATATATTCAGATAATAAACTGATAAAAGACATCAGTACAAAAAAATTAAAGTAATACTATCTGATTCAAAAACATATCAAGCAAATCTTTCCTTGGATAAGACTTTTCCTTGAATAAGCATATTAATAATCTTGAGATGAATTAACTTCATGAGATTTTAATAAAGTATGAACTTCAGTTAAAACTTTTCCCACATAGATCTCTTCCTGTATTGTATCTGAACTCCCCAGCATGAACTCATACTGCACATAGAATGATAGAATCATATATTTGTTTAGCTTGGAAAAGACCTGCAAGACCATCAAGTCCAACTGTTAACCTAGCACTGCCAAGTTCACCATTAAAACATGTCCCTGAGAATAACCTGTCCACATATACCTTTTAAATGTTGCCAAGGATGGTGACTCAACACCTTCCCTGGGCAGCTCATTCCAATGCTTGACAACCATTTTGGTTAAGAAATATTTTGTAAATCTAATCTAAATCTTCCCTGGTGCAACTTGAGTCTGTTTCCTTTTGTCCTAACACTTGTTACTTGGAAAAAGATACCAACATTCCTTTTGCTAAAACCTCCTTTCAGGTATTTAAGAGAACCATGCCATCTCCCCATAGACCCCTTTTCTCCAGGCTAAAAAATTCCACTTTCCTCAGTCACTCATCACAAGACTTTTGCCTTAGACCCTTCACCAGCTTCATTGTTCTGCTTTGAACACATTCCAGCATCACTTAGACAAACTGCTGGGTCATTTTCAGCCGACTATCGACCAATATCCTCAGGTCCTATTCCACCAGGCAGGGTTCTGGACATTCTTCCCTAAGCACGGGGTTGTTGTGTCACAAGTGCAAGACTCGGCACTTGGCCTTGTTGAACCTCACAGAATTTGCTTTGAACCATTGATCCAGGCTGTTCAGGTCCCTCTGCTGAGCCTTCCTTCCTTGCTTCAAGCAGAGCAACACTCCTGCCTAACTTGGTGTCATCTGCAAACTTACTGAGGGAGCACTCAATCCCTTCATCTGGAACATTAATAACTATATGGAACAGAACCAGACCCCAAACTAAGCCCTGGGAACACCACTTGTGACTGGTTGCCAGTTGGATTTATTTCCATTCACTGCCACTCTTTGGGCCCAGAAAGCGAGCCAAGCAAAGAAGGCATTAAATATCTCAGACTTTTCCCTATCCTTTGTAACTATGATTCCCTCGCATCCAAAAAAGGATGGAGAGTCTCCTTAGCTCTTCTTTTGTTGTTAATGTATTTAGAGAAATGTTTTTAATTTCATTTTACACTTGTCTCTTACAGCAGCAATCAGATAAAGTCCTAGTTGGGCTTCGGCCTTTCTAATTTTCTCCCTGCATAACCTCACAATATTTTTGTAGTCCTCCTAAGTTACCTGCCTTTCTTCTAAGAGTCTTAAACTTTCCTTTTTATCCTTAGTTCCAGCCATGGTCCTTTCACAGATTATTACTTAAATAGAAGACAGGAAATATTTTCCAGAAATTTGATAGATGGAAGTTCCGGTAAACTGGTTTTTACTTAACGGATGTGTCTCAAAAGAGTCCTATATCCCAACTTCATAATGGATTATTTTTTTTTTATTATTATTGTAAACATTCAAGTATATAAAAGATGCTTGTATGTTTATGATAAGGAACTTAGTCAGATAGGAACTGATCCTTGAGTTTAGAAATAGGTATATACACTTAGAAAGTTGCAAAATATTATGTTCTTTGACTTATATATTATTCCTTATTATTACTCTCTGGTTTTGTGACTCAGTCACTTCTCTTAGGTTATTCTACCAGTACAGTTACAGAGCATTTCAGCTCCAGGAAGAACAACATTGACCAGTTAGTGTCTCTTGATGCAAAGGAGACCGAAAATACTGAAGTATGTGGCGCAGTTGACATAAGACAGAGAGGATCATTTAAGACAGAGAGGATCATGCAGACTGAAAGGATCCTAAATGGAAAAAAATGTTACCTGACAAAGTAAAGATTATGGAAGTTCCAAGATTGTAACCAACAGTTATAATCTTCTGTTATCATATTAAATCTTTTCATCCAATTGGAAATTGGACCAATTTATAACTAAAGCTTTTCAGAGTATAACAAGACTTTTGTTGATTCACTCAAATACCCAATCAGTGTGAGTTAGATCCTAATTCCTGCCAAAGCTTACTTGGAAAATATTTTGTGAAGAGTTGCTATACAGAAGCTGCAGCTATTTTCTATCTACCCTTGACTGTATAAGAAATGCATAAAAACTTATATTAAAGGAAAAATAGCTAAAGTGTCCCATTTGGGGGTTGTGTATTTTTTGTGGTTTTTTTTTTTAAAAAAAAGGGAAAATGGAAAGAATCAAGCCCAAGCTATTAAATAGTTTATGATCTCTCTATATTATATTAGGAACAGAGAGACACAAAAATCAAAGTAGGTACTAAGCCTGGAACATGTTAGAAGCTATATAACACAAATGTAGGAACAATCTGAATTGCAGCTATACTCTGCTTTCCTATGTGGTTGTCAATAGTTCTTTTTTCTAAGATGTTCTAGGATTTATTTTGTATACACACATCAGGAATGTTGGAGAACCTGTCTACCTTTTATCAGAAATTCTGTCCAATAATTTCTGACAATTATTAACTTTCAAGGGATTTATCTTCCTATGGGACTGTAAAAAGGAGTGGATACAATAAACCTTGGGTTTTAACTTACACTTTCAACCACACAAACAAGTACCACAGAGCCTAACACACACAGTTAGTCTCCACAATCTCTTCCCTGCTGTCTCCATATGGTGGTGCAGCTGTAAAACCATATATCAGACTGTTGTGTGAGAAAAAACCTGTGGCTCATCAGGGCTTTGCCTTCTTCATTTGAGAACTGCTTTTTAAGTTCAGATCCTTTCACCTGATCCACACCTACAGCCTGAGGTATACTTTAGGTATGCCTATTCTTGACCTATCTGATCCAGATCACTGACTTGACATCCTGGCTCAACTTCATACTTGTGTCATTCCCAGAGACGTATCTGACAGTTATTGGATTCTTGGCTGAAGTGGGTTACTGTCACTCAGCCTCCTTTGTTCATCTTTCTTACGCATTGTTTGATGCCAGCCCTGACAAGATGTCTGCTCTGTCTGCCTTGCTGTCACCCTTGGCTCCCACTTCTCCTTCTGCTGGAGAGCATATATGTGCTGATGTCCCTTGAGAGCAAAAAACACAAAGAAACATGCACACAGAGTATATATAGTCAGTAACCACTTGTACCCCTTGCACCTTGCCTTCTTATGGGCAAGAATTACAGATTTAATTACTATCTCGTAACTTCTTTCCCCAAACATAGCTGAAGATTCTGTTGCACAGTCCACTTAATGTACCCGAGCTAGGTCATAACAGTACTATTTATTTTTTGATTAAGAATATAAATACCAAGACGTGAACAGAAAGAAAATGTTTATAAAAAGAGAATAAGTTGAATCAGTGAACAGTAACTACCCAGATGTCCTTAATCAATAGTGGAAAGAGCCACACAATGAAGGACATTTGCTTTGTGTGAAACTGTTTAAACACATCTTCCATATACTGCCTTAAAAATGCCTGGAAGAATGGTTTGATTTAGCTGGAGGAAAGGTAAGATAGAGATGAGCAAGTGAACTAAATGCAATCTTAGTCCAGGAAGAAACTAATACTTTCACTATAAATACTATTCTATGCAGATTTTTTTTTCCAAAACTTCTAAAACTCATCCATATCATTACTTCACTGTGCCTACTATCTTTTCCAGCTTTCACTGCGTATTTTTCCTAGAATTTTAGCTGTCATTCCTTCTTTTTATCTCAGTCTTTTCTTGGAAGAGTACAAACTAAATTGCTAAAGCCCGATTTGACATTTCAAGCCTCACTTTAAGTGNATAAAGCCAGTTAAATTATGTTTTCACCCATATTGTGATTATTCTGTTAATTTATCAGATTTCTGTGACTTTATTGAATATAATTCATTTGATGTAAATAACAAGAAGAATGTATGATATCAAGATGAAGTTCTCTATAAAGGCCATGTAGGTTTACTGTGAGAGAAAATTTTTATCTGGAAAGAAATACGCATACATCCTATGTTCTAGTCTTTTTGTAACCTCTTTTGATACAAAATGAATGGGTTTTAGGAGTATAGATGTGTCTGCTACTTAATCAGCACCCAAAATGAACCTGTCTGTACTGTCATCTGTATCTTCTCATCATCTGGACTGTCGTAATCACAAGATTAACAGCTTGGGGAGAAGTTACAAATGTAAGGAGCTGTTTTAAACAACTTGTATTTAGAAAAAAAAAATCCCTACTTGGTAGAACACAGATGTTTTTGCACATTAGTGCCAAGAGAGTTTCTGAAAGATTACTTGTCTTATGTTAATGGACCTTGAATGATGATTTTCTGATCCTCCAGTAATCATAAAGACTTCTCATTTTTCAGTTATCTGGATGACTTTGGCATAGTTGTTCAATTGTTATTATTTTCAGCTTAGGAGAAATATAGAAGAAATAAATACTCTCTTGGTCTCAGTTTAAGAATTAACTTAATTTCTGCAACAATAGATGGCAAACAATCCTGCTGCAAATCAAGCAAAATTTATGAGCATGTTAATAATCTTATTAGGGATTACATTGAAATACCGTTACTCTTCATCTTTAATTGTTCATTTCCCTTCCTGCAGTTTGTCGTTAAGATGCTGGAAGTAACCATTTTCTTATCAAACACCTGTTATTCTCAGCAAAGCAAGGTCTTGAAGTGCCTTATTCCATGCTTGTTGGTAATTTTCTTAAATTGTAGGGAACAGAATAGATGTCTGGAATAGGCTATTCCTGCTGATGATGTGCCAATGTTTTTCTTTTTGCTACTGGACACGTCTGTTTTTTTGTCTGGATTGTGTGGCTCTATCCTTGTAACATTTGGAAGGTTATGACAAATCTCATTAATCATCACTGTGCTCACTACATACCATTTTTCCCTGGCCACAGACTTAAGCATACCACTTACTTAATCTCTGAATTCCTCCACTGTCTTCTCCATGCATTAAATAGAACATATTTATTGAGCTTTCAAAGCTCTGTAAGGCTCTGTTCTTTCTTAGGTAGGGGTTCCTGTGTGGTCACATTGGGTACATCCACACTAACATTTCAGTTTGAAACATTCACTCTCAAAACAAGCCATTTAGCCATACTTTGGATCCCACTGTAGAGTGGTCTCAGGGTGCCCAAGTTGTAATTATTTTCAGTGATGTTAAACTTGAAGATGTATTTGCAGAGGTTAATGGAGATGCAGTCCCCAGGATTAGCTATGTAGTATGTACTGGCCAAGACAGAGGTAATTTTCTTCACTACAGCTCATACAGGACTGTTTTTCAGATCTGTGACCAGAACAATACCGATGATACACAGAGGTTCTAGCTATTGCTGAACACTGCACAGCACCAAGACCTTCTCTGTTTCTCTCTGGCCCCCACTGAATAAACTAGGGGTGCACAGTAGGGTGAGAAGGGACACAACCAGGCAGATGACCCAAAGTGACCAAAGGGATATTCCATATCATATGATGTCATGCTCAGAAATAAAAGTTGTGGGAAAGAACGAGAAAGGACAAAGGGGGAATGTTCAGAGTTTGTCTCCCCAGGTAACAGTTTTGTGTGATGAGGCCCTGCTTTTATGGAAATGAAGAAACACCTGACTGTCAACAGTAAATAGTGAATGAATTCTTTATTTTGTTTTGTTTGAATGCACAGATTTTGCTTTACCTATTAAACAATCTTTCACTTTTCTCACTTTTGAAATCCTTAAAGCACTCACTTTCTCATACAGTCATTAGTTGTCAAACCAGAGTGTGCCCTTATAACACATAACAGGAGTTCTGTGGATCTCATATTGATTAAATGGTCTTTTTATTGCCAAGTTTAAGGATGATTAAAGTAGCAGACTGAAAAAATGTGGCTGTGTAGAAAGTAGATTATTTGCATGTGATAAGAGATTTTAAGCCTGAGATCTACACCCTTTTGCCTGATTAATGGTACATAGGAAAAGACAGAAATCATGAATTATAAAGTGACTAGTGATCAGTTTCAAGACTAATGGAATTTTCTGCATAGATATAAAAGCAGCTCAGAGTTTATCTTGAGATAAATGATGCTTAAACTCCTATAGAAATCTTCATTTTTTTCTTTTTGGTTTGATTTGAACTAGAAATATCAGAAGTGTTTCATGACCATATAATGGTAAAATGTATCATCATCTTATAGCTTTTTTTTTTACAATATGAAATAATTATTTTTCCTTAGTGGAACCTTCTAACTTTCTAATTTTTTATCTAATCAATATAGCCAACAGACTTTTTCTGTTGAGTTTTNTCTCTCTGGCCCCCACTGAATAAACTAGGGGTGCACAGTAGGGTGAGAAGGGACACAACCAGGCAGATGACCCAAAGTGACCAAAGGGATATTCCATATCATATGATGTCATGCTCAGAAATAAAAGTTGTGGGAAAGAACGAGAAAGGACAAAGGGGGAATGTTCAGAGTTTGTCTCCCCATGTAACAGTTATGTGTGATGAGGCCCTGCTTTTATGGAAATGAAGAAACACCTGACTGTCAACAGTAAATAGTGAATGAATTCTTTATTTTGTTTTGTTTGAATGCACAGATTTTGCTTTACCTATTAAACAATCTTTCACTTTTCTCACTTTTGAAATCCTTAAAGCACTCACTTTCTCATACAGTCATTAGTTGTCAAACCAGAGTGTGCCCTTATAACACATAACAGGAGTTCTGTGGATCTCATATTGATTAAATGGTCTTTTTATTGCCAAGTTTAAGGATGATTAAAGTAGCAGACTGAAAAAATGTGGCTGTGTAGAAAGTAGATTATTTGCATGTGATAAGAGATTTTAAGCCTGAGATCTACACCCTTTTGCCTGATTAATGGTACATAGGAAAAGACAGAAATCATGAATTATAAAGTGACTAGTGATCAGTTTCAAGACTAATGGAATTTTCTGCATAGATATAAAAGCAGCTCAGAGTTTATCTTGAGATAAATGATGCTTAAACTCCTATAGAAATCTTCATTTTTTTCTTTTTGGTTTGATTTGAACTAGAAATATCAGAAGTGTTTCATGACCATATAATGGTAAAATGTATCATCATCTTATAGCTTTTTTTTTTACAATATGAAATAATTATTTTTCCTTAGTGGAACCTTCTAACTTTCTAATTTTTTATCTAATCAATATAGCCAACAGACTTTTTCTGTTGAGTTTTATGTTATGTTTTATACTAAGATGTAGAGAAATTTAAATTGGGTCCAAGCAAAACCTAACACCTAGGATCAATTTCACCAGCATACAAAGAATCCAAAAATTTTTGTTACATAACTAAAGATCTAGGAAGCAAATTTACGTTCAAGTAGTTTAACTTTTAGTCTAATACTTGTACCTTTTGATCCTGCAATTGACTAAATGTCTCAGATTCTCATCTCAAAAAACTAAATATAAACCTGAAATTTCTCAGATATGCTTGGGATCCTACTATGGGTTTTTAGCTGCAGTGCTCTAAACATTTTTTTTTTAACTTCAACACAACTAATGTTTATTAGATCATTTTTAAGGAAGCTAGCTTTACTGCTTGCTTAAAACTTTCAAATGTTGGTAAATGCTGAAGTGATCGATTTCGAGCATAATTTTAGTTTTCAAGCCTGCGTTTGTGAGGGGTTTTAGGTTTGTTTGATTGATTTTTCACTACTGCTGGGGTTTATGAGTATTTTATCAAGTATAGCTTGATATCTACATATTTCAGGGATATTTTCTTAATATTTAAATCTATCATTAAGATAATCCCTTTTCATATTTTAATAAATAAAAACAATTTAATAATTCTTAGTCACACTTCATTGTAAAATTATTGTTACTCATAAATTCATAAATTTCAACATTCTATTTTCTATGACCTTGAATCCATATGGATGAGTCTGATTTTTATGTGCGCATGTGAAGCTTCTGTCTACAGAGAGGAACTGTTCTATTTCCTGTGCCTACAGAACAGGAGTTTTAATTCTTAATATATGACATAAGAAATGTTTAAAGATAGTTGAACAATACATACTCTTCAATTCATATTGATCACTCTTTTTGGCTATAAATCCAAACACAGAGGCTATATACACCAGGGGAAGAGTAGAACATGTAGTGACAGAGAAGATTCCACTTTTATTCTGTAATACTATAAACCAAATTCTAGATTTATCCTCAGTTTTTAAATTATCTTTATTTGATTTTTTAATCAATGTCTTCCATGAATTAATTGTATTCATAACTCAAAAAACATTATAAGCTTGAATTGTTCTATATGAAAAGATGAAGCAAAATAAGTCTGATCAAATATAATCAAATTCAACATTCATGACTCATAAAGAATTTTCTTTCAGTGTTCAGAGTTACAAGCATCATGTCTAAAACATTCCCAGGAGCTCCAGAATCTAAGTAAAGTTGTGAGATTTCTGCAGAAATATAATAAGGTAAGTAATAAGACTTACCACTGGGATCAACCAGTTCCACACAGATATGAACATACTTATATCCGTTTGGAATTATTGTTAAATCAGAAGTAGAAAAGATATTACTTGGAAATCATGGTTACACACATATGGTTAGATTTTTGATGGCTGCACAGCAGCACTTCTATAATAAATTAGAATGAATGTTTTTTTGAGAAGTCAGGAAATTACTTCAATATTTCCTGAATTGTACGTAGAAAAAGAAATAGTTGAAACCTAACAATGAATTTACTTTCTGATTGAGACAGTTGTGGAAACTATCAGGGTGGGTTTCTTTCTCTCTTTCTCTCTCTCTTTCTCTCTCTCTCTCTTTCTCTCTCTCTTTCTCTCTCTCTTTGTCTCCTTCCTTCCTTCCTTCCTTCCTTCCTNTTTTCTGCTTCTGGTTTTGTGCTTTTGTGCATTAGGTGCAAAGACAGTATGTAGATGTACGGGTTAAATTGACTCTTAATAGTTGTTTCTGGTGTTAATTAGCCCTTCATAAATGAAACCTTTTTATTGTGTTAGTTCCTTGTAGAGGAAGAAGTTACTTGAAATTTCCCACTCTTCTATTTTCTCACAAAAAAACTTTTTCTTTGTTTCTTTTCTGACTGTGATAACTCCTGGATCTAGTCTTCCACTTCTGAAATACATTGCAAAGAAGATTATGTAGGGAGGAAATAGAAGCACACACAGTATATTTAGCACGAGTGTGAGTGCTTTGTCAACCTTTCAAACAGGTCACACTCTCCAGGGTTGGTTGAAGAAGATGTGACATGAGGCAGCTTTTTTCTCCTGTGTTCCACTTAGTGATAGTGTCCTGTGGAATTTTTTACAGTTCCCAAACTCAGTAATTCATGCGATGAAATTGACAAGTATTTCACCTGCATATAATACTGTGTTTTATTTTTATGTACAAGACCATTTCTGAATGTAACACCTCTGGTGACTGTGGCCATCTTAAAGATTAGTTTGATGATAACAAATTCATTCAGATGATGGAACTAATATTTTTTTTAATACATGCCTGTATTTAGCTCCTTCCAAAGTTGCACCCTGTGTAAATGACAAAAAGAGGCCAGCTTACTAGAAGTTTTTGAAGGAGACTAAATACATTGGAATAATCTAATCCAGTTTTATTTTCCTTTCTACTGAAAATGCTTAAGCAAGTTAGGCTAGGCTCTGCTTATATTTAGTGAAATGAAATAGGAATATGGGCTCAAATTGCCTTCCACTATACAGATATCTCATTTAGGACGAGGTGAATCACACCTTGTATCCCATGGACTGCACTGGTTAGAAACTCTGCAGGCTGTGAAAAAGAACCTAGAAGTTTAACTCAAGCTACAGACCGCATACCCAGTTGAGTGACTCACACTTGACTCAGGTGTTTAAAAACAACTCAGTCTGAGAAAAATTCAAATCCTCACTTGAAACTGTCATTGCATGCAACTTTACCTCAGCTTCTGGGATCTATGAAAGGTGCTTTCACTGAAATGATGTAGTGTAGCTCCAAGCAGAAGCGTTTTTCTAATGTGACTACTGTAGTTCATATCGTTCTAAGACAGAAGCAGAACCATTTGCAGTGAGGTACTACAGGAATTGTCATAAATTCTTTAAGGAACATTGCCAAAACTTCACTGTTCCCCAAAGAAGTTCTCCTTGCACACAGTACCCTGCATAAGAGATCCAGACTCAGCAGTACTAGGTGTAATCAGGATGATCATGAGCTAACAATATGTCTTTCTGACAATGAATACTAAAGGTATCTTGGGTTGTACCAGTAGGATTGTTGCCAGCAGGCTGAGGAAGGTGGTTTTTCCCTCTACTCAGCACTGATGAGGCCATATAAGGAGCAGTGGGTCAGTGCTGGTCTCCCCAGTACAGTAGAGATGTGGATTTACTGAAGAGAGTCCTGTGAATGCCATGAAGAAGCTGGAGAGACTGGAGCACCTTTCTTATGAGGAAAGACTGAGAAAGATGCGACTGTTCAGGCTAGAGTAAAGAAGTCTCAGGTTGATCATATCCATGTGGATAAAAAGTCAGATTCAGGAACTTCTCAGCAGGATTCAGTGTTAGAACCACCACAGACAGAGAAATCACTTACCAGTTGCTGTCACAGGCAAAAAAAGACATGACTTAATTTAAAACATGTTACTGATTAGAGCATTAAGAAACAAAGAAGACAAACATTAAAAGGTTGTGTGAAAACATCTTTCCTTCTCCCTTTCCCAGGCTCAACTTCACCTCTTCCCCCTTCCTGGTCTTCTCCCCCTTTGTCATTGTCATATAATTCTCTCAATGCCTTTGGCGTGATGATCCACAAAGCAGGAAGTAAAGGTAATCAAAAAGTAGTTTATTTCTGACATTCCTGGCTTCTCACTGCTTTTTTTTTTTTCCAGTTTCTCCTTCCTATTTACAAATTTCTTCTGTTCCTGTATGGGTCTACCACTTCAGATAAAAATTAAGTCCTTTTTACAACATAGAGTCATAAGATGTTGGAGGATGTCCTACTTTGAGCAGCCTACGTTGATGCTGTTAATTCCTATTTTTCACCTGTAACAACCAGTAGGTGATGATGTTTTCTGTTCTTTCCGACCCACTGTATTTTCCCAAGCTGTCTTCCACCTTCTCAGATGATAACCGGCACAATATATATGTATACTAAGTGCCTTTGTCTATCAGTTTTGGATAATGAAACTTATAGAGAAACACATGGATCCTACAGAACATAAAGATCTAATTAACTGCATTTTCAGCAGGAAAGGCCTGTGCAAAGATAACTACCAGTGTTTTATTTTAATAGAAAGAAAATCCACATGCTGCTATGTGTTCTCCTCCTGAGACTGGGTCTGAAAAGAAAAAGTATTTCACTAAAAAAAAGAAAACCCAAACAAACAAAAAAAAATGCTGGATTATTACCAATATACTCAAATCTAAGTACCAGCTGGGACAGATTTTGTCTACTTGCTGGCTGTTTCTGCTCAAGCTATCCTCCTCAGAAGCCATCCCTTATGACATAACACAGTGTAATAACTCCAAATCTTAGAACTTTTTGAAGTTTTATCATACATCTTTTTTTTTCCCTTAGGCTTTTAGCCTACCACCATCAAAAGTTGCGTTCATTATATTTTTTAAAAGTAATTTTGTTTTACAATGAGATCTGGAAGTAAAATCTAGACAAGAATTCTTTTGCTATATATTACTATGCCTGCAAGGAGCTATTAGCTTGTTAGATTGTGAAGGATACTGAAGGCATAACATGCCCTGTTAATATATTACCACTTTAAACTAAAACTTACTGTGTTCACTAGACCAAGATTTGACAATATAGTACTGACTTCATAGAGTATCAAACTACTTTTTTTAATATTAACAATTTTTTGAGACATACTTCCAAAACTAAGATACTCTTATTTTGTAAGCCTATTTTACAACAGAGTTTTCATAGCTTTTTTTTCTCAAGAAAGCGATATCAAACATGAGGTTCCATGTAGTGCAAACTACCTAATGTCACATATAGTTCAATCAAATTAAGTATAAACAGAGATGCTTTTTTTCAATTGATGTTATCCCTTGCTGCAGAGTGAGACTTAACAGTTCACTGCTTCTCTTCTCCATATCTACTTATCTTTGCCATTTTCTATAAAAAGCTAAATGTGTCTATATCTGTGAATAACAATTTGTTTAAATACAAACTGTCCTTTCCGTGAATATATCCATTGGCTAAAAAACATCTGCTAGCAAAGATTTATTATGGGAAATGCATGAAAAGTCTGTTAATGAACTGAAGTATTTGTTATTTGCTCAAGAACAGAAGATTTCAAGGTTGTTTTTTTAAGTAATTTTCACTACTTTCATTGAACAAAATAAGGTTTGAATTAATTAAAATCCATGAGGTCTTATAAGTCATGATGAAGAGATCCTGCAAATCTCTGCACAGAACAGTTTTTCTTGATTTCATAAAATAAACAAATCGACAGTCAAACAACTGTCATTAGCAAAGTAGACATTTTACAGGCATTTAGAAATGACCATTTGTTCCCGCACATGCTCTAGTACAACAATTGACTGTCTGTTGCTGTAGCTAAAAAATAGGATAAGCTTAAAGAAAAGGGAACACGACAGGACAATGTAAGGCAAAAGTCCTGTACTTTGTTCAGCTGTTAACTGTCTCAGACTGATATAAAATATAATCTTTGGCATACGGCTATAAGCAATCCCTGTCTAAGCCACTAATTACATGCATGCTCTGAATATCCTGGTGCATAGACCATTCCTGAAAGTAATTTAAATATATCTGCTTTATTTTGCTGTAAAATGCCTAGTTTCTTGAGACTGTTATATTATCTCCGCCATGGTAATTGTCACTGCCAGCAGAACACAATAAGGCTGCCCCTACCCACTGTTTATGTTGCACTTACATCTCCCTCATTTCTTTCAGTACCTTGGATACAGAGAGAGAAAGAGAAAAGAATATATCTCACCTCTCATTGCTCTCTTGACTTTAGATGCCATATATCTATATGTGGTCTGGTGCAGTGTGATTAAATTATGATATATTTTCACCAAAATGAGAAAATTAGGGAGTATCAAGAACAAGGCAAAGTTAATTGGATGGATGATTGGTTTTCTAAGTAGTTTGAAGATAAAGTTGAGATGACCAAGGGATCATATGAAAAGCATCAACAACTTCTAAACCAAAAGTACATTCACACTAACAAAACATCTAAATCGTTTGAAAGTCTTCTGTTCTCATATAGCAGTAATGAAAATCTGTTAAGAAAAGGGACTTATTACTCCTCATCAGAATCTTGTAACCTGATCATATACAAAATGAAGGTATGAGAAGACATGTGTGGTATATTCTACTACTGTTTATACACTGTAATGAAGTAAATGAACAAAAAACCATTTTCAGTGACGATCAAAATAGATTGTCTGGAAACATGCTTTGGAAAAGAGATCATTACTTTCGAAACTGGAAAGGCTTCTCTTGTCGATTCACTGCCAATTTCAACTGTCCAAAATTGTGAGTGAAATCCCAGATAATCATAGGATTGACTTAAAAATAGAAAGGTAAAAAAAAAAGTTTTATTAGCCCTTTGTTTTCTGAGATCTTGCAGATTACTTGTTTCATTTTGACAGGGTTTTATAAACAAGCATTAAAAATTGAAGCTTATCTTTTAAATTAAAGATCTCCTGCAATCTTTTAATTCCAGCTGCAGTGGCTTTATGGAAATACTAAATGTCATGAGACTTTTGTTATTTTTATAAGGACGGGGAATACAGCCAATTAACAAGAAACATTTAAGACACAAATTGACAAAAGATATAATAAGAAAATGCATTCTTAGAACATCCAATATCTTCACACTTATATTTTGGCATGAGGTAGACAGCAAAAGCAGAAGTTAAAAAGTCAAAAATGATGGCAACTTCCCTCGCTGAAGTGCTGGGGGAGTGTGTGGGCAGTAGACAGCAAAGTTGCCGCTTTGCCAGAAGCAAAGTGTTGGACCCACAACCTTCTTGTCCTAGTCTCACATTACTTCAATATGCTGCATCTGATGTCAGAGGGACCTGTGAGGATCTTGACCTCAGCAGCGACTAGTGCCCTGTGCTCTAGCCCTACTGCAACCAGACTTGCTTCACCCAACATACACTCCCCTTTCAAACTAAATATAGCAAAACTGATCTATGACAAAAGAGGCAAATTCTCCTCCCTAACTCTCCCCCTATTTTTCCCTCATTCCCTTATTTAGACCCTTTCTACATAGAGAGCTGTAATGATATAACAACAGTGTGACTCTTAAATACAGATTTTCAGGCGCAAGCTAAACCACAATAACTCAGTTTTATAGCGGCATGAAGCAATCCAGACATAGAAACTAAACCCATTTAAATTAAAACATTACAGTGGAGGAAAAGATAACATTTTACAGAGTAAGCCCTGTAAAGCAAAAGACAATTCTTCACCCAGAGAATGTGTAGAACCTTGAAAAAGAAGAGTTTGAATGTATCTGTTTCTGGGTGGTATTGTAACAGAAATAACGTCAATATTAACCATCAAAAACATATGAGAAAGAAGCCGCTCAGTCACTGTTTTGTTTTCCATTCCATTAGTGGAAAACAATTGTTGGTCAGTGGTTTTTTACAGTCAAAATTTCAAAGAGTAAAACTTTGTGAAGCATTTATCTGTAAGTTATCAATAAAATTTTTAGAAGTCCTTCAAATGGATAACAGGAATGAAGGTATTTATCACAGTCAGTTTGGGATATGATCTTGATCCACCTAATACCTATGTATGAGAGACAGTGACAACTTGTAATTTGTCAACTCTACCTCTTGGAAAGTCACTCACCTGTGACTTCACTATTTTATTATTATTTTCATCTATTATTATATAACCTCATTATTATTTTCTATACTGCAGAAAATATTAAACAATGAGACTTCTTGTCATATCTCAACATAAAATATTACATAAAAGTAACAAGACTGTCGATTCATTTGCCATATATTTCAGCAGGTCTTCAGGGAGGCATTCTAATACAGAATACTGAACTCTCATAAAAAGAAGCAAATAACAAAGTCAATATTAGAAACAACATAATGGAAGAGCAAGATCTGCTCTGTGAAAGCACAGCAGAACCTCTGATTATCATTATTTTAAGACAAAGATTCTAATTTATCCAGTTTATGCTTACATGGTGTTTCACCTCTCTGTCCTTCCTCCCATCGTTTCCTTGGTTAACCTTGTCATTCCATTTTTCTCGCATGCACATAGACATCTCTTTTCTCTTGACAGTTGAGAATTTTGATTTTGTTATTAGTTATTATACTAGTCATGTCTCCAGTGTTTTTAAAGGACAAAGGAAGAAAAGAACTTTATAAATTACATTATTTATATTACATCAAGTCTGCAAGAATGCAGAACAATTACAACAGTGGAGAGATTCCTGTTACGTTCAGTAAAATAGCAATGCAGGAGATTTAGTCTGTGTAGAGGCTGATTTAGCAACTGCATAATGAACTGATTAATGTCACACAGATGTTGTTACAGTTACACATCAAATTAGGTTGTAGAAGTTACAAACTTCATTAAGTCTAGATGAGCTTTAAATTGATCAGTGCCCACAGACATTAATGAATTCTTTCAAAATCACATGTATCATGCCAGCACATTTGGAAAACCTCAGTTTTTATACATTATAAATCCAACAGTCTTTGTTTGCAAATCTTAGTGCTAATAGTCACACTATGTCTTCAACAATAAAAGAATTGGTTTAATTTCACTCATTTTTCAAGATTATTTGCTCTGGACAGAAAAATTAGAAGATACTCTATGAAACAATACTAGACAACACATCATGTTAAAGTATAAGATATTGGGATCTCATGCTATAAAATGTTTGACTGGAATCTTCTTATGTATCAGAGACTGGCTACTCCCTAGTCACAGAATGATAGAAAATGGTGTTGCAAAGGACTGTGGAATTATCAAAAACATCCAGAGGTAAAATTGGCTACATCTGTGTTATTCCATTCAAACAGCTTTATAAACTACTTTTAGTATTTCCAGTGATGGGGACCTCATGAACATCAGTGCTTCATTATTTCTACATTCTTCAAGACCTCTCTTGCTACAAAATAAAGAATCTTGGAAATGGGGAAAGGTTTTTCTTTGCTGGTATGGGAAACCAAGAAGCCCCATTCTGAATGCATTTCAGTTGTTCAAGATGCAACTGTGGTCCTAGTTGTGGAAATTCAAAAGTTTATATAGTAGGGCAAGGATGAGATGAGCAGCCATTAATGGAGCAGACAACTTCCTTAGCAGCAAGTGGTAGAGAGTTGTGGTTTAATCCTTTAAAAGATTGTTAGCTTCGGTGTTACCTCTACGCATCTGAAAAAGATTAGCTTGCAGCTGTCATAAAACACCAACCAAAATCACACTGTCTTTTATGATTTTGTTTGAGGGTTTTATGAGGTTTTATCATATTCCTTTTATTAAGAAACGTGATGAAGAAGGAGTTTCTGAATAGGACTAGTTCATTTCTGTTATGATTCCAACAACATGTCAGCATCCATCAAGTTGACGTTAGGTAATATATTCCAACTTAGTCATTTGCTGATGAGCTGATGGTGGGGACTATCCACTACATCTTTCCAAATTGACTGTTATACTTCATGGATGTTACTATGAGGTTTTTTTAAGCCTTAGCAAAAGAAGGCAATAACAAAATAATCTGCAAGAGGAGAACGTTTACTAGTTTCCTCAAGTTTACTCAGATTGTTCAAATCATTCACATACCAATTAATCTTATGTAAGTAAAGTACATATATGTTGAACATGATATTCTTTAAGTGTGGGTCAAAGCACTAGCACTGACTGGTATATTACTTCAAGGTAGGCCTTTCAGCTCTTCCAAAGATTTTTTCTATTCATAATTAGCTTAGTTAAAGCACTTAAAATAACCATGTGATCAAGAGCTAGATGTAATCATTTGATGTTCCATACTATTTGTTTTCTATCTACAAGAATTTAATCTTGACAACTGCCACTATGAATGAGATCATCATGACATCAATGTTGGTTTGAAAGAAATATTCTGAAATTTAAAGGCAACAAGTGATGGGAGTTCATAGCCTGACAGAGAGAGCAGCTATTTGCAGCTATCAGAGGTTGGAGTAGAAACCATTAAAAAAAGTTTGCTTCTCACTGGGATTTATAGCTCAAATATCTGGATTGGAGTAACTGTAGCAAATGGCTGTAGCTCAGGATTTGTAGAAACTATATAATTCAAAAATTTATTTGATGCTGAATTTTAGGTCTTCGCAACCAAATGTAAAAATAATTTCTATGTGTGTGCCTCCTTCAGGCCTATGCTAAAGCACAGAAACCAATAAAAATGTCCCTTGCTATTACAACTGTATGCAATAGTTTTGTTGGTTAGTAACTGAGAAAAGAGAAAATTAGAAACAATTTTTTGCATTGTTTCTGGCTAGGTGGACTCTTTGGTGATCTTTATCTCTTTTCAATAATTAAAAGAAAATAAACTTAAGTGACTAACAGTCACACAACAATGTTTTCATAGCCCTAGGCAATGAAGGTATGGCATGGATGGGACCAGCTGACACAGTAAGATCAACCATTTGCTTATTATATAGTACTTAATATGATTAGTACTTATAGATATGTATATGTGAAGAAGCATAGAATCATAGAATCTTAGAATGGTTTGGGTTGGAAGGGACCTTAAAGATGATCTTGTTCCACTAGACCAGGCTGCTCAAGGCCCCATCCAATCTGGCCTTGAACAGGGAGCGGACATACACCGAACTGTTCCAATGTCCCACCACCTCCATCCTGAAGAATTAATGTCTAGTCTAAATCTTTCCCCTTCACATTTAAAGCCATTCCCCCCTTGTTCTATCACTACATGCTGTTGAAAATGTCCCTCCCCAGCTTCCTTGTATACCCTCTACCAGTACAGTAAGGCTGCTATAAGGTCTCCCTTGTGCCTGCTGAACAGCCCCAATTCTCTTAGCCTGTCCTCATAGTGGAGGTGCTCCCACCTTGTGGTCATGTTCCTAGACCCGTTCCAATAGTTCCATATACTTCTTATGTTGGAGATCCCAGAACTGGGAACACTGCTCCAGATGGGGTCTCTTGAGAGCAGAGTAAGGGGGAAAATCATGTCCCCCCATCTGCTGGCCACAATTCTTTTGAGGCTGCCCAGGATCCAATTGGCCTGGTCTGTGAGTGCATGTTGCCAGCTCATGTCCATTTTCTCATCAACTAACACCCCTAAGTCCTTCTCTGTAAAGCTGCTCTCAATCACATCATCCCACCACCTTGTACTGAAACTATGGATTGTCTGATCCAGGTGTAGGACCTTGCACTTGGCATTGTTGAATCTCATGAGGTTCCCACAGGCCCACTTCTCCAGCTTGTCCAGGTGCCCCTGGATTACATCCCATCCTTCTAGTGTGACAACTGCACCACTCAGCTTGGTGTCATCTGCAAACTTGCTGAGGATGCACTGGAACTTACTGTCTATATCATCAATGAAAATATTAAAGGAAGTACTGTCAATTTTGCTTCTGCTGGCAGGTGATCAAAGTGTGGCAGACCTTTCCACTATTCAACTATTTCTTTACGTTATACTTTAAGTCCTATTTTAGACTAATGGGAATAATTTGGACTAATTCCCACCTCCTAACTATGTTGTGATTAGAAAGTTATAAGAATTTTATTGTGTTGTTATGAGAAAGCTCAATTGATTAATTTACCAAGGCAGAGCAGGGGCTCAGGAAATGGCTTAATTTGCTGAGAAAAGTTCAAGTTAGTTCATTGTTAAAGCATTTGCCAGTCCATCATTGACTGCTGAACAGTAGCTTCAGTTTAAAAGCATCTTCATCATCCTATGTTATACAATGCAGCTGATTATTCATATACCTATATCTCATATTTCCCCCATCCTTAGTGGATCAGATGCTGGAAAGAACAGTGGTAAGTATGGGCAGAAGGGAAAGGACCATCTCATAATGTCAAACATTTGGCAAAATCTGTGAAGTTCTGTCTGGAAGTTTCTTTGAGCCTCTAGCCTATCACAAAGGACTCAGTTCATTACTTCATGCCATCATGTTTTTGTCTGCCCTGTGATCTGCTTGCAGTCCAGCATGCTGAAGTGCCACTTCACAGAGCTTCAAGAAACCTCTTAGGAACATGGAATCAGAGCTAGCTGAATAATTTCTCTGTCCATTAAGTATAATTTGACCTTACAATGAAATTCTGGCACTATTTTGGTATAAATTTCAGACTCTTCAAATTCTTATTGAGCTTACATTTCTCTTCACTCATTTCCAGGCTGATAGATAACAAAATCCAATGACAGCACTTAAGATGTGTATACTTAAATATAACAATATATTTACCTGTTAGAGTTCAGATCCACTTGTAGCTTATTATTCAAATTGTTTTCCTATCTATTGCAGGAATCACAGAATCATAGAATCATCATCTTAGAAAAGACCTCTTGGATCACTGAGTCCATCAAGTCCAACCATTCTTAACTGCCACTAAACCATGTCCCTAAATACCTCCAGGGATGGTGTCTCCACTACCTCCCTGGGCAGCCTGTTCCAGTGCCCAATGACCCTTTCCGTGAAAAAAATTTTCCCTAATGGCCAGCCTAAATCTCCCCTGACAGAGCTTGAGGTCATTCCCTCTTGTCCTCTCCCCTGTCACTTGGGAGAAGAGGCCAGCTCCCTCCTCTCCATAACCTCCTTTCAGGTAGTTACAGAGAGCAATGACGTCTCCCCTCAGCCTCCTCTTCTCCAGGCTAAACAACCCCAGATCCCTCAGCCACTCCTTATAAGACTTGTTCTCCAGTGCCTTCACTAGCCTCATTGCTCTTCTCTGGCTCCAGAGCCTCAACATCCTTCTTGTGGTGAGGGGGCAGAACTAAACACAGTATTTGAGGTGCAGTCTCATCAGTGCCAAACACAGAGAGAGTATAACCTCCCTGGACCTGCTGGTCACACCGTTTCTGATACAAGCCAGGATGCCATTGGCCTTCTTGGCTATCTGGGTACACTGCTGACTCATGTTCAGTTGTCTGTTAATCAACACCTCTAGGTCCCTCTCCTATGGGCAGCTTGCTAGCCAGTCTTCTCCTAATCTGTAGCACTGCATAGGATTGTTGTACCCCAAGTTCAGGATCCAGCGTTTGGTCGTGTTAAATCTCATGCCATTGGTCTGATCCCAGTGGTCCAGCCTGTTCAGATCCCTTTGCAGAGCCTCCCTACCCTCCAGCAGATCGACACTTCCACCCAGCTTAGTGTCATCTGCAAACTTGCTAAGGGTGCACTCAATGCCTTCATCCAGGTCATTGATAAAGACATGGAACAGGACTAGATCCAGCACTGAGCCCTGGGGACACCATTTGTGACCAGTCTTCATCTGAGGTTCACTCCATCTATGACAACTTTTTGGGTCCAGCTCTCCAACCAGTTTTCCACCCAGGAGACAGTGCAGCTGTCCAGTCCAGAGGCTGACAGTTTCCTAAGCAGAATGCTGTGAGAAACTGTGTCAAAGGCTTTACTGAAATCCAAAAAGACTACATCCACAGCCTTTCCCTCACACAGTAAGCTGATCACCTTATAGAAGGCAATCTGGCTAGTTTGGCAGGACTTGCCTTTTTTGAACTCATGTTGACTGGGCCTGATCACTGTGCACTGGTGATCATATATTTTGTATTTGCTGTATGATAGCACTCAAGATCACCTTGAGTGACCTTCCCTGGCACCAAGGTCAGACTGACAACCCTGTAGTTTCCTGGATCCTCCCTCTGACATATTTGCAAGAAGGGTAAAAGGCTCCTGGATGTGTACACACAGGGAACAACTTCCCTTACTATTAAAGACTGAAGCAAAGAAGACATTAAGTACCTCACCCTTGTCCTCATCATATGTCACAGTTGTTCCCTTTGCATCCAGTAAAGACTGATCGTCCTTTTACTATTGATGTATTTGTAGAAAAAATTTATTTTTTATCTTTCACAGAATTGGCTAATCTGAGACCTATTTGGGCTTTAGTTCTGATATTTCCTCTGCATGATCCCACTCGTTCCCTGTAGTCCACCTAAGATGTCTGTCCCTTCTTCCAAAGCTCACAGACATTCCTTTTCTTTTTGATGTCCACCCAGACCACTTGGGCTCCCTTGCCCTTCTGAACAGTTTGTCCTCTGGAAGTTTAATATGACTGTTCTGGTAACCCCATTCCTCACTTCACCTAGAACTGAGAATTCTACCATCTCATGATCACTTTGCCCCAGGCACCCTCCAACCATCACATCTCCCACAAGGCCTTCTCTGTTCACTAAGAGCAGGTCCAGGAGTGCGTCTTCCCTTGTCAGTTCACTCAGCAGTTGTATGAAGAAATTGTTTTCCACACACTCCAGAAACCTCCTGGACTGCTTCCTTTCTGCTGTATTGTACATTCATCAGACATCTGGTAGATTAAAGTCTCCCACAAGGACAAGAGCTAGCAATCTTGAGACTTCTCCCAGTTGTTTGTAGAAGTGCTCGTCAGCTGCTTCTTCTTGTCTGGGTGGTCTATAAGAGACTCTCATCACAATATCTGTCTTCTTGTGGGCTCCTCTGATTTTTATTCACACAGACTTGATCCCGTCATCACCATTATTGAGCTCAAGGGTATCAAAGCACTCTCTAACATGGAGGGCTACCCCACCACCTCTTCCTCTTCATTCCTTGGAATGGTGGAGGTAAACACTTGTGCCCCAGAGCCCTTCACCATTCTTCCCAGGGTCCTGAAGTCCTTCTTAATTGTTCTTAGTTTCTTCCTCTGGATATCATTATTGCCTACTTGGAACACTAACAGAGGGTATTAATCTGTAGGCTTTACCCGGGCTGGAAGATTTCTTGTGATGTCTTTCACAGAGCCTCCAGCAGGCAGGAGACCTCCCTGTGCAGTGGGTATGGTTTGCAGATCAGGCCCTCTGTTCCCTTCAGAAAGTACACCCCCAAGACAATTACTCTTCTCTTCTTTTTCTCAAAGGTTTTCTTGATGGTCAGTTGAGAATGGGGCAGCCTTGGGCATGTTTCTAGGCTGTGGGAACCATCCTCCTCCTCTTTGGAGTTTGATTCCACTTAAAGCGCTTCATATCTATTGTGCAAGGGAACATAGGAATTTATTGTCTGAATGGGGACAATGCGCCTGCTGTGCTGGGCAGGAACTCTTTGCCATTCCCCATCATTCTTCTCTTCAGCCTTACAGGTAGTCAATGGGGAGTTCTCAGGTGTGCTTACACTGGCTGCCTGCTTAGTTTGTGAGAGAGAGTGTAGGGTATTTCTCCACTGGTCTATCTCCCTCTCACACTTCCTAATGGTCCTCAACCTAGTTAATTCCTCCCTTAGCTCTGACACTTAAGTGGAGTAGTTCCCTCACCCAAGCACAGCTCCCACAAGTGAAGTCAGTACCAATGGTGTGAGTCAGCATGAGAAGGTGGGACTCGCTGCAGCCAGGTGTCTGCATGGCTGCACTGAAGCCACTGAATCTCTCATTCTCTTATGGCCTGAGACTGCTTATGAAATAATTCACACAGTTATTTCCAGTTCTAGATTAGCCCTTTACTTTGCATAATGTGAATTTTAGCCTTAGGGAACTTCTCACATCTAGGCACATCCCGAGAGTACTTGTAAGTGAACTATTAGCCCTCCGCACCTCTTTTTAGATATTACATGTGAAAACTATTTTGGTAAATACAGAGACTGAGGTGACCAGTGTTCAACCATAGTCATGAAAAGATATGTAATTCCTGGATGATTTCTGGAAAACATGTCTTGAAGTAGAAAGTGTATCAAAACAGAGAAATGCAGTGAGACTGTGAATTCCAGTATTTCCTCGCAGCAAATGGACATTGCTACATACTTTAGGAGGAAGTCTACCAAAAAAAAGACTAAAAAGAATAACCTTTCCATAGAATAAATGCATTTTTCACCTCTCACTATTAGGTGACTGCTTACACTCAGAATCAATGAAACCCTCTTTGTGACAATAATAACAAAAAAAAGAAAAGAATAAACTACGAATAATTTTGTGGATTGTCACATGGCTCATGTAAGTGTCTGATTCATTTAAAGTCAGCTACATTCTCAGATTAGCTAATAGGTTGTGCCATTCCTCTTGGAGAAATTATTTCTAGATGTTAAATATATATATTAAAGTATTATATCACTTTGCAGTTTAGTTGAATGTTGCTTTATTCTAACATATGCTCTCAACTTTTCCTACTTTTCACTGTTTTGCATTCCTCTATCATAACTTTCTCTTTTTTTTTTTTTTTTTATTCCCAGCATAAGTCCCCATTTTAGGTTTTGTTTCTATGGAAAGCTACAGGTAGACTCTAAGAGCTGCTTGTAAACTAATTCTGGAGGTATAGAGGTAAAATGTATATTTTGTCAGCACAATATTATGAAGTTCAGCATAATGAAAATTAAAGCACATCCAGTCCACAGAACTATCAGCATGGGGTCCATTCCAATAATTACAACAGCTCTGATAAAAGCCCTGAAATCAAATTTCCTGGATGAATAAATTCAGATAGTCTTATGAGAAGATTTCTTTTCCAAACAATGCGCAACGAAGTGATCACAGATACATCTGGCAGAATCCCTAGTGTGTATTGCATTCCTGCCTACTAAGGCTCAAATTCATTTTTACTGTTAAATGATGATGTTATTTAGTTTTTAGGATATGGTCACTGTGAGCCATGTGAAATGCATCTCATTAAAGTGTTTTCTGAATCAAGGTGAAATTTGTACTATATAATCATAGCTATTACATTTTGGCAAGATCCAAATGTATTATCATTTGCATATGTTAGGCTTGGAAAAGCATAGAATAAAATCCTGGTTCTATGTTTATGAGGACACTAAGTGAATTATCTTAAATTAGATGGTTTTTAGATGAGAGCAGTATATATTATTACGTATATTTCCTTAATTTTAATTCTAAATGCTTAAGTAGATCTCTTGGGTTGTGTCTTTTTAAAACTCCATTAGTAGTAATGACCTGGATACTAACTGAATGTTAACACATCAACCACATCCCCCTCCCCCATCTTACTCTCATTCAGACAGAGATTAATGAAACTAATACTGTTCTGCTGTATGCTTACCTCTAAAATTATTCTAAGCAGATAATCTGGTACTAGGAAAAAGAGGAAGAGATGGTGAGAGGAGGGGCAGGGAAGTGGGCATAAAGGGGAGAAACTGGACGTAAATTTAAGGACACAGAAATGTGAAAGAAGCAAACAAATTTATTTCCTTCCATGTCAAGCATTTAAAGCAGTGTTTACCTGGAGGTTCTGGGGCTGTGTGTAGAAGCACCACTCAGAGGTAGTTGCACAAACTGAAGGATATGAAGATTTCTCTCTTGCCAGAAATGTCTTTCTCAAGTTTAGATTGCTCAAATGTAGTGTTTAGGTAATTACATGACTAAGAATTAAAGTGTTGATTGATATAATTATATAAGTTGTCATCACAGAGAGTATTTACTACATGCTCTTAGTTCTACATTGCTAATATTCTTTTAATGTTCACTGGAAAAGAGTTCAGGTTAGCATTGATTTTAATCAATGGTCTGAATATTAACTGATTTATTAATTATTTGGCTAATTGAGAATAGATATTCTGAGATACTCTTATGTGCAGCTCTTCATTGTGTTAACTGTTTATCCATCAGTATACCTTCTTCATCTGAGAAGTAGCCACAGCTAGAGTATGACAAGGAAAGAGAAGATATCAATCCATCCATAACTGCACTGGCTGATAAACCAGAAACACCGTGAAAGCATAAAACACATTACAGTGATTACTATAGCTTATTGCTGGTCTGTTTTTATTGTTTTTCTCCTTTACATCAGTGGTTTAAACCAATATTTATTCCCCAGTCACGTGCCATTGAACTGAAATGAAAAATAGAATAGAATATAAAACAGAATACCAAGGAATAGAACATAGTCACACACACTACATAAGAAGAAATGAAATAGCAGTATTATGGCTTTATGAGATATAAACTGTACCCAGTGTAGCTAGACAATGCATATAGACCTGAAGCTTTAAAACTCTATGTCTTGCAGAAAAGAAATGTATTTAATGTTAGTTTAGTGATGTCCAGTATAACTAATTATCCAAGGAACACAATTTCCTTTATGAGAGAGAAACTTAACTCTTCAAATTTTACATATACTTAAAAGAACTGAAACCCCTAGATGAGCATATGAAATTGCAGCTGAAGAAGTCTAGAAGCAAAAAACATAGATAAAGAAAGAAAAGATTCCTAAAATGTTTTGTGTTCTTAAAAGTTAACTTTTCTGTCTTTACTACTGTGACAGGAATAATTGAAACTTAAGATCTATTCAATAGATACTGTTTTCTGTAGCTTAAAATAACAGAATAAAGTACATTAGAAAGTATTATTTGAGGTCATCTGACCTAAGACCCCGCTTAAGATAGGGCTAAGTTTAATGTCTAATCAGATTGCTCAGGACTTTGCCCAGTCTTGTATTTTATCTATGTACTTCTGTGAAGAATATGACTTCATCTCTTTGAAGACACCAATATGACTTCACTAACCTTTCTTCCTCAGGCCAAAAAAAAAAGCAACCACAATTTTTTCAGGCTATTTTTATAAGGCATATTCTGAAGCCCTTTTGGTAGCTCTCCATTGGGCTTACCCCAGTTTGTGAACATCTTGCTTGTACTAGGAAACCTAAATTTTGATGCAGCACTCTAAGTGTGGTTTCAGATATAAAAGGGTGTAATCCCTTCTCTCCTTGTCAAATAAATAGATATGGAGATAAATAAATAGATATAGAGAACTTCTGATGTTCAACCTCATTCTTCCAATTTTCCTTGTACTTTATGTACTTTCTCCCTCTGAATCTCTCTTTAAGTCCACCCTCCATCATCTTGGGAATATATATCTAGTCACTTAAGATTAACCTTAGGCTATCTGTCCTTCCAAGTAATAAGATATTTTTTTTTCCCCTGAAAGGTTTCCACAAAGATCTTTACTATGTACTGCCTGTCTTCTCTTATGATACACCATCTACTTATGTTATCTCCCATAGCTCCTTGACTCAACAGCCCCATGTCTCTGCTAGGGCATATATCTCACAGGTGTCAGCCCTGAGGCAGAAGAAACTACAAGCACTTCTTGTAACGTAGTAGCTCGGCAACTTGCTTCTTCCTCTGGAGTTGTGTCTTGGTCAAAGCTATGTCACAGAGGGGGGCCACTGCAGGTTCTGTTGTGAGCTGCACTCCCTCATAAGCCTTTGCTGTTGTAGTACAAGCGCCAGCAGTCCCACACTGTTCCTTGTGCGGTGTGTCTGGGCACCCTGCATGTCCTACTCTGCACCAGCTACTGAGTACTGTTCAATATATCCTGTTCGTGTTCTTCTCTTCTACAAGCCTGATAGAGTATTTTTCTTAAATAACTTAGTCTTTATGATTCTTACAAGTACAAAACCTCTATTTTGCAACAGAGTATGGGCAAGCGAGAAGAAGAATGCCCCTGTAATCCCATGACAAATAGCCCTTCACTTCTGCCTGCACTTCCAATAATTGCATGCTTTTTCCTTTTAAAATCTGGGGATAATACATATAAATGGAATAAACAGCAGATATGAAATCTCAGTCTTTCTTTCTTGGGGAAACTTCTTGACAACTAAATTTTTTTCCCTGTTATTTAACGTATTTCAGCTTTATGTAACTATCTTCCTCAGCTACAGCAAAGCTGCTTAGTAGGATGCCTCTCTCTGTACAGAGTATAATCAATTATAGTTGTACCACAGAGTATTAAGGACTCCAAAGAAGACTATGAAACTTCACTGTTCAGTCATCTTGGGCTGCGAATGACTTAAATTCTTTTTCCAGTGAATAATTAGATGCTTGATATCTAAGCTGTGGCCTAAACAGGGGATGTCACTTTAAGGTCTTGTTAAATAATGCTTGACAGTAGGTGGTATCTGCTGAGAAATAAGCTTGAGAGTCAACCTAATCCTTGTTCCACAAGCATCTGAACATAGTCTTATTAGTGCATTCCTCAAACTCTTGATCATCTCAAAGAGAAAATGGTGCATTCTCTTGCTCTGAACAGGTATGTCCAGTATCAACAGCAATACAAAAATATCTTACAAGACAGATTAAGAAAGGATTATTATTTAATATAATGGATTTCTTCTTTTTTGTCAAAATATTTGGGTTTGAAGGTTTTGAGATTTTCAAGAACAGATTGCCCCCTCCCTCTGCCTTACTTTTCAATGGAATGTTCAAAAATAGCAGCCACAGGGATAAACCTATTCATCAACACAGAGTATCATTTTATCTTGCCAGAAATTTACTCTTACTATGTGAGATATTATACTGCAAGAAAATCCCATGCAAGTGTTATTCATTGGTCTTGACTGTTACTGAAGTAATTTGAATTGGATGACCTGATGCTCATGGTAATCTTCTGTGAATGTAAATTAGGCTGAGTATTAATAAATACCAGATTTAAAATAAATGAAAGGAAGTGCAATATATGACAAAACTATGGAAGTCTTCTCATTGGACATTGTAAATGCCAAAGCATTAAAAGGATTAGGAGCATCCATGGAAGAAAATTCCATCAAATTCAGTCAAACACAGAGATATGGTCTATAGCTCAAGAAATACTAAAACTTCAGATTTCTGGAAAGATTTATCTGGGGAAGTATCACTGGAGAATTACAGTGAGTGTATTGACTGTCATTTGGCTTGGTGTTGTTTGTTTGTTTTTTCAAGATGGAATACAGGACTAGACAACTCTTTGGAGTGACCTAGTATGGTTATTTTCTTATAAATTTTGCATCAACACAGACTTTCCTTGGTCTATACTGACTGGAATGTCATGTCAGCTGATTCATAATTTCATCAACATTCCTCTGTACTCTAGTCCAAAGTACCTTACTCGTTTAATGCAGAAAGGACCTCTGAGTGAGACATTTTAAAAACACATCTGAAAGCATATGAAAGCAGTGATTCAAACTAAACAAAGTCTGAATCCATGTATTCCTTTTTTTAGGTCACTAATAATAGCATATCTTTGAGACAAATACGCTTCTGAACTACAGCTTACAATGTACACAAATGTGAAATAAAATAGATGTGTCCTCAGTTTGAATCATTATACTTAGACTAATTTCACTTCATTGCTAACACACAAGGCCTACATTGCACAACTCCATGATTCAATTCCTGGCATTATATTTATACAGCTACATGCGATGCAATATGTTAAATCCTTTTAAATCCTCTAACAAATTGCTATCTAAACTAGGAAGCACAGTAATGAAATTATCGTATTAGCATTTAACTTGAACTGAAAAAACTCTTGTTTCTCAACAAACCAAAAAAAAGCATTTTCTTTCTAATCTTTTTACATATTCCATTAAAATCAGGGCTGAATAATTTCTGGAGGTGGATAAACCATTTCATAGATAGTCCTACAGAGTTAATATTAATCTTGCACACTTGATGTCTCACACCAAAAAGGGTTATAATTTACATGCAATGAGATAATGTTTAGGGTAATAAGAATCCCAAATCCCTGAGAGTCTTGACACAGAGTCAATTAAGTGAGCCAGACAAAAGTCTGACTGCATCCTTTACAACTACAACCAGGCATGCACACACAATTGCTTTACAGCACTCTGACATATTAAATTTAAAGTCTGTGCCCAGACAATAAATCTTACAGAAACTTTTTTTTCCCCATCAACATTGCCTTGGGAAAAGCCTGCATGAACTAGAGAGGAAAACCCGTAACAGTCTATAAAATTTTCTGATGCTATTTACCTGATGCCTTTTATCAACCTATTTCTCTGTGTAAAAGGTTAATTGCCAAAATCACAGAATAGCTTGGGCTGGACAGGACCTTAAAAGATCATTTTAGTTTCAAACCCACTGTCACAGACAGGGACACCTTTCATTAGATCAGATTACTTAAAGCCTTATCCAACCTGGCCTTGAATGCCTCCATAACTTCTCAAGGCAACCTGTTCCAGTGCCTCACCACACTAACAGTTAAAAAAATTTCTTCCTAATGTCTAATCTAAAACTACCCTCTTTCAGCTTAAACCCATACCTCTCATCCTATCACTACAATCCCTGATAAAGAGCCCATCCCATCCTCAGCTTTCCTGTAGACCCTCTTTAAGTACTGGAAGGCTGCTAGAAGGTGTCCGCATGACTAGGAAATTCCTTGAATGACAAAATGCTGTTATTCTAAGGAAAGATATGTTGACATTTTCCTGTGCCTCTGTCTCTTATCTATACCAAATTGGAGATCCACAGTTTTCCTTTTTGAATGAGACTAGAAGAAAATGTAACAGTAGAAGGTGGTAGTAGGTCTGATATCTTTGGTTCCAATTAAGTATTCTTTTTGGACACATTTGCCTGACATTTTCTGATTCAAGAGTCTCAAAAGCCATGAGGGGTTGACAGAGGGTCCTGAGATGAATATTAACAATCTTGTGTTTTGGAACAGTGAATTGGGAAGAAATAGGCAGGCACGTGGCACAATAAACAACAGGCACACAAAATACTCAGACAAGCTAGACTCATTCAAGTCTCTGGAACAATATGGGATTAACCCAGGAGGGCTGAAAGAGCTGGCTGTTGTGGTTTATTTATTTAACTGTCTGTCATTTACAAAAAACTATGGCAATGAGAGGAGGTGCCTGACCAGTAAAAACTAGAAAAAAAACTAATGCTGTGCCCATCTTGCCTTTAGAAAAGGCAAAGTAGCCTATTTGGGTTCAAGAAATGATCTGCTCAACATAATCTCAGCCCCTAAAAAGTGTACAATACATTAACTCTTAGGTTCTATTCCATGCACATGAAGGACAAGTATATCTAGAGTAGCTGGCAGAGATTTACAAAGAGCTTGACAAACACAAAAGTTTCCTGCAATAGAAAAAGTGGTTACATGGATGAGAAAGTCACAGCTCAGGCTGGACAGTCCAGAAATTGCTGGGTTAAAAACCTGTGTCTCCCAGTCAAATTTATGCATTCAGTACCCACTGGCCTAAATGANACATTGCTGTAAATGACCCTTCTTCCAGAGTGTCTTTATAGTGTTTGGCAGGCCTGTGCATTGCTCCTTCCAGGAAAGTTTTAGAACTGAGTTTGCAGAGGTTTAGGGTCCAAGGTGAGTCCAAAGTATTATTCTGCCTCTGCTCTCCCTACCAGAGAGAGTGCAGCATGACCTTTCTGGACAGCAAGTACAGCAGGGCTGCTTGCTAGCACAAGTTAAGGCTGAAGGACACTTCTGCTGCTGAAGTAAAAATCAAGTAGTTTAAGGCAGGAAAACGAGTAGTTTAAGACAACCAAATAGAATCAGTCTCTTACAGAGAAGACACTGGTACACATACTCTGGTTTGTTGTTAGTAAAGCTTTTGACATCATCTTTAATGCCATTCCCATTTGGAAACTGAGAAAACATAGACCACACTTTGGAAAACTGAACTACTACATGGACTGAAAATTGGCTGGACTGTCAGTTGAGTTGGAAGGTGATTATTGTCTTGGTTTTGGCTTACAGACAGCAGCAATCAGAGGGTCCCCATCTATATTCAAAACCTTCATCAGCCACAGGGGTGACAGCGCCCTTGTCTTGGAGACTTATTGGCACAGAGTCCCAGCCCAGAGGGACTTAGAAAAAAATGAGGACTGAAACCTCCTGATCCTTGGTAAGAAAAAGCTCCAAATCAGAAATGATGATGGAAAATCCTGCACATTTTTTCAGGTTAGGAGATAACAACCAAATAGTAGCACTGCCGGTAAGAACTTAAAAATTATAGTGTACTCCAGGTGGAATAGTATGTTGACATTACATAGAAGCAAAACAGTATGTTGGTCTGCATTAAGAAGAATATGGCTAAAAGATAAAGGAAATTTGCTGTCCCTCTGTATTTGGCATTGATGAGATTGCACCCAGAATGTTGCATAAAATTTGGCCTTCTACCCAGTTCTAGAGGTATATGGAGAAACTGGAGAAGTTCTTCAGACGGCTGCCTTTATGATCAGGGACCCAGAGCATATGTGCTGTGAAGACAGGGTGAGGGAAGCTGGATTTGCACAATTCAAAGAGAAAACTGAGAGGAAATCTAACAAATGTCTATGGTCATTTGAAGGGTAGCTACAAAGACAAAAGAACTTTACTTTTCGTAGTATTACCAAACAGCATAATAAGATGAAGTTGCCATAAATCATGTCTTTGAAGTTTTAGGCTGGAAAAAAATCATTAATCGGATAATGTTGTTACAAGCACAGCACAACATAGCATTGGAACTTTTTGCCTAGGAATGTCAAGGGACTTCTGCCCTTAGAGATTTTTCAATGTTCTAGTAGACACTTTGTTTGCTGACATGGCCTGGTGTTGGCAGCAGTCCCACTTCCAATGCAAGGTTGAACTAGATGATCTCCAGAATATCTAAATCTTGTTATTTGAGTGCAAATCTTACCAAGTTTTATAGATTAGTTAAGACCTGAGATCAAAATCACAAGAAATCACAAGAGATATTCATCATAAGAAAGTCCCAGTATTCATTACAGAAAAAATATCTGTGGAGAGCTCTCATGCAGAAAAAGAAAACCCAAAAGAAAACAGAAAATAAATACAAAGAAGCCCACCCAAAAGTGTTGTGATACTACAGATATTCTCTTGGTACCTAAGGACCTTAGCCACATTTTGTGAAATCCAAAATAGGTTTTCTGCAAGTCTAATGCAGTATGCAAGATCTTACTTTGGCACAACATTGAATGTCATGCTTCAGAAACAGAGAAAATATAGTTATTCAAGGTGATTTTGTTTGCTGTAACATAGGCAATCTATTTCTTGCATACTGTCCATGCAATGAACCTAGTACATAATATGAGGTTTTGCAAGAATATTAGCAGCATCTTGCAATTTTCAGAAGTCTTAAAAGAAAGAATGAAGCATTACATGAGGAAACATAAATCTGCCACCTCATCAAGTGCATAATAAAAAAGAAATTGCAAAAAGAATTGTATTATAAAACAACACTATTCTTTTAGCTTATTATTGTAAAACTTTTGGGATTTAAAAACATTGAATAAACATGTTCCTTCATCTTACAAGAGTGTATAGAGTCAAATATACAATCATATTGCACCAGAACTCAGATTTTGCCCCCAGTAGTTAAAAACATGAAGAAATAGTCTGTTCTTTTTCTTAAGTCTGAGGTTGTCAGATTTGCCCAAAACTACACAGTATAAATCAAATAAAACTACTTTTTTTTAATATGTGAAGATAGAAATTCTGTTCCATACTGGCAGATTGGTTTAGAGGTAGTAGATGGAATTGCCCTTGCTTCTGCCTGTTCTCTTTCAGATAATTTGTTTCTTGGAGTGAGGAAGCACCAAGCTGTCTGTCCTCATAGGAACAGACATCAACAGCCTAAAGAAAGGCGAGGCAAATAGGTTTCTGGCATGCCCCCGCACTTCTCTTTGCCAAAGCTCCCTTTAGTAACTTTAGTTCAACACACTTTTTTTTGGACGGCAGCCCATGACAAGATGTGCAGTGGGCTTTATACGCCTTTCTATACATTGTGTAGAACTAGGATGCAGTAAACACACTCATTTTCCCCTCTTTCCAATCTACATACATCATTGAATAAGTATTACTTTGAATGCCTTTGTAATATATGTTTCTGGCAAAATGGCAAATGATGCAAATAGAAAATCAAATACTGATGATCAGTCTGAAGCCTTAGGTTTCTTTTGTATTGAAACAGCTAGTGCTGTTTAGAAGTGCTTCCAGAGGTTTTGGCGAATTTGGGTTGTTACTGTAAATTTCTAAGTACGGTAATAAAGAACATTTGAAAGTGGAGACTGGCCGAGTGGATCCTTGCTGTTTGGCTTCCTGTGGATGTGATCAGAAATTACTTATTAAAGCATCTGTGGTTCAGGTTCTGGTTTGCAATATTAGTGCTATCCATAAAGTAACAACATTATACTAGTCTGTCAAATTTCATCCTTCACCTGCTCCTTGATGTAATTTGCTTGCACTCTCTTCTTTAAGACACAAAATAGAAAGAGGATTATTGAAATTCAGAGAGGCAGTGTTGAGTGCCAGATGAACATTAAAGGGCCTTATCACCAGCTGTCTTAGTTGACTTCCACCAGCTTTGAAACAAGCCCTGCCATAGAACTGAGATATCTGTATTGTATGAGCAAGAGAGGATTGCAATCAGCTTGGCCTACAAGATAGGACTGCTAGTACTAGACGGTCAGTAGGTGCAATATGTGTACTACATCCACAAGTGGAAAAAAATAAAGGTCTTATCACAAAATCATAGAATGGTTTGAGTTGGAAGAGATCACTAAAGGTTACCTAGTCCGCTATGCCCGCAGTCAGCAGGAATATCTTTCCTTAGATTAGGTTGCTCAAAGACCCTTCCAACTGGACCGTGAATATTCCAGGCATGGGGCAACCGTAGCTTCTCTGGGCCACCGGTTCCAGTGTCTCACCACTCTCATTGTAAAAAAATCTTCCTTATGTCCAACCTAAATCTATCCTATTTTAGTTTAAAAGTACATTATTGAAGTCATTACATTTTGTCCTGTCACTGCAGACGCTGGTAAAAATTCTCTCTGTATCTTTCTTACAGGTTTCTTTAACGTATTGAAAGGCCACAACAATGTCTCACTGGAGCCTTCTCTTCTCTGCACTGAAAACCACCAGCTTCATAGACAGGTGTTTCACAACTCTGATAATCTTTGTGGCCTTCCTCTGGACCCACTCTCACAAGTTCATGTCTTTCTTGTACTGGGGACTCCAGAGGTGAACACAGTACTCCAGGTGGAGTCTCAGCAAAATGGAGTAGAGGGGTAGAATCTCCTCTCTTGACCTGTTGGCTGTGCTTCCTGTTATGAAACTCAGGATACAGTTAGCTTTCACAACTGTGAGTGCGCATTGTCAGCTCACATCCTATTTTTCATTCCCCAGTATCCCCAAGTTGTCCTTCACTTGGCCGCTCTCGATCCCTTCATCCTCCAGTCTATATCGATATCGGGGATTGTCCCAATCCAGGTGCAGGACCTTGCACTTGTCCTTACTGAGCTTTGTAAGGTCTGTACAGGCCCATTCCTCAGTCCTGTCAAGGTCCCTGTTAGCATCCTGTCCTTCAGGTGTGTCAACCTCATCACTCAGCATGGTGTCATTAGCAGACTTGCTGAGGGTGCAGTCAGTCCCATTGTCTACATCATTGATGAAAATATTGAATATTAGTCCAAGTACAGATCCTTGTGGGACATCACTTTTTGATGATTTCCACACGGGCATTGAACCATTGGCCATAACGCTCTGGAAGCGGCCCTCAAGCCATCACCTTATCCATCAGTGAAGCCCATATCTCTCCAATTTAGTACCAGGACTGTTGGGAGTACTGTATCAAGAGCTTTACAGAAATCCAGAAATCCATAGTGGGTGTTCTGTCCACTGATGCGGTTACTCCACCTTAGAAGGCCACCCGATTAGTCAGGCATGATTTATACTACAAACACTTATGATAAAAATGATTCTGGAAAGGCAAAGCAATTGTTGAAAATGAATAAATAGCTGAAGCTAATTGATTGTTAATCATTAGAAAGCCTTATATTTTGCTGCATCCTTTCTCAGAAGCTTCAGACAGTTTGGTTTTGAAAACCTAAAAGATGATCTGATATTTCCAAAGTCCTGCTTACCCTCACAACAATTTTCAAATTTGAAAAGTTGTGAATAGCAATGTTAAGAGTGGAACTGATTCACAAATCTACTGAGATCAATGAAAGCGATTCTGTGGACTAGACTGGGCATTACAAAGTATCATCAGTCAACATTTACTTGTTCTGAAAAACCTGTGTTTGTAATTTCAGTAGTTGTTTCTTATTACTCACATATTAAACACATAGAGATATTTAATGAAAATTACATTTCAAGTAATTATCTCCTTATTTTTCATCTATGAAACTAAACTTTTCATCTGAAATCTTATCAGAAAACTCTTACTAGTTCTTTAGTATCGGTTCATTCAACAAAAAACTCTAACACAGTATTCGAGGGATAATGCCATAGAATTTCATGTCAGAGTATACCTATGTTTTCATTAATATATATGTTAAAATGTAAATTAAATAACATGGAAAATAAAAGGAAATTATAGGAAAATGAAAGCCCAGAATTAAAATTCTCTTTAAGTCCACAATCTGAACCAGGCACAGTCAGAGATTTGAATTTCAATCTTCTGTATTACCTACAAATGTTGTGGCTGTTAAGCCTCCCCTGAAAGTTTATACAATTTTCTTGTCACTGTCATTTTGATCTAGCAAACTGTTCTTGTCATGAAATTCAACAGTTTTTAAGAGTTTCAGTTTAGACAAATCTGTCTTTTCTGACAGAAAATATTCTGTCTAAAATTTTCTAACCAGATCAAAATCCTAGTACATTCAGTAACACCCTATACTGCATCAAGAACGTCCCTGCTAATTTTCAATTAAAATTTTGAAGATTTTTTATAAATTGTAAAATAGATTAGACATAGCGTATATAGAAGGTCATAATTTGGGGACATGGAAATTGCACAGTTTCCAATTTTTTTAACAAATAGCAACGGAAAAATGTCAGAGTCAAAATGCAAAGTGTTCAGGGGAAGAATTCACGTCAGAAAAATGGAAATTGATTACATATAAATAGTAAATGAAATCAGTGAGAACATTTCAAATGGGACAGGAGATCAATATCATGAAAAATAAGCACATTAAGAACCTAAGTTTTGAGAAAATTTCTTTCAGTCCCTCTACACAAGGTATTTTATTCTGGAAAGAATCTGCACCTCAAAATATAAACAATTTGCTTTTGTCTTATAACAATAATATATCCAAGATAATAGCTCCCTTTTTTTTTGTAAGAAAACTCAAGAAATCACTGCCCTCACTGTTGCAAATGTACCTTAAAATGTCAAAAATCAAAATACTCTCAGCTATATTGAGGGACTTTTTTTTTCCCAAAGATCAACATTATTTTACATCTATTATTTTCAGGCTCACAATATTTAGAAATTAGATGTTAAACTCCTATTATTGAGCTGGCACCCCTT
Organism: Piaya cayana; assembly: GCA_013389865.1. NCBI lineage: Eukaryota > Metazoa > Chordata > Aves > Cuculiformes > Coccyzidae > Piaya > Piaya cayana. The sequence goes on from WAAB01003896.1 coordinate 46,773, forward strand.
ATTAACACCTAGTAGTCAGTAAATGTCTCTTGTACCTTATTAAAAATGTTGAAAACAGGTGATTCTCAGAAAGGAGCTAAATGAATGTCACCTGATGCTGAATCAATGTTCATGACCCAAACCAGTGTGTCAAAACAATAGCCCATTGCAACATAGTTTTAAATAGATGAAAAAGCATTTGGAAATCAGCCAATTAATTTCCTGAGGAACAGAGAGTGAAGAAATCTTATGTATTTTCCAATATAGTTACAGAATTTAATGTCTCCCTGTAGAGAGACACAGCACCATGCCTCCTCACAAACCCATATAGGCTAGATTTCATTTCTGTCAGTGTAAAAAAAAGTTAGATCTTACTGTGCTCGGTCATCTTATCCAAACTATTTCTTTCTTTTTTCATCCCTGCTTCAGTAACACCTTGTGACTTCTTTATAAGTAGCTGGACATCTGATAGATCAGTTAAGTGGTGAAGCATCCCCTTATTCAGTAAGTCTATTCCTGTAAGTATAAGAATATGTAAGGCTCGCTTCATTAAAAAACGAAACAAAACCCAAACAACAGGGAATGTTTGGATAGTCTTTCATGATCTATTTAAAGTGTCTTTCTTCTTGGAGTTGCACATTTGAGAGTAATCTTGTCCCATCTAATTTATAGTCCTTTTTACTTTTGAATGTGTTAGGCTCATTTTACCAAGATTCTGGTATTCCCTTACATTTTGAAAGAGGGGTAGTTTTTTAAATATAAAATTAATACAAGAAATAGCAAAAAAAAGTTTGTATTCAGTCTTTCTGTTGTTTTTGTGTTTGGTTGGTTGGTTTTTTTTCTCAATCCTGCTAAGGAGACAGGGCCAATTTCTGTGTCATGTTTGTACTTTGTTCACCTCCTCTGGATCACTTGCCTTGCTTACATAGGTTGATTTTGTGTGTGTTCTTCCTGTGACTATAATGAATGACATTGACCTACTGAGCTATTTTATCTGACTTCATGCAGAAACCTCCTTTTTATCCCCTATAGCACTAAAAAAGACAAAGAAAGTATTTACCGTGTTCTATTTATCAAGGCTGTTCTTGAAATCTGGTGCAGCTCCAGGTGGTTCCCATGAACAACTGCTTAGAAAAGTAGTTGTTGCATTGTTTCTTTGCAGTTTTGCTTTAAGACACTTCATATATTTGCAGTTTTGTTCATTTCCAAATTAAATGACAATTCGTGCCTTTCACGTGGATTCCAGGGTAAATGGAATACATCCTGGAGCTAAGAGGATTTTAATTTTGAAAACAACAAACTACTGTTATTCCGTACAAGTTCAGCAGTCTTTGGCACACACATTCATTTAAAAAAATGTTATGGTAATCAAGGTTATTTATTTAATTACCATTGTTGCACATGGCAGCACACTGTCTTTTTGTAAAGCATATTTTGAGGGCACTGGTGCATGCATAAGTAAAAGAGGATGAGCGTCCCCCACCAAGAAACCTCAGCTTTGGGCTGCTGGTTTTTTTCCTCTCTGTGTTGCATTGATTTGCACCAACAAAGAGGAATCAAGAAATTTTTGTTGGCTTTTTACCTCATCGTTTAGTAATTTGATAAGCTGTAGTAAGAAGTGTCACTGAATTTTATTCCTGGCTGTTGCTTTTTTTGGACTGGCAATACATTAAACTCTATATTACATGGAAAAATGACAGAATTTGCCTATAAATAACAATCCCTATGAACTCTCTCCAATTACGAACAGTCTGTATGAAGCTTATACTTACTAGAGTACCCTCCTGACACATTTATTAAAAGCCACAATACCATATCAGCCTTCTTATTCAGCACCTAAACAAAACTAGATCGTGAACTCACATATTTTCCAGTAACTTTAAATGCTCTGAGATTTTTTTTTTTCCCCAATAATTGCTATCTAATTTTCTCTGAGGAGGCTCAATCAGCACAGTATAGGTTTACAAAATGTTCTTCAATTAATCATTCAAAAATATTGGGTTTGGAGTTTTTTTCTGTTTTGTTGTGGGTTTTATTTATAATTAAGAGTCCATAGGGACACAATCACTGAGACAGACATATCAGAAGTCTGCTTTGTAATGAGCTGACCAGACCATATCTGTTTAAGTAATGCATATTAAAAATATGAATTGCAACCTAACACTTTACTTTATTATTTCCTGAGATTAAATAGTTTCCAACACTTTTCACTGTTTATGTGGAATCAAATTTTCACTGCAGGGATTTTATAATACTAGATAAACTACACACACATGCAAGCACATGAACACGTGGTGTTTATGGCTTATATCCTTTACCAAAATGATTTAAATAACAAAAGAATATGAACATTTTTCTTTATAGTACATCTAATTTTATTATGGAAATGGAGAATGTATAACTGACAAAATACCAAAGCTGTGTAAAGAAGTTTAAAACGCTATACAAACTTTTCATATTTCGCAGAACTTTTAATTAATTAATTTTTAATTCATTAAATTTTGAGTTGGGCTTTTTCATGAGCTTTAATTTAAATACATTTTTTAGGTGGTGGTAGCTATCATGTCTGATCTGTGGCTGAAAGCATCAAATCATGCTCTCTCTCTCACGCACACACACTCATATCTTAGAGAGCTAATGGAAAGAGAAAGGCAGGAAATGAGAATGTTTTTCCATCAGTGTTCAAGGAAAGCTTGGTGAGAGCAATCTCAGAAGGGCTTACTCAGTCTGCTTCTTCTAGATGGTCTCTAATAGAAGCAAGTACTGCAGAACAATTGCAGCAGTCTATAGAGGGAAACAGATGATGCTAAGGATTCTTCAGAAACAAAACCGTTTATAAAATTCTCTCTGATGATTCCTATGGGCTACCTGCCCACATTCTTAAGTGTGGCTGTTGGATCACATGTTTTCATTTGTCTTTGAAGGAGAACCAGTTAGTGTGCTTACAAGTGCAAACTAAAGCACAGTAAATGGAGATAGTAGAGAGATTGCTTCAAAAATATGCTGAAAGGTTAAAGTGGTGCCTTTTCATGCATTAAGAACTCCTTGAGCAAATGTAGCACAGTTGACAATAATGTATTACAGCCCTGATGTGGGAGTCTTGTTTAAACTCATTGTTCATCATATTTAACAAGAACCACCGATCATGAACTTATGATTTTAAACTGCATTTTAAGACAACATAAGGAAGATTTGAATTCAGATATGAGGGATTGTTTCCTCACCTTCATGGCAATTAAGATGGCTTAGTTATGAGAAAGGTCTCAAGTTGTGATGTGTGCAAAAAGAAAACCTTCACTCCTAAGGACAGTTTCCCTTTTCTTTGATGGTACTTTGGGGTTTTTTTTCCATTTGCAGGAGTCTAATATAACTGTGTTTAAAACCTTGGGTTTTTAACTGTTGGAATGACAAAAATGCCACGTGTCTTTGCAGAGTCAGCCACAGCAAGCCCAGTACTGATGCCAGTTAAGGCAATGTTAAGCTTCTCTTGAACAGTTGTTCACAATGCTGTTAATAAGCTGAGGTACTAGAAATCAACTTGTGTTATCAATCCCACAGGTAGATGGCACTATCTTGCTAAGAATTAGACCGCTTTCCACCCAGTTTGGGTTCAGTAGCTTTGAAAAGTATTACTCTGAAATGTTGGCTTCTGCATTTTGAAGATCAGTATATGAAGCTCATTCCCTGCCATTTCCAATTTCCCAGTGCAGTGTTCACTGTAATTTCTTGCCATTTTTCTTTAATATTTTCTTTCCTACTCCGAAGTTAATTTGTTTTCAAAAATCAAGTTGAATAACAATTAATGAATGTTCACGGGCAGTGGTCCAGTGTCCTGGTGTACTAGGAATCATGCCAGCATGAATTTGGTATACAATTTAAGCACACTTTTGACTTTTCAGGGAAGCAATCAAGCCAAAATCTTAAAATTTGAAGTAAAGCACTAAACTACTGTTGAAATACCTAGATAAACCTTCTCATACTTAAGATATGTTTGAAAAACTGTCTGCCATATCTATGTCCTATTCACAAGGGCAAAGGGTCCTCTACATTTTCTGGAATTAGTTCTTACAGTATTAAAACAATGACATATAGAATGATAGTAAGACAGACTGTGACCGCAAAATGTGGCCTCTCAAATTCCTTTTCAAATGAATAGACAGTCTCAGTTTGGAAGCTCGCTGTATCGTTTGCTTTTCTTTCAAATACTTTCAAGCTATAATGGTAACAGTAAAGATTCTTTTTATGACAATACGGGAAAGGACACACAAAAACCACATTAAAAAAATTAGGGGATGAAATATATCTATGTAAGGCAACAGTTGTTTGGTTTTTTTTAAATCACTGACTTAAAGCAACCTCCAGAACTAAATCTAGACATGCAATTTGTAAGCCAGATTTTCCAAAATACTGATATTCGAACAGCTCCCATAAATTCTCACAGGAAGTTGCTGAATTCTTTGTACCTCTAAGTATCAGACACCATATGTCAGTGTCTAAAAATACGTTTGGAAACCTAGCTTCACACATCTATTTTAAAAAGTGTATTCTCTAGCTGAATGAATCACTGATAACGTATTCTTGAATTTATTCATTGTAAGGGAATGAATAATTAAATAATTACTAGCTGAGAAGTGAATACAAATTTATATTTCAGGAATGTATCAAGCATGTAGACCACAGAGACATTTAGTTTTCTTTCTCTTTTCTTGGAAACTGCTTCTTGATGTAGAAGCACTGAAAGTACCATTTTGAAAGTTTAAAATACAATTCAGTTTCATTGTGTTTTGCTGCTTTTTTAATCTAAATGTTATGGTTTTATTAATTATTTTGCAAAAGAGTTTTTTATCAACATCTGGTAATCGTGCAAATGGTTTTGAATTAAGATATTCAGGAGCCTTATTAATGATCACTAAAACCGTAACACTCTTCATTTCGGACATACATTTTTGTTATCTTACATCTTCAAAAATACTGCATTTTACTTTTCATAGCAAAAGTAAAGTAGAACAAAGCTCATCAACCCATCATGAAAAGCTTGCTATTGGTGCTTGAATATTTGACTTATTTTTTCTAGATAAATAATAATTTTCAAAATATCTCATGCAGAACTTGAGTTCTATCAACTACTTAACAACTTTACAGCTATTTCTTTCAATATTTACAGTTTTTAAATTTTTAATAGCTCCTGTTTTATTTCTCTTTATTTTCATTTCTACTTTACAAACTATAGCTCTTGTAAGATAAGAGAAAAACTTTGATGAAGAATAAATAATCTTCAACCAGAAACAAATTCATAATACTTCTTTTCTCACTGTATGCTCAAGTTCATTACAAAATCATGGAAGAAATTTCATTAGAAGACAGGAAAATAAATAAGTAGAACTTCAAAATTTTAAAGGAGATATAGAAAAATTCTGCTTCAGATTGGAATCTAGAATATGTATCTTTCTATAATAACACATAAAATTATATTATTTCTAAAATTTTACTGGCAAACATTATTTGCTATATCCTGACGTTATGTAGCAATTAATCATTTCTGAATTTTCACATCCATTTTTAATAAGGTCACCATTTCTTTTTACGTCTATTCAAAGCCCATAGATTTCCCCCAAAGTTGTCATATCCAAACACCCAGCATTGCTGGTAATGGCTATTTCCTATCACTGCAGACTTAAGAGGAGGTTTCCTCAGAGGCTACCAGGAGACATGACACCTGAAACTTTTTCTTCCTTCACTCCCCTTCCACTAGTACTCTGGGGCCATTTCCAAGTTCTGTTTGGCTTGTACTGTGGTTTTGAACAGGAAGCTCATGACTCACTTCAAATGTAGTTCTCTAGACATCGTGGCACAATGTGTTGCCACCCATATAGTTAATTTACTGAATAAGAGTAAAAAGGTAGATTAAGGGAATTATACTGCGTGATAAATGAGATAATACTTCTGTGAACAGCTATACCCTTCAGGTTTCTGTCTGAATGTCTCCTAAGAGAGGACAACCCACTGACATGAAGATGTGGGATTTGTCTCAACTGATGGAACAAAAATTCTTCCACAAATAGCGCAGTAAGTTTAATAAGTGAAAAAATGTAGGAAATCACAGTAGTTCACTATTCTTATCATTGTTTTTCAAACTTGTTTAATTATTATTACTTGATGGAAAAACAATAGAAACTGTATGGAGTTTTTTGATTTCATTTTCTGTTTTTCTGCTGACATCCATTATATTGTAAAATTATATACCTTTTCAGAAAATAGACCAGTTTTTTTATTAATTTAATTTAATAACATTCCAAATGCCTATTGCACAGTTCCATAAATGCAGGTTCATAATCTCCCACTGTTTCATGAAGAATAACATTGAATTATGAGGATATAAAAGTTGTGCTAAGAAGAGAATTTTCAGAAATAAGGTGAATTCCTCTCATACGGAAAATTAAGTATTAGAGGAATTGTGGTGTATGAAAATAAGAAAAAAAATAGAGAAAAAAAAGTGCTATATTAATACTTTCTGTACAGTATGGTGACTGGTTTACATTGTATTAACTGAAATATTCATTTCTCCTGAAACTGTTTTAAGTTGAGTGAATTGACTTTAAATGAACAAGCAAAATTCAGTATTATGTAAGAAATCAGACAAAAATAAATATCCTATCCACTGCTGCTAAGAATTTTACCATCTGCTCCTCTTGCCTCTCTTTTCTTTAAGTACACTCAGTTCTTTCTTGAAACATAACACTGAAATAGACAAAGTAAAGTATAGTTGAACCATCTGATATGAAGGCTTTTATTGAAAAGATCTAGTCTTAAGTGTAGCATAGGCCAAAAAATTTTGGAAGTAAAAAGGATCTAATAACATAACAGATAAAATGGTATTTTCAAACTGGCTCTTTAGCTTACCTTCAGCAAGTATTTAATAGATGTCTGAGTTGAAACAAACGTGAGTCTTTGGAGTTATGTCCCTCACTATTACTTGTCAACAGTATAATGCAATCAAAGACCCTCTTTGCTCTCATGCTGATCTCTATGGGAACTGAATTCCTTTCAAAATGCTACTTAGCAATCAATTATTTAAAGTATGGCACACGATCATTTATTTATTATTTCATTTATTATTTTATAAGCGTCATTAAACCTCACAGTAACCGTTGCAACTAATCATATTCACCACTATCACTCAGTGAACACCTTTCTTCCCTTACAGCATTCTAAATAATTTAAAGCAAAGCACGCTGATCCTGAACAAGATTTTCCAATTTGGTCAAAAAAGTGCTCAGGTTCAAATAAATGAAAATACAGCTTAGGTGTATTTGAGATACACAGCTATCTATGCCTCTGAGGAACAGTTTCAGGAGGCATTGGAATTACTGGAAATCTTTCCCTTAACTCCCATTGGTTTTTTTATAGTGCTATATTGCAACCTTTTATCACTTCAATATTTTATCATATTTTTCATTCCTTGGTTGGGACTTACATCAGCCCAAGCTGTCTTGTTTCTTAAGAACAATCCATATATTTCTTAAGCAGTATTTGGAGTCACCTAGGACTATAGAAAAATGAGCATCACCTGCCACAGGTTTTCTTAGCCAGCTCCTTAAGAACACTTGGTACCAAGAGTTTCAGGGCTTCTTGATTTAAAATATTCTTCACTAGGGTGATAATGGGAAACTGGATAAATATGAAGGCCAGCCATGCAAGACCACAAAACAAAGACAGTAAAGGGAAAATAACCGTGACTTTCATTCTATGATACATAGGTCTCTGTGTGATTAGTGGATTTTTTCCCTCAGTAACTAAGATAAACAAGCCTATAGCCAGTAAACTTAAATTCACTCAAAAAAGGAAATCCATTTCTACTCAACTTTCTTTTTAGGGAAGTGCAGATTTTGAGACTTGCATAGAGACCTATGTCATCTAACAGTTGGGATTTCTGAAACAAAGACAGCAGCTATCATAGGAATACAATCTCTTTGAGGAGAATATACAAGCCACATTGATTGCAATTGCAATAATCTATGTAAATACATCAAATAAAACTTTTTAATGATATTTACAGGGTGAAATCTAATGAAAAATAAATGAGAGGAATTCAACATCCTATTTATAAAGAGGCCACAAGGAGAATGAAGGACTAACTTAATCATATACATAATTTACATCATGTTATTCACTCGACTGGTTTTCCCTCTATTGTGTTGTTTCTGTTTTCCATGGTAGTTAAGACTGAACAGTCACAGCTGTCTCTTCTTCTTGTAATATCAATAGAGAGGGAAATTTTCTGTTGACATGATGCCTGACCCAAGAAAATTGTTTATGACCATGTATGAATGTAGGTGGCATGCTGTTTCCCTAAACACACCAGTAATACCATGAGGGGTTTGACGACAGAGTGGAATGTAGCGGCTGTTTGTATTATTAGTACTTTGATATTTTAATCTCTGAAATTTTTAAAGTATATTTGATTTTAACTGAATTTTCATACGTTATGTTTAGTTTTGAGTCAGAAAGGAAGTATAGCTGGAAGACAAAACTAGTATCTGTTTTGTTATTTTCTTCTCTTAGTCAACCTTTAATTAGACTATTCCCAGAATCACCTCATCACTTCCTCATTTCATCTTGGTTCTTTTTGTTTGAGTATCCCTAGCAAAAGACAATTTTAATTATTTTTTACATCTTACTTCAAAAAAGCACAAACACCATCCATGTTCCTGTTCATTAATTTTAAATTGAGTTTTAAGAATAACTTTCTTAAGGAGAATTATAACTGAGTTTTCTCTTAAAGGTGGATAATTTTTTAAAGGTTAAAAATCAACACAAGCAGATAGGAAACAAGAGAACTTCCATAATCAAATAGGATTTGACTACAGTACAGCTTAGATTTTTAAATTCAAACATTTTGTTTCACACATGCTATAAACTGTATTCTAACACTGTCAGAACATATGAATAAAGAGATGCTAATTAACTACCCTTCACATAAATTTCTCATTTAGATGGAGTATCAGTCTTCTATAACATTCTTGTAAACAGATTGAAAAGAAGTTTACATGCTGCATTGAATTGCATCAGCCTGACTCTCACATCTCTTGTTTAGTGAACAACATCGAATGGAGTCCAAGTATAAATGTTATTTTCAGAAATTATATGATTATATATATGATATATATGATTATATTGATTAACAGCTAAATTCCACAAGATTTTATTTACAAAAAAAAATAGCTATACTACTTATTTTATTTCGTCCACAAAAGTTTTACCTAGTTAGTCCCCCTAACTGTGTTTTGCCCAGAACCGAAAAAAAGATTTGATTCATAAAAAGATAGTATACAGACAGTGTTATCTGATAAATGCATATTAATTCAAACAAATAACAAAGGTTTCATTTCCCTCTGCTTACTGGGCAAGTTAAGCAATTAGCCTTTGTTCCATTGAAATTACATGAATTGGAATCTATACTCCAACTCAATTCAGACTTTAATAGAAGGCTGATCCTAAGAGCTACAGGGGAAAAAAACAGCCCACCACCCCCAAAATTCAAACCACCAAAAAATCAGAAAACAAAACCAAATGAACCACAAAGCCATTGTTAGACACAACTCCAGTTTAATACATTAGCTTTCTTGGGAAACCATGTATCTCAGCAGTTTTAATATCTTAGCATACACCCATTTCCTATGACCATTGCAATTTGCACTGCTAGAAATTGGTATTAAGTATTTGTCAATTTTACATTTCCGAAGCTTTGAGTTAAATACAAGTTTAGCTAAGACAGATAATACATAGCTTAGATAAAGGTTTGGGGGTTTTTAACTTGAAATTAAACAGAAGTCAATACACAGGTACAACCTAAGCTAAGTCAATGCATAAAAATTAAACATAATACATTTAGCATCTATTTCATATTTCTGATTACTTCATTGTTCCTCTATGAACACCCTTTTAGGATATGTCTTATTGCTTTGACATGCTAGTAAGAAGACCTCATACTTATCCCGTGCTTTGAGTAGGTTCTTGGTACCAGATTCTGTCTCCATCAGGATTTTATTTATCCTCAGAGCTTATTGAGACAAATATGCACTTATTCACAAGGATGCACATGGGCAGTGCTCAGCAATCCTGCTTAATGACAAAGCATAATTTATTTTGAAGCTAGAGCAAGTTAATTTAATGTGATTTTAAAACAAATGTAACTGTCTGTCTTCCCTGAAATCTTATCCTGGCATGGTAAATTAATTCAACTTGTATTGTCTAATTATTGTCATTGTTAACAACTTGTCCTTAATAAAGTCCTGTTTTAACTCTGCTAACTCTGTTTTCTCTCCACATCTCAAACCAAAATCAACCCTAGCTGCTCCTCAGTAAACTTAATTTTAGTAACATTTTTCTTTGGTTAACTTACTAGTTAACTTCTGTTGTAGAAGGTCTGTGACAATTTTAGCTACCTGTATCATGCTTCAAATTGTCAGGTTCTACAAATATTATCATTAAAAAGATATCCTAGCACACTAACTAAAGATATAATTTAACAAATTGCTTTTGGTATTTCCAAATTTATCAGTACCTACTGATCTGTATACCTCTTTCTTACTTCGGCTTACAACAGAAAGAGTCCAAATAGAAGATTCTGTTAATGCAGCTATGGAGCTGCCAGTTGCCTCACTGAGGTATAATTCAGTGAGCTATACTCATTACTGCACTTTATGGCATAGACATATCTCTTAAGTATGGATATCTTAGGAGAGGTGAAGTGACCATACTCATCATATCACCTGTCGCCATCTAAAGTGATAAAGTTAATGCCCTTTCCAACAATAATACATTCCAATGCAAGCACTGTATGTGACAAGATTAATAAATAACATTCTGCAGTCACTGCCCCAGACCTCACTGCCCCAAGACTTCTCCTATGTACAAATCCAAGAATAAAGATTGTCCTGAAAATAACTCTCTTATACAGCAAGGCACAACAAAATAAAACCAAAACTCAACCAACCAAAACCAAAATAAAGCCAATAAGAGCTAAACCAATGAAAACCTAGATTTTTGGAGGTGCAATTTTTTTATGCTTTCTACAATAACAGAATTACTTGGCGATTTTCTACGAAGTTGAAATGTTCCGTAAATATTGACTTTCTAACAAGGAAAAAGCCCAAAGAAAATAATAAACAAACTGATACAAAATAGTTCAAATTATGGAACTGATTTTAGGATATTAATTTTTATGTATTTCAAACTTAATCCATTCTATCAAATCATAAAATGCCCCAGTAGAATAGCATAATCATCTTGGACCCATGGATTGAAAAGAGCTACTACGTACTGGAAACACAATTTCCATGAAATGACACTCCATATAGGAGAAATATTAGCATTACTAGGATTTCAGATACCTCAACATTAGATACAGCTACTTCTCAATAAGAGCATTGTTCCAAAAGTTACCTAAGCTTTCATTTCAATTCACACCGAATCAAACCTGATAACCATACAACACTGAATCACAGCAGCACATACTCGATTGAATCACAACATATGATCACAAAAGTTGTCTAATACCTATAGATACCAAAAAACCAAGTTCATCAGTAGAAGCAGTAAGACACTTGACCATTAAAAAAATCTGAAACAAATAGGTCTCTGGAAACACGCTACTGAATCTGTATATTCTGTTTCTGTTCTATCAGAAAATGTTCAGTCATTTGTACTTGAATTTTAAACATAATTTATTTATTGGTTCTCTTCTGCGAATCCAGTAGGATAAGGAATTATTCTTAACAAACTCCACATACTGAAATCCAAATAGCTTTAACAGCCTATATTGTACATTTCTGGTAAAAATAGTAAAATAGTAATATTCTTTTTTAATGACAGTCGTGCAAAGCAGCAAATGTAAATGACTGGGAAAAGCAACAGTTACAGATGTAATGCAAATTAGGTCACAGTAAATTATCTCATGCTGCCACTGATTTTAAGTTCTTAATTACTTAATGCCCAAACTAGAATTTATCTATTTAAATTTTCAGTAGGAAGCAATTTCAAATGGTGAATAATAAATTTATGTCAAAATTTATTCAAAAATAATTCATATAGGTAGCAGAGGGTGTATTACTTGAGCTGACAAGTATGAAGTGTTTGAGATCAGTTTTAACATCTTCTGATTCCAAACGTAACTGTGATCTCAAAGTTATTTATTAATGTAGACACATAAATATGCTTTGATGAGAAATTCAGGGTTTTCTTGACCTGTGTTTTCTGATTCAATTCCAAAAATAGAACATCTAATTATTTTTTTTAGTTTTAAATACAATATAAAACATATTTGTTCTGGATAGAATAAAAAACTAAACACAGACTATGAAATCAATTGAATAAGCCATGATGCATTCAGAGTAATCTGGGATTAAGAATTTCCATTACCTATTGGGAGAAAAATTTTGTTTTGATAATGCTAACAGCAAAACCAAATGAAACTATGGAAAAGCTCTCAGCAAACTAGACTTTGCAAAAGTTTGGTTATTGCTCAGGTGAGAACAATTTCTTCCACAGAAAGCTTTTCAGGATTTTTGTTCCTTACATTGAACCCTGGAGTGAAAGTTGGAACCCCTTTTTCAGAATCCTTTGTCATAATGTTAAAATATTCCAGTCACTATAGAACCTAATTTGTCTGCAAAATTCTTTCAAGTCAAAGTTTTGGGGACAGTGGGGAACATGACAAAGTAGAGCAAAAATTTGACTAGCAAAACTGAAGTGAGGCCCTTCTCTTATGTGAGCGATCTAAACAAGAGAGATAATACAGAAGTAATTCTGGTTTGATTAATGGAATTGTTTAAGCAAAAATGAATGCATTTAGGAAAAGAAGACATTTAAAACCTGCCCTGGAACATACTATACCTCAAGTTTCCTCAGCTAATATGTGAGGTAGGAACAAACTGAAACTTCCAACCAGAAAAAGGAAAAGCACAGATGTGGAAATATATGTGACCCCTAAGAACAGGGTGCACTGATGCTCTTCCTCCTACCTGGTAGTTTGCTATTAAATTTAATGTTCTCTCCTAACAGTGGAAAAGACTTCCTCACAACATCATTAACACTAACCTAACCTTGTGAAAAGCTGCATTTTCATAAGTCGACAGTTTTAAAAAACAGCTTCTTCTTCAACATAAACACTCACCAGCGACAGCTGCAGTTAATCTGTGTAGTCAGTTCATGACAAGTTGGCTTCAGTCTTATTGATGACTGAAGTCATGTTTTGAGATCCTTTTCTGACAAATCAACAGATCAAATGAACTATTATTTCAAGGACTTCCCTTGAGGAATTAGTCTGATGCAACTTTTGCAACTGGGATCTTTCCAGAAAAGGAGAATGGCACCCTTGGTATTCCCAATTTTTTTAATTGGTTTTATGAAATCAAAAATTTAATATAGCTTTCTTCTATAGTCTCAAGGACTGCAAAATGCAGGCTTGTTAATGCTATCATGTGTGTTGCTTTGAAACTGCAAATATTGAAAAAGAATATCTACTCTTATAAGTATTAGCATTTCGTATAACACTAGAGGATATTAATTTCCTGGGTGATGGAGACACATCCTTGAAATTCTATGCATAGCAAAGAGATGATGTACTGTGTGAACAACATATAGGACACTAATATTGATAAAAACATTACAGAAACCAGATTTACAGGAAAAGTATCAGATCTCTTCTTTTTCTAATAATATCTTTCATGTCAATTTTCTGAAAGGAGTCTGTTTTGTGCAACTGTCTGTCTAGACTCTTTCCTGGTTTATAAAAGCTTATGACATAAGTGTCCCCTGGGTGAGCATGTATTTTTCTATCTAGACTGATGGTTCTGAGCTAATTCATGCATCTCTCTAGTAAATTATCTGAAGTGTATAGCTGCAGCCAGACTCGATCATCTCTTCTTCTTCATTGCCTCAACACCAGTAATATCACCATATCCAAGGAACTGTGATTCCTCCATTATAAAAAATCAAATAATCAAATGCTGAAACTTATTTGACAAGTATACTTTCAGCAAAGTTGTAATACACTCTCCTTTCTCGTTCCACCTAAGCCCCAAGTTTTCCTTGTCACATTTATTTAGTTAATTTTTATACGTGATTTTTACTGAAGAGTTCAATAAAAATATGTCTGATAGAAGCCCTGCAGATTATTAATTCAAATTAATAATTCTCCTTGATACACTAATACGCAAAGTCAGGACAAAATTTGTGAAGACTTATGTGTATTCAGAGTACCCTCTTCCTGTAGACGTTTGTAGACAAATTCAGTATATAGTAGGTCCAAGGCATGCTACAACAATGACAGTAAAGAAAAAGTCAAGGGATTTGGGTGGGATAATTGCTGTGTAATAAAAACTGTCTTACAACATATGAAGAAATTTAATTTTAGAGGAAAGTATACTTTAGATGGAAACTACATTTTCAACTGCTTATTGGAAAAGATTTTTATGTTCAATGTTTGCAGTACTTTACAGAAAAAGGATTTTGCTTGTACTGCATCTTCACAATGATGTATATATTCCTCTTTTAAAAATAAGGCAAGCACTTATACATAAATAACAGCCAAATATCTCATCATAGATGCTATCACCTATATTTGATGCCTTATCTAAGCTACTGGTATGCAAACAGTAATAGAAAAACACATGTTGACCTACAAAATCAAGTTATTAAATGCATTCCTTCATAGCATGAGGGCATTCCACGCTTCCATGGAAACTGCTGCATTCTTTTAATATCCAGTATTCATGGAAGAGTGAAAGGGATCTGGGAGAGTGCACTGCTTAGATTCAAGGTCACATTCTTTCAGTAATGAAAATAAAGGTGAGGTAAGTACTCTTCATTGCTTACCAGGACCTATTTCCTCTGCATTCTGGCCACGATCAGGCCCACTTTACTTGGGTATTGATCTGCAGTGGGTAGCTACAGATGATGTATCTGCAACTCATTGAAAAGAGAGGTGTCATCTGGGTAACTCAGCACATGTTAATTCCATTCTTTGGTCAATTAATTGCAAAAGATGTTGAAAAGTGAAAACATGTTTTGTTGAACTTCTTTTGAAAGCTATTCGTTATGCACACCCGTTTAATCCAAGGAAGGAAGGAAAAAGTACTCAAACTAATTTGGGGCATTTCTGTTTTTCTCTGCAAATTCACAAAGGTGCAAAGGAACTATTAATTAATATAAAGTTATAAGGATTTTAGTAGCATGTGTATGGTTATCAGGTCACTTTTTTATGTGGAAGGGAAAATTGATTGCTAAAACCAAGAGGTCCAATTCAAATATCCCAAACTTGAATAAAAATTTCCAGGATATCATAGAAAGTATCTGAGAGAGTCTATCAAATACAAACATGACAGAGCTTTATTTGAAACAAACCATTTAATGCCACAGATAATACTCTAGAATTTGCACAAAATTCATACTACATCACAAGAACTGTAATTGTCATGAGTCCCTGTAAAAGTTTTGCAAGGACCTATGATTCACACATCAGGTCGAAACAGAAACACAATTTTACTGTAAGACTTTGAACATCTAGGGTTTGCACTGATGTGATTTTTTACTACCCATTTGTTATTATAGATATTGCAAAAAGGGATAAAATACTTCAGCAAAAATATAGCACAGGAAATTACACATACCTATTACAGGATATTTTAATGGAAACCAGTAATGATTACAGTGAGAGACTACAAAAAGCAAAACACCAAGGAACCATAAGAATAATGTTCAAGTTTTTGTTTTTAAATATTATTTCACTTATGATGAACAAAGATCATTGAACAATACACTACCTAGCAGTAAAATGTTTCTCACATAAAAGGAATATCTTATGTTACAGAAGTTTGCTTATAAACATGTCTACAGTTTTCTGCCTTCTACAGATTAGCATAATTACAGTCAACATGGGTAGGTTTGATCTGCTATCACAGCAAGGCAAATAAATACTCATTTTATATTACTTTCTGCACTGTAGTAAGACCAAATCATGGACTACATGCATAAAGTAACACTCTTTCCTAAGCATTACATATTTATTTTCACTTATACTCCAAGTCTAACTAAGGAAAGCATTGACCAACACAGTCTGAGAATTTTTAAGTTAGCCTTCTACGCTGCTAAGATAAAGCACCTATGTGGAAATGAGGGTGATGAAACTCTGGATGCCCCATCCCTGGAAACAATAAAAGTCAGGTCGTTCAAGACTGAGCAACCAGGTATAGCTGAAAAAAACCCTCTGCTCATTGCTGGATCAAGCAGATCAGAAGACTTTTAAGGGTCCCTTCCAACCCAAACTATTCTATTCTTCTATGAAGTAAGAAGTAATATCTAAGTCCTACGAGAAGAAACTAAGTCAGAATGTCACAGTTCTTTATATCAGTAGTCACATTCTTAATAGCATTTTCATGTAGCTTTTGCATTTGATACTAGCTTTGAGAATTCATATTTTTAATTGTAAATTTCACTACATTGGCAGGTAACATCACATAGTATGTACTTTCTGCAAAATTCAGGCAGTCCATAATATTATATTCTGTTCTGTGTTTTATTGTTTATGCAAAAAAAGTCAAAAATATTTGTTGTTATTATTGATGAGATGTTTTATTCAGGTATATTTTTACTGAGAAATTTTAAAAGCTCTTTGTTGGAATTTTGAATTATGTTATTGCTTAAGAGATTTCTAAAACAGTTGAGGTTGATTTTTTTTTTTTAACAATAGCAAGTAATGACTTATTGTCTTCATTTTCCAGTAGCAGCTAATGCTAATGCACTGGAAAAGAAATGTATTGTTAAAATATTCATCTAAAGGGAAGCCCAGAGATTTAATACCTTGAAAAATCTTCAGTTGAAGCTGTAGAGAACTTTAATATAGGCAAAATTTGATTGATTTAATAATAATTACTAGACATTATAGCGTTAGAATAAGGAAAGAAAGACAATATAACACCCAAAGCCATGTCATTCACACAAATTCAGTAGTTCAATAATATCATTGGAATTATAGGATATTGTCAAATTTTGGCTGAACTTCATTTAAAGTTTTAGGAAATATTAATTGAATAGAAGATCTTATTATACTTTAATTAAAAAAAAAAGGAGGAAAGACATATTTCTCCTATCACTCATAAAATGAGGGGACAATTGTCGCTAACTTCAATATGGATGTTTTATAGATTTTTTAATGTTTTTTTTCCTATCAAGTTAAAGTAACAATAAGCTCATGTATTGCATACATAATGAATGTCCAAAGAAAATGAATATTGAAAATGTGATGTTTAGGATCGTAGTGTTGTCTTCTCTTAGGTTCTAAAGCAATAACTCATTTTTCACTTACAGACTTATCAGATAGTTCCCTGAAGTGCAGTTTGTAGGAGTTCATAAATTCATAGGGGAATTTCAAAGACATTTTGCATTCTACATGATGACTCCCATATTTCTTGTTCAACAAATTGTATCGATCCATCACAATATCTAGGATGGCAGTATATTAAATTGTCCATTAATCTTACACCCTGAAAATTCACCTACATTTTTTCTGATATTTCCACTTTCTTTGACTTTAAACAAATGTTTGCACTGTCTGTGTAGCATCAAGGCAGCATTTCTGAGCTATAAAAGAATAAATTAGCATGTATGTATATATACACATAAAAATCTTTCTATTCATAATAATCCTTTACCAATATTATTCCTTATTTGTATGCTTACTCATGCCCTCAGTTTTTTCATACTAGGAGTTATGAAGCAATGGTTTCCATCTTAATTTTGCCTTAATAGTTTCAACAGCCTTTCCTGTCATGCTTGGAGCTTAGAGATTTTACTAGTTGATTGATAGCTTGGTGGCTTTATGGCAGATTTTTTTAGTTGCTTTTGATTGTAAGCTTTATTGCCTTGACTGAGTTTGCAAGCTTGGGGAAGCAAGTTACACAGGCTTTCTTAACATTGTTCAAACTATTGTGAAAAGCTTATTGTGAGAGTACTTACAAGAACTTTGTGGAAATCTTCTGTGTATAATATATGGGGCCACATCTTCCCAAGTGAAGGGAAGCAAGCAAAATATCACAGAAGTCAGGATATTAAAGAGCAATTCCTTGGAATTCCCATTGTGAATAGGTTAGCTTTTCTTGTGACTCTGAGGTGAATGAGAGAAATAAACCCTTAGAGGAACTGTGAAAGAGATAACAGTTTTAAATAAATCATTTAGTTTCTGCTTCACAAGAATGGGATAACTGTGTCCACAAGATGCTTACCATTCTTAAACGTAATAATGTAAACTATTTCAAAAGTAATTGGTTTAACTTATGATATTTGGAAGAAATTGATTCTACTCTAACCATTAGAAATAGTCTTAATGAGAAGATCATTTATGACAGTAAACATTTAGTCTTGTAAGCTTCTGTGTACTATAGGTAGAAAAACAAAGAAGATAATTGAAATTTAAAATCACTATAGATAACATATCATGATTTAATTCACTCAAGAGAACTTCTGTAGCACAAGTAACAGTGAGAAAAATAATGGTGAACATTTCAGTTCAAAAAGTAGTGTGGGGCTCTTTAGAAACATAAGAATTAACTCAAAGCGTTTCTCAGAAAAAAATGTTTTCATGTCTAATCAGAGGCAATAAAAAAAAGGAGCACGTATTATTTGGACCATGGGTATGTCAAGTAATCCTTGTAAGAGATCCAGTTTTAGACATGTTAAAGATACAAACTTTTTACCATAGAAAATGCTGTCTGATTTTGTTCTTAAACACAAGTTTTTATGTTCAAAGAACATTCAAGTAATTTTCAACCATTCTCCACCTCATGTAGTCCTTGATATTATAGAATATAAAATAATTCATAATTACTTCCATTAGTTATTAAAGTTATTTAGGAAAACAACTTGGTTTTTAGGGATTACAGGTTTGCCATCAAAATAGAATCACAGAATCATAGAATCACCAGGTTGGAAAAGACCCGTTGGATCATCTAATAGATTAAATCCTGCTTCTCATCTCATGACTAAAGATCAGCTTCAGGAGAATTAATGAAGATGGATTTTTCCATTTTGATGATGAGGAATTGAAATAAGCAGCATTGAACTCAAATTTTTTTGCATCAGTTGTGTGTTCCAAGAATGTCTGTAAGTACCTTCCCTGGAGGTGTTTAAGGCACGAGTAGATGAGGTCTTGAGGGACATGGTTTAGTGTTTGATAGGAGTGGTTGGACTCAATGATCCGATGGGTCTCTTCCAACCTGGTGGTGATTCTATGATTCTATGATTCTACCTCTTGCTGCAGAGGTTTTTCTTTCTCTTCAGAAACCACAAATCATTTGCTTTCATTTCTTTGATGGTCTGCTTACTATATTTTGTGCTTCAATGTTTTATGTTCCATACTAGTAAATAAACACCCAAAAAATAAATACTCAAAAAGAATAAGGTTTAAAGACTGTAGGATTACAGAGTCATGTGATATACTAATTCACAAGTTGATTTTTCTACCTGAGGAAAACTAAAAAGCGAGGAAAACTAAAAATCAAGGAACTTATCTTTCAGTTTCTTCTCCATGCTTACTCAAATAACATGAGAGAAAGAAGACTGTAAGAGAGAAAGGTTGAGAAAAAATAGGTGAATAGAGAAATCAGTTGTGTAAAATCATAAAATTCAGGCTTGGAAAGTATGGGCTGTATATTGATTGCAGAGTTATAATAAATGAAGTGGGTTTTACTTTGTTCATAATGAAAATATTTTTAAAATATGAAAAAATCCATTACACTAACACTTGTTTACATCAAGGTATGAATGTATGCATTCTGCGAAGGGTGGTCTACCTAAAGACAGAAACAATTTACGTATGATATGGCTGTGGCATTAGAGAGAGAGTTTTTTTCTTGCACAGAGGCAAAACTTTTATACAGCATCAAATATCACAGAATCACAGAATCACCGGGTTGGAAGAGACCCACTGGATCATCGAGTCCAACCACTCCCACAAAACACTAAACCATGTCCCTCAGGACCCCGTCCACCCGTAACTTAAACACCTCCAGGGAAGGCAAATCAACCACCTCCCTGGGCAGCATATTCCAGTGCCTAATGACCCTTTCCGTAAAAAACTTCTTCCTAAT
>WAAB01003896.1:67574-100989 GCA_013389865.1 Piaya cayana
CCTACCCTCCAGCAGATCGACACTTCCACCCAGCTTAGTGTCATCTGCAAACTTGCTAAGGGTGCACTCAATGCCTTCATCCAGGTCATTGATGAAGACGTTGAACAGGGCTGGACCCAGCACTGAGCCCTGGGGGACCCCACTTGTGACTGGCCTCCAGCTGGATTTAACTCCATTTACCACCAAAACAACATGTTGCAAACTGAGGTAGAATGAGGTTCAGTTAAAAATAAAACAAGCAAGATCTGGGCCATGACTTTCATTCCTCCCTTCTTTTTCTTAATGAGAACAGCTCTTGCTCTATTTCTTCTCTTAGTGTAAGACTGGAGGCTGATTTTTTACAGTCTTTTCTAATTTACACTCCCAAATCCACAATTTTCAAGGGAACTTTCAGAACCTAATACTGACAATTCAAGCCTACTTACAACAAGCTTGCTTATATTAGCTATATTTTCAGTATGTTTTAGAAGCAGCTCGTTCACTAGGCTTAAAAGCCACTGAATTACAGGACTCAAATTTTTTTTTTTTCCAAAACAAACTAAAAACTGAATAGCTACTGGCTATTTAAGTCACAGCTGACCTGGAAGAGAAGAGATTTACAAGAACAATAAGCCACAAAGGTTTATATTTTGCCATGTTACTTTCCAACATGAAAACCTGCAATGTTTTTTCAGAGGTAATGATGGAAGACTGACCAACGTTAAGTGGCGGACAACTGATACATGTTAAAAAAAGATACGCAGCTGTTCATTAATCAGAGTACATCTTATCAGATAGGGAGAGTATATTACAAAAGAAAAAGGTTTCAAAACATTGAAAAACTTACTGGCAAATCTACTAAATGAGATTGCCTTTCTACTGTAACAGAGATGTAATTAAGGCTAAGTCACCACCATTATTTTAAACTCTTCTTTTCAAGGGAGTTGTCATTCAACAATGTAAAAACAGAAGTGAAAGATGGGTTAAAGCTTGTCATTCTATCTTTCAGTTCAACCAGCACATTTTATGCCTGTTTCTTTTTCAAATGCTGCTAGGTTCTATGAATTGAATTTCAAGGTCAGATCCTAAAAATGTAACAGTTTTCATTTCTCATGTAGATTTGTATCTAACAACTTGGCTTTCCACAATATTTTTTCTTTAAAGCACTTATAGGAAACTCTCTTGGTACTCAAAAGAAATAAATACAGATATTAGCTAGTGAAATTTCATTGGTTTTGTTTTAATTGGTTTTGTTAGAGGGGCAAGTTTAGCATGACCAAGCTATCAATCATTTCTCCTTGCGACAAAAGTAGTGTTTTAATGGTAACTGAATTACATGCAAGCCTCATTAAAATGAGGATTAAATGCAGTATATAATAGTTCTCATTTCCACAGAATTCCCACCTGGATATGGGATTTCCTAGTTATTTACGGGCTAGTAACCTGTGGAAAAAAAAATCAAGCTTATTGGTCATTCCTAGTTGGTCATCTCAATACTCATTATCGTTTCCCAAACCAGACATAGCATAAGGAATAGTTTTCTAGTTTAGCCCTGAAATTATGATATTTTTCTTAATTTTCAACTCCTATTTTTAAATAGGAAGAAGAGATGCGCTTTCTTAGGACACTAATTTAAGAAGGTCACAAACAGAAGAAAAGACAAATGAAGTTAAACTTCAGGCAACTATTTACTGCTGAGTACAAGGAAGATGGAGAAAGGAGGGAATTTATGATTAGGCAGCCAGTATTTCAATCTAGACATTCCCAGCTTACCTGGCAGTATATGTAGTTGTAGCAATAGTTGTTTGGGTGTAGTGTACAGTCCCTATTACATATATTTGGAGGGGAAGTATTGTATAGAACTTTGTGACTGCCTGGAGAATTGAATATAGGTACAAGTGCAATGCCCACCACATTTGTTTGTCAGAGTAGAGGTAATATGAGCACATAGACATAGTCCAGAGCTACAAAATAGACAGAAAGGGGATCCAGCTGTGCTGGAGCATTAAGGAAATAATTTAACCTACTCTGCATCCCCATAGCCTGAAGACAAGAGCTAGAACATGAGATTCATTTATGCTGATTTAGACTTCTATAGTGCCTTCTTTCAGGCACTATAAACCCAGGAAACACAGAACTGTAAGTAGTATAATGCAATGAGGACCATGATGAAGGAGAAAGATGACAAGCAAGAGAATGACAACAAAGGGAAAAAAGTCTGCAGGCAATATGTCACAAGTCAGGAACTTCTTAGGCGATCATAAAAGACTTATGACATATGTAGGTGCGTTAAACACTAGTAATCTATCTGTACAAGTTTGCATTATAATCACAAGGACGGATTATTTTCAAATGCACCTTTCTATGGTAGTTGATTAAATAGTTCAATCAAATCAAACCAAGTCAAGGAGACACCCTCTATTTTACAATACAATATTAGCAGCAGGACTTTGTTAAATTGAAGGTCAACATTAGGTTTTTATGAATCATACTGGTTCAGCTTTATGAGAAAAATAACCTTTGAACTTCAAGTTTCCAGATGTTAGCATTCACTGTGTAATGGTCAAAACAGAACTATAACTGTAACCCACACTGAGAGCTGGCAGACCTCCATAATCAAGAATATTGTATTATTTCTTAACTATATCATCATAGATAGGGTGTGTCATACATATGGACAGAGTTTGTCCTAAATCTTTACAGCACAATAGTCTCTAAAGTAATCTATGAGAAATTAAATTAATTTTCTTGAGACAGTAATTTATTTTCTGTTACTTTGGTTAGTCTCCTGATAAAACAATTTTTCCTAAGAGAATTAAGGGAAAATCAATAAGCAAAGCAAAATTTAGTGTTATATTGATTTATTCAAGTGAATTTAAAGTAATTGTCTATCCTATGCTTCAGTGCCTCACCTTAATATGAAAATGTGCAATAACAATATAAAAAGATATATTACCTAAGATCTAATCAAAACTATTCAAAATCCATTCTGCCTTCTCTCCCAGAGCTTACAGAGAGTTCAGTGTTCCATGAAAATTTGGTCTCTGGAAAGTCTTTTGGTGGTGGAAAGGAAGAGAGAGCCAGAGTTCAGGCCTCCTCTTCTCAGAGGAAGATATAGCAGCTAACCCATTCATGAAGAAACCTCCCTAGATTCTTTTTACTGATCACAGCTGCACATGCAGAAGTTCTTTTCTTGCAAACTTGTATGTAGTGTGCTTAAAGTTTAATCTGTGGTGGAATCACAAATAGGACAAAAATGACTACAAAGAGAGTTCAGTAGATGTGGGGATGAAACCAACAGCCCGTCTTATTGTAACTTGGAAAATATCAGATAATTATATTTTTTTGTGGTGTCTCATAAAAACGCAGCCTGCTTCTTTAGACCATCAAAGGTATAATAGTTCAGATTATTTTATTCTGTGACTGAGTGCTCCATGCAATTCCACAATGAGCAAAAAACAAGGATGGAAGGAAGTTAGTAGACATCTGTCAGTTTAAACTGTTTTGTATAATTTTTCCTATATTTAACATCATTAATATATCCCTTTCCAATACTCTGATTTATCATTTATTTTCAGATAGCATGTGGGAACACAAAGGCAAGAACGCTATTGTGACAGTCATTAAGCCAACACAGAAGAAAATTCATTACCTGTCCTCAAATTATTTATAATCTTATTGTAAAGAGGTGAAAAGATAAATGCAGATAAGAAGATTGTAGAGTATCTGGATGGACTCTGACCTCCTTGTTCTTATCACTATAAACATATAGGAAAAATCTGATGGCATGCCAGCTATAGAGACTTGCAAACCTAATTATATCTTTTGGAGATATTTCTGGGAATTTTCTTCTTAGAGATGAAGGATTATTTTTAACTTCTTTTCCTATGTATCTCAGCTGTCTGTGAAAAAAAAAAGAAAATTTCTGTGAACAATAGGTTTAGAGGAAATTGTCATAAATTAAAAGTCATTCAAGGTTGATAGAAAAAATAGTTGTTTCCCTATTTTTTATTATGACTGTCAGTAACATTTATGTAATCCATAATACTTCTTTTTTGCATTTGTCTCACGCTCGACTCTGTACTTTTCAGGCCACACTTGGAATACCATGTCCAATTTTAGTCTCCATTGTATAAAAAGATGTGAAGAGGCTGAAGACACTCCAGAGAAGATCCACAAAGAGTGGAAACCCTGCCACCTGAGGAAAGGCTGCGAAAATCAAGTTTGTTCAGCCTTGGGAAAAGAAGGCTTACAAAAGACCTTATTACCATCTTCCAGTGTTTAAGAGATGGCTAGAAAGAAGATAAAGACTCCCTTTCTTACAAGAAGTCACATGGAGAAGATGAGGGGTAATTTTTCATAATGAGAAAAATCAGCCACTGGGATAATCTCCCCAGGGAAGTGGTGGATTCCTCAACCTTGGATACTTTGAAGACTCAGCTAGACAATGTGCTGGGCCATCTTGTCCAGACTGTGCTTTTATGAAGAAAGTTTGGACCAACTGATCTTTGAGATCCAACCTGGTATTGTATGATTTTATGATTATTTAAAAACCAATGCTGGCAAGTCAATGTTTATAAAAACTTTTNGCAACAAAACTCACTGCAGCTCGTGTAAGGTGAGACAGGCTCAAGAGTAACTTCATATATTAATGTGTTTGGGCTTACCCTAAGCAACAATTTTGATCCCACTTTATGGAAATCATATAAATGAATACAGTTTATGTAAACTTTTTTAATTAGAGGATTGATCTATGAATATCTGAGGTTCATTATTCAGTGAAACTATATGTATAATAGCAGAAGTATTGAAGAAGAACTTCAATTTATAAGGTTGATGTAAACAAATCAAGTCACTGCCTATTACAAATGTAGACTTGGACCAAGAAATGACTAAGTTTCAAATTACTAAGCATGTCTTCAATTCTTGATTATGTTTTGAAAAAGAGACAAATACATTGTCAGTCTAAATACTACTTGCCATAATTTTGTGTTCTCATCATGGTCTGGAGATTTTAACAGAACAATTATTTATATGTGCAGTGTAATACATAGAATGTGTTTATACTTACAAACATCCTATATTTGTAAATGGAAAGAAAATTGCTATTTGGTGTCCACACTTGACAAGAATCTTTTTGTTGTTTTAGACATATACTGAAATCTTTTTGTTGTTTTAGACATATACTGAAATCCTTGTGCATGTGCATCTGTTTGCCCATGGAACTGTCTAGGACCAGTTTTCTAGTTTATTTTGAGTTAACTTTCTTTCGCATCCAATCATTTCATTTGGTATAAGGTTCCCTTGGATGTATGTAAAAATTTAATAAGAGACTGAATTAAAGAAAGAAAAACCTTCCTTACATGAACACTGAAAAGTTTTATGGAAATAGCTACCATGAAAAACAGACTAATTAATTCCACAATTTGGGCTTTAAATATATATTGAGAAGACTTGCTGGAAATACTTATTTGTGTGACAACACCAAGACTACATTTCAGACTCATACCTACCTCGTAAGACTACCCCAGGGGAAAGAGAAATCTTCATTTATTCGAGTAGTGGTGAGCTGAGAAATTTGATAGATATATACTGGAATTTACACACTCATGATTTTACATAACTAGTGTATCTTGTTCTTAAGTTAAACTACTCCCCTAATAACTGACATAACTTTTTTTTCCTTCAGTCTATATCTGCATCACTGTGAATCTCATACCACCTTGCAGGATGAAAAAGTACTCAAGGGATGTTTGGTTAATATACAGGATTAAAACATATCACCTGCAGGATGCATCTGAGAAGACATTCTCCCGGAGTTCTACACACTAATTCTAATCCATCCAGTCATTTAATTTAATTGCATTTAGCATCCTCCTTGATGATTTCTTTTCAATCGTTTCAGATCCCATAAACACTATAAACTGATCCAAATGATACCCTCTGATCCAAGCGGCCTTTGATTTTAAACTTCAAGAAGCAGCTTGTCATAACCAATCCTCTCCTAGAAGGGAATTCAGTAGGTTTCATTCTGAAATATTTCCTTAGATAGACAATATCACTGAACCACATATTATACAACAAAAGAATTTCCAATTAATCTNATTACCATGTTCCAGTGTTTAAAAGACGGCTAGAAAGAAGATAAAGACTCTTTTTTACAAGAAGTCACATGGAGAAGATGAGGGGTAATTTTTCATAATGAGAAAAATCAGCCACTGGGATAATCTCCCCAGGGAAGTGGTGGATTCCTCAACATTGGATACTTTGAAGACTCAGCTAGACAATGTGCTGGGCCATCTTGTCCAGACTGTGCTTTTATGAAGAAAGTTTGGACCAACTGATCTTTGAGATCCAACCTGGTATTGTATGATTTTATGATTATTTAAAAACCAATGCTGGCAAGTCAATGTTTATAAAAACTTTTTTACAATAATAAATCAGACAACACTTGCAATGAGCATATAAAGTTTGATTAGAAGGTAAGTATCTCAATTATGTGTCTATGTGATACAAACCAGAGGGGGAAAAAAGGTATTTGAAAAATAACTTTTGAGCTATTAGCAATGCAGTCTGTTCAGTTTCTCTTTCTGAAGGACTGCAGATGAATAATAACTTATGGTTGTTCAATTATTTTTAATTTACTTTTATCAGACCTGTGTAATATTAGAAATTTTAAAAGAAAAGAGCAGCTCACGTAAGGTGAGATAGGCTCATGAGTAACTTCATATGTTAATGTGTTCAGGCTTACCCTAAGCAACAGTTTTGATCCCACTTTATGGAAATCTTATAAATGAATACAGTTTATGTAAACTTTTTTAATTAGAGGATTGATCTATGAATATCTGAGGTTCATTATTCAGTGAAACTATATGTATAATAGCAGAAGTATTGAAGAAGAACTTCAATTTATAAGGTTGATGTAAACAAATCAAGTCACTGCCTATTACAAATGTAGACTTGGGTCAAGAAATGACTAAGTTTCAAATTACTAAGCATGTCTTCAATTCTTGATTATGTTTTGAAAAAGAGACAAATACATTGTCAGTCTAAATACTACTTGCCATAATTTTGTGTTCTCATCATGGTCTGGAGATTTTAACAGAACAATTATTTATATGTGCAGTGTAATACAT
The DNA here is from genome assembly GCA_013389865.1 of Piaya cayana. Taxonomy (NCBI): domain Eukaryota; kingdom Metazoa; phylum Chordata; class Aves; order Cuculiformes; family Coccyzidae; genus Piaya; species Piaya cayana. The sequence continues at coordinate 74,690 of WAAB01003896.1, forward strand.
AGAATGTGTTTATACTTACAAACATCCTATATTTGTAAATGGAAAGAAAATTGCTATTTGGTGTCCACACTTGACAAGAATCTTTTTGTTGTTTTAGACATATACTGAAATCTTTTTGTTGTTTTAGACATATACTGAAATCCTTGTGCATGTGCATCTGTTTGCCCATGGAACTGTCTAGGACCAGTTTTCTAGTTTATTTTGAGTTAACTTTCTTTCGCATCCAATCATTTCATTTGGTATAAGGTTCCCTTGGATGTATGTAAAAATTTAATAAGAGACTGAATTAAAGAAAGAAAAACCTTCCTTACATGAACACTGAAAAGTTTTATGGAAATAGCTACCATGAAAAACAGACTAATTAATTCCACAATTTGGGCTTTAAATATATATTGAGAAGACTTGCTGGAAATACTTATTTGTGTGACAACACCAAGACTACATTTCAGACTCATACCTACCTCGTAAGACTACCCCAGGGGAAAGAGAAATCTTCATTTATTCGAGTAGTGGTGAGCTGAGAAATTTGATAGATATATACTGGAATTTACACACTCATGATTTTACATAACTAGTGTATCTTGTTCTTAAGTTAAACTACTCCCCTAATAACTGACATAACTTTTTTTTCCTTCAGTCTATATCTGCATCACTGTGAATCTCATACCACCTTGCAGGATGAAAAAGTACTCAAGGGATGTTTGGTTAATATACAGGATTAAAACATATCACCTGCAGGATGCATCTGAGAAGACATTCTCCCGGAGTTCTACACACTAATTCTAATCCATCCAGTCATTTAATTTAATTGCATTTAGCATCCTCCTTGATGATTTCTTTTCAATAGTTTCAGATCCCATAAACACTATAAACTGATCCAAATGATACCCTCTGATCCAAGCGGCCTTTGATTTTAAACTTCAAGAAGCAGCTTGTCATAACCAATCCTCTCCTAGAAGGGAATTCAGTACTTATCATTCTGAAATATTTCATTAGATAGACAATATCACTGAACCACATATTATACAACAAAAGAATTTCCAATTAATCTTAATACCCCAAATTATTATTTTAGTTTAAAAAAAAGATTAAGAAATCCCTATTTAAACTTTATTTCTTCAATAACTTAATTCCATTGCAGTAAATAGGCTGAAACAGTGCTACGTGGTGCTATGTCCCCAGCTGTAACTTAGCTGCAACTATGTGGTTTCCTCTTTTGTCTGTATCCTCACTTACCTTGCAGTTTAAATGTGGTAAGTAGTCAATCACGTTGCATATATTTTGTAATGTTTCTGATGTATCTTCTTTCCCTGTAGGGGATTCTCACTGTTCATCAGTCATCTCATGAAAACATAGCAGTTATATGGTTGTGAGAGTCTGACTCTGACACATGTGCCCATTTCCAGAACATTTTTAAAGAAAACCTCAAGCCCTGAAACAAGTAAAGCAAGGAAAAGAAACCAAGAACCAAACGAAGAACCAAACAATCTTTTCCAAATTAATTTCAGATCTTGTTTCTTTAGGTTTAATATTTCAATCAAACATTCTTATGCTTATAAAAACTGGTTTCTCCAATAAAGGTAACGTGCTTAGCCTGAGAAGACTAATAGCTTGGAGTAAAGGGGTATTTTTAAGGACCAGAATGAATTAGTTTCTTTGCCTTCATATTTTTGTTTGTTCAGACATTTGGAAGAAATGATTGCTGTTTAATGGTTTTGTCAGAAATAATTTCATTTTAATGGAAAAACTACCCTGAACTTTTTTCTCTGGCTAATTTGCAATGGTTGCTAGCCAGAATACAGGAATTTCCATACTAGAGATACCTATTTGGGTAGTAGTTTTTGCTTGTAGTAGGAAGTTGGCACTATGATTCTGTTCAAGAATACAGTAATTTGAAGGGATAGAGAAATTTCTCTTACATTAACAAATGGACTTGAGAGAGGCTTCCTCCCTCTTACATTAACAAACATAAGAGGGAGGAAGCTTCTCTTAAGTCCATGCCTCATTAATTACACTGCCATTTACACAATGGATATACATGGTGAATAGATGCTAGTAGGTAGAATTCATTTCACAAATCTTAAATACCTAAGGTATTGATACCTGCAAATAAAGTACACACTTTACTATCTTTTTACTATTAGCACATAGCTGAGCCTTAGGGGAGCTATACACTTTATCTTAAGATAAACATCTACTATAGGTATCACACAGTGAAAGTGAACACCAGATAAGATGACACTGCTGAGGGCAATTTGTTCAGTGGATCAAGTAAAGGATGGACTGATCATGAAAAGCTATATACAAAGACTCACACTGACCAAACTGAGACCACAGCAATTACCTCACCACTGGGCTGGCACTGTTGTGCCTTGGGGAAATACGACATTGGCTCAGATTGGTCTCAGCATCATGCTATGGCTGGTAACTGCATGCCAATGCATAGTTGGTACATGTATTGTACTCCCTCGCTCCATATTGTGCTGGATGTTGGATGTCCCATGTAACAATGCTTTTCTCCACTCTCTCTTAAGGGACAAGGAGGGGGTTACGGGCACAGGCTGCCAATAAAATCAGTCCATGAGTACATCATGATATAGCTTTTCAGCAGTTTCAGGAGATTTTCTCTCATTGTTTATCAGTACAAGCCTCATCCCACTTGGTTCTAGTTACATTGTCCTATCTACCATTGCACAGCATACTCGGATATTCTGTCCTTGAGGCTCCCATGAAGGCAGGTCCAACAATAAGTACTCTAAGGGGATCTCACTCCTCCTGCTCATTGTTAAGAAAGCCTGAGATGGTTATCTCAGGTGTAGGTGTCCATGAAATATATACAACTAAAAGAGATCAAACCACTCCCCAATGTGATTAGCCCTTTGAAGATGTTGGTATGGAAACAATAGATTTAGTAGGCATACATATAAGGAACCCCATCAGAGTCTGAATATTTTTTTCTTTAAAAGCTAAGCTTATTTTTAAAGTGTCATACAACAAAGAGATCAAGGATGGCAACAAGATCAAGTCATGCTGTGCTCAGCAGTGTCCCTAATTTTTTATTGGTTGTGTAGAAATTGAGAGATGCTAGTGGCAACTGCAGTTACTTTTCTTAAACATCAGTCATAAAGGATGGTGTTAAATTTTCTGCCAGAAACATAAATCTCAGCACTCAGAACTTCTGTTTTGATTACTGCCATTTTAATAAGAAGCTTATCTTGTGATATTGACATTAATGGCCATGTCAATTGTAGAAAATCATTTCTATTCACAGTTTAGTTCTTATTTACTTCTTACTTAATAGCCAGAAGCAAAAATATTTAAAATGTTAATGTTTTTAGTAGTTCAACTTGCAAATAAAAATGAGGAATAGCAACCAGTTTTCTTTTTCTGATCTCTCTCTCACACTGTGTAACAATTAATGCCTATCACTACTTAAATTAAGTTGAAATATTAAATTAGATTTTAATTAAAACTGCTTTCCAACATACATCATGTTTTGTATGTGGCAAAGAATACTACTCAGAAAACTGTTCCAGGGCAGAACTTTGAAAGATTTGAGACATAAAAACACATTAACAAGAACCATCTCAGCAGCACCCCTCCCTCAGGAATAAAGGATATTTAGGAACAGTAAAATGAAAGAGTGAAATTTCAGTCAATAACAAAAGGACCACCATAGTGTTTTGAGAAAATCAAATCTTGTTTCGTTGCTGTATGACAGTCCACCTTGCTACTCCCAGAGCTGCACTGGCAGTTGCAAATGGACTGCACAATATCTGTTGGATAGTCAACAAAATTGTGAAGAGGTAAAGACAGCATTTTCACAGTTATAATAGCGTATTCTTGCCCAGGAGTGTCCTCCTCAGGGAGAGAGAGGTCGTTCAGTATGATGTGATGTACTTTTTTTCCCAAAAACTGTTGTATAATTATTATTTCAGCTTAAATAAAGCTTTTCCAGGCTCACATAGGAGTGCTGTACATTCCACTGGAGAATGTGCTTAACTGCATCACACTAAAACTTATTTTGTGTGAATAGTCTATTCACATCTCTGCATGTTATTCATGTATTTTATTGTCTCATTTGTATAGTTATCCAGCATATTTCTAAGATTAATCAGCTTTCTCTATCAAATTTTTTTAGCATATTTTTGCTTCTTCCATTTTCAATTTCCACTTAGCTCTCACTGTCTCTGTCTTCATTTTTATTTTGTTGTGTCTTCCACTCTCTTTTGCTCCATATAAATCTTATCCATTATCTTCTTCATCCCTATGAGGAAAGAAAGAAACAAATTAGCTAAAGAGCTACAATAGCATACCAAAGGCCAGATAAGATCAAGGACTCAAATATCAGAAATATACTTGAATGATCAATGCAAAGACTCTATAGTTTGGCTGCCACTAATCTAAAACATGGGGAATCGAACCAGATGTGTCTGGACATGGCATCTTGGCTTGTCTCAGAAATGGCGTAATCAGCAGGTCCATGGAGGTTATTCTCCCTCTGTACTCAGCACTGGTGAGACCACTCCTTGAATCCTGTCTTCAGTTCTGTGCCCCTCACCACAAGAAGGATGTTGAGGCTCTAGAGTGAGTCCAGAGAAGAGCAACAAGGCTGGTGAAGGGGCTGGACAACAGGCCCTATGAGGAATGGCTGAGAGAGCTGGGGGTGTTTAACCTGGAGAAGAAGAGGCTGAGAGAAGACCTCATTGCTGTCTACAACTACCTGAAAGGAGGTTGTGAAGAGGCGGAGCTGGCCTCTTCTCCCAAGTGACAGGGGACAGGACAAGAGGGAATGGCCTCAAGCTCTGCCAGGGGATATTTAGGCTAGACATTAGAAAAAAAATTTCACAGAAAGGGTCATTGGGCATTGGAACAGGCAGCCCAGGGAGGTGGTTGATTCACCTTCCCTGGAGGTGTTTAAGGCACGGGTGGACAAGGTGCTAAGGGGCATGTTTAGTGTTTGATAGGAATGGTTGGACTCAATGATCCGATGGGTCTTTTCCAATCTGGTGATTCTATGATCCTATGAGTATAAATGGTTTATGTCACTAACTGTGGGAAGTTTGTCCTTCAGCATTTGTTTGAATCTCATTAAATCTCAGATTTTAGCTTTCTTTAAGAAAGACGTTTTACACCTCTGGACAGAATATCATAGGGTTTTAGATGTAAACTTTTAAATCTGTATCTACTGGTCTGTATTTTTGAGTCATTGGGGATGAGCTGATGGAGAAAATACAATGTGACGTACTCCTAGCTCAGCATTTGCACAGAAATAAAATTCTATATAGGGAAAATAATGAGACCAGACTGTGCAAACTGCACAGATCCATTTTAAACTCATCCCTTTTAAAAAGAAAATGTGATGTTGGCTATAAGCTCTGTATTGGCTATATGCTTCTGTGTTCTGTAGTGAAAAAGGTGCACAAATGGTTTTGTGTTATGCCTTTTGGGAAATAATTTTGCATCCATTGAGAGGCAAAAATAGAATGAAAAGAAAGAGAATATAGAATATTTGATTCCAGCATAATTTAGACTGTAAGCAACCACTGAAGTTCATCCTGTTCAAACTCACAAATAAAAAAAATGCCCAACTTAAAATTGTATTAAGTTAGTCTAGAATATTACCCAGTCAAGTTTTGATTATCTTCAAAGATGTACATCAGACAACCTCACCCCCTCAAAATCTGTGAAGGATTCTTCCTTATATCTTGTAGGGATTTCATTTTCCTCATCTTGCCCTTTTTTTCTGCACCTCAGAGAAAAGGTTGGCTACATCTTCTCTCTAATCCCCCATATGATCAGCACAGAAACAATTACAATTTTTTTTTAGATTCACAGAAGGTTAATAACAGAAAAAAAGGGAATTTCTGAATTCTAGACCCTGTTCTAATATTCTGTATATTTGGTGTGGAACAGAAAGCCCGGTTTCCTTTTGCAGAGACCAAAATTCCCTGCAATTCCAGGAGGATGCAGCATCCACTACTACAAATTCAAGGCTTACTATTCCAAAATATAGATTTTCGATGGTCAAACCAAAAGCATTCCCTCCTGAACTGCTTAGTTAAGACTCTGGACAGACAGACATGCAGATGTGCACCAGCAGTGAGCATTCCTGTATCTAGGTAGATTCATGTTGAGGTGCCTGTATTTCTACCTAAGTTCCCTAACAGAGTTTCCAATTCTCTGGGGATACTTGTGTTTCTCAGCACCCTGTGCTGTCCCTCAGGACCAGTAGGACCTCCAACAAGTGATCTGCCAACACGGGGTCTAGAGTTTCAGGTTCTAGCAGTGTCTCTGTTTTCCAGAGACAGACATTTGACTAAGAAGAAAGTGGCTTTGCAAAATCAGCTAGATAATAAAAAACCTAATATTTCTTTGGACAAATTACTTGATAAACATTATGTTATACTTACAGAAATTATAACTGGGTCATGAATAATTCAGAAGAACACAGCAGATTAAATTTGTTCGATAATTTGACAATAAATAATCAACTTGACTGAAAATCACATAAATCTCACTTAAAATCCACATCTGCTTGCTCTGAGAATGTTGTATGCTCTGAGAATGATGCTCTGTATGTTGTAGGAATAGTTGTTCCCAGAGAGAAGGCTCATATCACTGTCAAATGTTAGATGGGTTCAAATTAATATGAAAATATATAGAGTTTTTAAAATATAAATTATTACAGAGATTTAACTACTTATGATAAATCAACAACAAGAAGAATATACAAACAAAATGGAAGACTCTAGAGATAGAAAATTACATTTAGTTACACAAAATTTGATATCAAACTCCTTGAAATGTGAAAATGACTTTGTTTCACTTAATTCTTTTTAAATAATACACATTGATAAAGTATAGGGTGTAAGCAGAAGACAAAAGTGAATAGCATATGGCATTATAGAAGTGGAATTATATTGGTTTTAGGCTATGAAACTGTCAATGCAGAAGGCAGGAGACAGGTAGCTAAAATAATTCAGATAAATATTGCAATGTAGTGTTCAGTATACTTGCAAAACCTCAACATGTCATTGGCAAGATGTAAACTACAGCCTGGTATGGTGCCGGTATAGTGCACATTCTCTTGAAGTCGGCTTGACCCGTTTTTCAGGATTGCTTTCTGAATGCATTATCATGGTTTAACACAAATACCATTACACTTCATTTCCTGTATCTAGACATGAGAAATTTATTGAGTTCATGTTTTAAATGTAGTATACATTTTATTTAGATTTAGCTGGTTATAGTGAGAGAATTGCTAGTGGACTAATTCAACAGTTTCTGGACTTTATGATAAAGTCACACCTACATTAGTGCCTGTATAACAGTAATATCAGCACTCAGTATAATTACAACAAGAATATCTTACTAGTAAAAAGAAATCAAATTACAGTACTTACTTTTTAAACACACCATGTTTTTGCAAGTTCTTTTGTGTGTGTGTTTATATATATAGTATGAAGCTTGTTTCTGAGTATTGTGCATATGACCTAATAAACCACCTAAAGGCATATCTAATTTCCTTGGAACTACTCATGTTTAAAATTACATACAAGCATCATCGAGTCCAACCATTCCTATCAACCACTAAACCATGCCTCTGAGTACCTCATGCACTCATCTTTTAAATACCTCCAGGGATACGACCTTGCGCCTTTGAAGACTACATAAAAACTTGTGTACGTATAAGTTTGTCATAGGAACAAATAAGCCTTCATATTGAGTTATAGTCTTACACAATAAAACTCAGTGTTGTTCAGCTCAGTTCTCCTGATAACTGATAGTTTCCTTAGTGCTTCAGGGCCCTGATTTTTTGATTCACATTGTAAAGAAACTTGGGAGCATACAGACTGTATTTCTTTTGGATAAAACTAACCCAGAAGATTTTATGAGTCTACTTTACACTGTCCAATATAATAGGAACCACTAACAGGCAACCTGATAAGGATACAGTAAAGCACAAGAACGCAAGTCTGCCAAATTAGCCAGGGTGCTCACTAGGGAGCTTACACTGGGGTTTTTTGCTGGCCAAGGGAGAAAAGACAACAAATAACCTGGTATAGAGTGGCTTGGTCAAATAGTACTTGATTGAGAGCAAAGCTTTCTTATATAGAGTGAACTGAAATATTATTTGAACTGACTTAAACAAATAAAATGAGTTTATACAGGAATAGTATTTTGTGCCTTGTGCCCATGATCATTTTCATCTAGTGGAGAGAGAGTCATAAACCGAATCTGTTGTTCCATCAAACCAATAGGTGAGCCTTTCATTTACTTGGAAAATCTCCCAATGAAGTCTCTCATTCTTAATGAAGCTTCACACTCTCTAGGATGAGTACCCAGAAATGTAATGCAAAGTTCTGCATCTCAGCAGTTACTTCACCTACCTTTTTGCACCTAATTTGCTCCTCAGTGATACAACAACCATACAACATTAGCCCAGTCTTGAAGAACATTGGGAAAAGTGAATAGTTTTCTTCCAGTTTAACTCTGTATTAGCTCATTGTGCAACCACTTGTGCAAAACTGTAGGAACATGGCATAGTTTGTAGCAGAGCAGAAAGTCTTAGCTGACTGGGGAATAGTAAACCTTCAGATTATCTAATTCTCAATCTAAAATCTCAACTTTGCAATTCAGAGGGAGGGCAAATAGCTACCACCCTGTTATTTCAATCTTGAACTATGAGGTTGGTGCAAAATATATTCTCATTTTTATCCTGGTAAACTGTAATGGTTATTTTGGATAAAAATTTTACTTAACTGTTCATATACTATACCATTTTAAAGCACAAAATTCACCTTACTTATTTATGCTGCTTGTTTTATTTTTGCTGTTCATTTTTTTATATTACATTGCCAAATTAAAGATGGAAAAAAGCAAGCTTCAGTAATTTTTATTGTATGAATTTGAAGGAGGATGTAAAGAAGTGGAAACTGCTAGCAACATCAGCCAAGCGTTTGGCCAGAGGGCCATCAGTGAACATACAGTTTGATATTGGTTCCAAAAAGTTCATAATGGGAATTAGAGTCTTGAAGGTGAGGAGGGTCACAGAAGTCCTCAGCCAGTAGAGAATCAGTTTTGAAGCAGACCCACACAAAACAACTCAAGACGTTGCAAAAGAACTACACATTGAAAATTCAACAGCTGTATGACCTTTTCCCCAAATAAAAAAAAACCCAAAAAAGCTCAACAAATGGGTGCTGCATGAGCTGAGCAAAAATGTTTTAAAATGGCATTATGAAGTCTGTTCTGCATTTCTTTTGCACCAAAAAAACAATCCTTTTTTTAATTTCATCACCATATGAGACAAGATATGAATTCTGTGTGACAACCAATGTCATTCTGTGCAGTGGGTGGATGGAGATGAAACACCAAAACATTTCCACAAACAGCAGGTTCATCAGAAGACTATTACGATGACTGCTTGGTGGCTGGCAAGTGAATTCATGTGCAACTTGAATCCTGGTGAAACCATCACAGCAGAGAAGTGCTGTCAGGAAATATAAAAAATGCACCAATAACTGCAATGTTTACATCCAACACTGGACAACCAAAAAAAGACTAGTTCTTCTCCAATAGTGTGTTTCACAAATGACTGCTGCACAAACTGGACTACGAAACTCTACTTCACCCATCACACCCTCTCCCACTGATTGTCACATTTTCAAGCATCTCAACAACTTCATTCAAGATAAGGTTTTCCACAACCAGGGAGCAGCTCAAAATGCCTACGTAGCATTAATTGGCTCCAGGACTCCAGAATTCTATGCTATCAGAATAAATAGACCTGTTTCTTGTTGGCAAAATAAAGGTTTAATTTAATGGCTCTTATTTCAATTAATAAATGAAATCCTAAACTGAGATATAGTGTTTTAAATTTGATGGGTTAAAGCAGCATTTATTTTCGCACCAACCTAATACATAGGCACCTGTACATCAAACATATTTCACTAGCTTAATAAATGTATCATTTTCTTTAGGGACTTACAATATCCTTCATAAAGGTGATTGGAATTAAGCTGATATTCATCTAAAATGAATTGACTACATAACTAATGCAAACCCGTATCCTTCTGATCACTTAATCCTTTAGTGTAACAATGCCAATTTTCTCAATAAGTTAATAATGAACTGCTGATAGGGGGGTTATCTCTTACTCTCCTGGTAATTGGTAGAAGTGATAATGCCATTAATCTTTTACTTTAAGTCCTGTTGTTCGGAGGTCTTATTTGCTGAAAATATTCACTCCTATATATAGCTTTTTGGCACTTAACTAACTGGCAAAAGAAATATCAATGTGTCTCTTTCAGAAAAGATGACTGTAAAGATCTTCCTTCTGTTGTTTGTATTCCCCTTTCTCAGTATACTCAGACTTCACTCACACACCTGTGCTCAGTCACAGCTGTCCATGAGCCATTAGGCTAAACTTATTCTGATAGTTATACCAGCATAACTATGACATACTTTCAGCCTACTTTCAAGGCAGACTGTAGAGATAAATGTTTGGTAAAATGTTTTGAATCATAGAAAGTAAAATTTACATCCAGTTCTCAACGTTAGCTAGACGTTACTCAGAAATTTTAAAAAGAGATGAAAATCGGTCAAAAGTCTACAAATGAACATATATATATAACTGGAATAAAAGTACTTTGTAATCATAGGTTACTGTATCTTAGACATAAGAAATGTCAGAGAACCAATTAACATAAATTATTCCCAAGAGGTATGATCAGGAAGGTCAGAATGAAAAATGACTAATGCTAGAAGAACACAATATATAACACATTTAGAACTGGCTCGGTTCTCTGTGATAAAAATCTCCAGATGTCAAAGTCGTTTCCATTTCAAGGCCATGACAGAAAAAAACAACAAAAAATCCCCAAACCAGAAAAACCAAACTCACCTGAAACCCTCACTGATGTTTTTAATTTTTAAAAGTCCCATGTAAATGAAAAACAGACCACATAACAGCCTTCCAATTTGAAAGGGGGGAAAAAAAGTAAATAAATTTGTCATAGAAGTATTATGAATAGAAATTTTCCAAAAGTCAATAGGCTTCAAAGACACATTTTATTTTCTAAACTACAGACTCTTCCAATTAATGGAAGTATTTGAAAAATATCAACTAGTTCAATACTTTAAAGAGATATAGAAAAGTCACCTCCATTCTGAAGATGAAGAGAATGAGCTAAAAAAAAAAAAAAGATCAGTTGACCTAACACAGAACAGTTCTGAACTTTAAATCCAAATCACAGGACTGTTTTTGTGTCAGCATATTATCCCTGTATTAGCCCCATGCTTTATCTGAGGTTTCTCCTGATAATATTCTGACTACTCAAGACTCTAGCCTTAGCAGGGAGGTGCGAAGGAAGTTTTCATTGAGGTTAACCTTCTGCATGGTATCTAGGCCACTCTGTATAGCAGCAGTTGTAATTGCAGTTCCTGCAGTTTGCAGAAGGCCCTGACCCTGGATTCTTCCTTCCTGAAGGGAATTCAGAGTTATATGTGGTCAGCAGAATACTCCAAGAAAAGCTTTATAAAAAAAAATACTCAACAGTTTTCTCAAATGTACAAGCGAAAGAAGTGAAAACTCAAAAGTGATAAGTGCAGCCTAAAATTCATAACTCATGATAGTCTCACTAGCCTTTTCACCACACTTCCACTTTTTTGTTTATTTTTGTTTGCTGAACTCAAGGAGAATATAGGTCAACAGCCTGAATACAGAAATCACTCGGATGCTTCCCAGGAGCACACAAAGGTTTGCAAATGCCTTTGGGTGCCAGTGAGGAGGCCAACAGAGGTATGTACATGAAGAGGAGATGGTTTAATGGTTGAATCACATTGTGCTGTGTTGGGAAATTACTTTGCTTTATGTCATAAAACTTCCATCCAAAGTTCCATCCATTCATACAGCAAATGTATAGATGGCATTATTTACTTCTAGAAGATTAAAAAGTAATAATTGTAACATCTTCCATAAAATACAAGCAATATCATTGCCTACTCTTCCTGCGTGAAATTGATTATTTGAGGCTATTTGCTTGTCACAGTGTGAAAACAAATAAGAACAGCACAACTCAAACAGAAGTTTTAGAGTTTTCATGCTGTTTGAAGACCTCTGATCTATCTAAGAAAGTCTTTACTTTGAATGCACCCAAAACATCGCACATTTAAGAATTTTAATAGGATTCTCCTCTCTGTTGGTTCTTTGTAGGTAAGACACATTCTTTCCTCCAGTCTTGATCTCTTTTCAGCTCCTTTCTGATGGTTTCCTGGAATGCAGTATTTCTCCTTGACATCTAGAAAATGTGTCTCTCTTTTCACTACCTAGGAGTCTTGGCTACACTTTTGATCCATGCTCTTCTGAGGAGACTTCAAGGTTCTGTTGCTGCTGCAGCTGCTGTCCTGACCCGAGCCACCACCATCACCCCTCCTTATTACCTCACCTCTCCTTTTCCTTGAACTCTTCTCCAAGATCCAAGTACTCATCCCACTTTGGGAAAGTGAAGTTAGTGCCTTTCCAAAAAAACTCAGGTTGGCTCTGTGCAACACATATTTGTCTACTTTCCCAAAGACTTTTAACAGAACAAAACATAGAGAAGGGTATTAGGTAACAAATAGGGAAATTATGTGGTCCAAAAAGATACAGTCTATCGCATCTGGTTTTGACTTAGTGCTAGACTTGTCTACCTAGTTTAATCCATCACCATTAAATGTTGTAATAACTTTTTCATGATTAAATTTCTCACTCATTATATTTTGAGCAGCGCTGTTCTTGAAAACAAAGTTTGTGTCCAGGAAATACTATCACCACAAGATATTGTTGGTTGGTTTTCAAGTATTCACATAGTTCAGCTTTATATCAAAAGGAAAGCAAAACCTAAGAGCATCTGGTACTGATACTGGGATTGGTACCTCATTGTAACTTTTAGCATAATTAGGTTTTTGCAGTTATTTAACAGTTATGATTGTCATCAATTTTAATTATTTTGCCTTAAACCTCATTGGTTTATTGCTAATCATGTCATTTGATATAAACTTAATTGGTTATGATGTCTGAATTAAACAATTATTGCATTTTATAAAACTATAGAGTATATTTCTTCAATAGATTTTTGTTCCTCTGGGAACAAGACAGAAATAACTACCACAAGGATAAATATAACCCACTGACTATAATCTTAACTCTCTTTTATCTAAGTAATTAGAGCATGAAATGCAGTGATTAATAATAAATTAATTACGCTAGGAAAAAGATCCAGACAGTAGTTGTGTTTTGGGGTATTCTATGTAGGGCTTAGTTATTATTCTCATAATTGCCTCTCCGCAGAGGACAACTGAGAAGAGAAAACTAGTAGTGAGCAGGATAGGCAAGAAAGACACAAGATTTCATTTCTTAAACATAATGTAGAAAGGTCACAACAAACTTCACTTGTGAGGTGGGCTGACCTTGGTTTGCAGCCAGACACCTACACACCTGCTCTCCCACTCTTCTTACTCATCAGGACAGGGGTACAAAATAGGATGAAAATGCTTGTGAGTCAAGAAAAAGACAGGGAGATGGCTTACCAATTACCATCACAGACAAAACAGACTCAAATTGTAGATTAATGTAACTCATTGACAATTAACTAGATTTGCGTGGTGAGAAAAAAAGACAAAGATTAAAACAAAACCTTTCTACTGTCCCTATCCCCCTTCCAAAACTCAGCTTTGCTCCCAAATACTCTGCCTTTGCTGCAGCCTGAGCATCATGGAGGGATGGGGAATGGGGACTGTGGTCAGTTCATACCAGCTCCTCTTTGCTTCATCTTCTTCCCCATGCCTGCCTTTGTTTCCTGCATGGGATCCTCTCCACAGGCTGCAGCTCTCACCAGAAGCCGTCTCTTCTGTGGTTTCTCCACAGGCTGCAGATTCTCTCAATGTATATCCACCTGCTCCAGCATAAAGTCCTTCATACACTACAGGGTGAATGTCTGCACCAAAGTGGTCTTTTATGGGCTACAGGAGGACAACATGCTCCACCATGTTCTTGATTGTGGACTGCAGGATAATCCCTGCTCCACAACTTCTCCCTCTTTCAGTTGTTGGTGTCTGCAGGGCTGTTTCTGGTTTTTTTTCCTTTCACTCCTTTCTTCTTCTTAGTGTTACTGCTCTTAAATCTGTTTTCTCAGAGGAATCACTATTTCACCTCCTGTTCTTACAGGCTCAGTTGTCCCCCATAGTGGATCCTCTGGCAGTGACTGGAGCTACATGTGTCCACACCAGCCAGTCCCTAGCCTTGTCTCACAGAGACCCCTTGCAACTCCCTCATAGTCAGCATCTGGGCACCTATACCTAAACCAGCCTGCTAGGTCTTCCAAAACTTAGAAATTCCAGAAATGAATGGAAACTCATGAGTAAATAGGTTTCTTTAGAATGAAGATCAACGTAATCTAAAGCTCAAACATCATCTCACTCAAAGCCAAGTACCAACAAGTCTTTCAGTGGACATAAGATTAAATATGTACATGTAGAGAGTAGCTGATGGTTTGGTGTGCCAGTAAGGAGAAAATAATTGAAAAAAAAGTCTCTTTTTTTGGTCATATCAAGGGTAGTTGTAGGCTACAGTGTTGTTTCTTTGCAGTAGAACACAAAGTATCCTCCTTTCCCAAGAGTAATTTTCAGGTCTAATGAAATGCTTTCCTAAATTCTGAATAAATGATCATGCTGGCAGGTAAATGTGTTAAAATGAGGAAGCATGTGCCTCTAAAACAATTAAAAATAAAACCGTAATTTATAAAATGTCACAAGAAAATAATTTTGTTGTTAAATTTGCTGTATCCAGTTTCACAGAATCACCAAATGGTAAGGCTGGAGCAGGTCTTTGGAGATCATCTAGTTCAACCCCTTTGCTCAAGGAGTTTTACCTAGAGAAAGCTTAACAGGAATACATCCAGGTGTATTTTTAATAACTACAGAGAAGTATATTCCACAATTGTCTCTGGACAGCCTGTTCAAATGCTCTGTTACCCTCACAGTAAAGAAGTTTTTCCTCTTCTCGAGGTGGAACTTCCTGAGCTCTAACTTGTGACCATTGTCCCTTGTCCTGTCATTAGGGACCAGTGAAAAGAGTCCTGCCCCACCTTCTTGACACCTGCCCTTTAGATATTTTTTAGCATTGATAAGATTCCCTCTCAGACTTCTCCAGGTTAAAGAGACTCATAACAGCCTTTCCTCATAGGAGATACCCCAGTCCCCTAATCATCTTTATGTCCCTCTGTTGGACTCTTCCCAGTAGTTCCTTGTCTTTCCTGAGACGGGGAGCCCAGACGTGGCCACAATACTCCATGTGCGACCTTACTAGGGCAGAGGGGAACCTCCCTTGACCTGTTGGCCACACTCTTAATGCACTCCAGGATGCCATTTGCCTAGGTCATGAGAGCACATTGCTGACTCATGGTTATCTTGTTGTCCATCAGGACTTAGAGGTCTTTCTCCACAGAGCTGCCTTCCAGTAGGTCAACCCCTAACCTGTACAGTTGCATGGGGTTATTCCTCACTAGGTGCAGGACTCTACACGTGCCTTTATTGAATGTCATTACATTCATCTCGACAAAATTGTGTAGCCTGACCAGGTCTCACTGAATGTCAGCGGATATATCAGCCACTCTTCTTAATTTTGTGTCATCAGCAAACTTGCTGAGAATATGCTCTGTCCCCTCATCCAGGTCATTGATGAACATGTTGAATGAGCCTGGGCCTAGTCCCCATTCCTGGGTAGCACTACTAGCTATGGGCTTCCAACCAAACTCNACGGGGAGCCCAGACGTGGCCACAATACTCCATGTGCGACCTTACTAGGGCAGAGGGGAACCTCCCTTGACCTGTTGGCCACACTCTTAATGCACTCCAGGATGCCATTTGCCTAGGTCATGAGAGCACATTGCTGACTCATGGTTATCTTGTTGTCCATCAGGACTTAGAGGTCTTTCTCCACAGAGCTGCCTTCCAATAGGTCAACCCCTAACCTGTACAGTTGCATGGGGTTATTCCTCACTAGGTGCAGGACTCTACACGTGCCTTTATTGAATGTCATTGCATTCATCTCGACAAAATTGTGTAGCCTGACCAGGTCTCACTGAATGTCAGCGGATATATCAGCCACTCTTCTTAATTTTGTGTCATCAGCAAACTTGCTGAGAATATGCTCTGTCCCCTCATCCAGGTCATTGATGAACATGTTGAATGAGCCTGGGCCTAGTCCCCATTCCTGGGTAGCACTACTAGCTATGGGCTTCCAACCAAACTCTATGCTGCTGGTCACAATACTGAGCTCTGCCACCCAGACAGTTCTCAGTCCATCTCACTGTTCAGTCTTCTAACCCACACTTCCTAAGCTTACCTATGAGGGTGTTACAGGAGTTATTATCAAAAACCTTCATGAAAGTTCATGAATTTATCATAAATTGACACAATTATACATGATACAGATGTTTTCCAGTCTTACTAATGCCTTAGCTGTAGCAAATTTGATCTGAGAAACTCCCTTATATTTAAGCTGATGCCAAATGCATGAGTCGCTTTCTGTTGGTAGCTATGAAGAAAAGCAGCCTTGGAAGTGCCAGGAAAGGACCAGGAAACTCTATAAAGGAAGATGTACAGAAGACATGGAATATTTTTCATTTGCAAGACTTTTATGCAGAAACAGCTTACTGAAAGTAATGTTCTTGTGCCAAGTTTAGACTGCTTAAACATGTCAACACATTGAAAATTTCCCATAATCTGTAAATCCTGCATTAGCATTGAATTTGTTTTCTCCCTATCCATATTATATCTCTCAAGTGCATGGACAACACCTAACTCTTCCACTAGACATATTTTTGTCTTTAGCAGGTTACTAAGCTTCCTATGTTCTTTGATTTCTACATAAGATCTTCACAGAGAAATCAGAGAACCTTGATATAATAATTTTTTTATGGACCAATATCTTTAAAATATGACCACACAAAATTCATGAAAGGATATAAAGGTTAAAGACACTTGTCTATGAATGTAAATTAAGGAAAAAAATATATGTAAAGCTTGAACCAAATTCTTTATCTCATAAACCATGGTGACTCATAGATCTCAAGCTGCAAAAAAATTTACATTTTCTTTGCTTTGATAATGTATTATTTAAAAGAAGCAGGAGTGTGATGAAGCTGTTTTGGTGAATTATACTAGTTGTACAAATTAAGTGGCTTGTAAAAATTTAAGTTAAATAAAATATATGGTGAAGTATTATCACAACAATTCTTTAAATCAGATCATTTTAAATGATAGTTTGATGCTTTTGTCAGAAAGGTCAGAAAGATACCATTGCTGAGCTATACTTCATTTATATATTTCGAAGGAGTAGCCTGTATTCTGAAGGGTTTTACTCAAGCCATTCCATTTCAGACTTCTCTCAGAGTTCTGAATTTATCTGATACTGAAATGGAACAACAGAGAGTCTCTCAGACTGTAGAAATAAAGAATTCTTCTACTTCCAGGGAAAGTGAAGAAGACTGTAGAGGTCTTGAAGCTAGGCTATATTATTTTGTTGCAGTTATGAAGGAAGAAATTATCTTTTTGAGAATAAAAGATGACTGCATTTATAATTTTGCATTCCATACAATAGTGGGATAATGAACTAGAAAGACTAGTATTAGCTTTCAAAAATATTTGAGGTGAAAAGTATTTCAGACAGCATAGCCATTGATTTTGTAGGCATCATATGTTCAACAAAGTGTTTAATCTTTTAACTATAGACATATGTCTAGATGCTAGAGTGGGTGCCTTACAGAACAGTAATGCACTTAAACACAAGTTTAAATATTTTGCTCATCTGAGTCTTTAATTAATACCTCTCTGATAACCTTGACCTAATATAGAGTGATCACTTTCTGTAGGGATTACTAGCAGTTCAGATAAATTCTGTTTTTTCTCGACTGCATATGTGAAATAAAATCTGTTAAAGACTGATTGTAAACTGCAAATTATGCCTCAGAGACATGAACCAAAGTCTGAGATAAGAAAAATCTGGATTTTTATGCACTGAGGCACTCAAACTCAGGGGAAGCAATATAAAGCTGATTATATTTTCAAAGTTCATGAGGCTTCTGTGAAATTTCCTTTTGTATTTACTGCCTCCTATTCTTTGAGTAATTAGTTTCATGGCATAAGGCTCATCAATGACAATCAAAAGAAACTATTCCTTTGAAAACTGTACTATAAAAGAATCCAGAAAACAGGATTAATTGTTTAAAAAATTTATGTCATGGAATAACCTACTGGTGTGTTACATATTTGTTTTGCTTAGCCAGACACAGAAAGTTCCAACAAACAGGTTAGCTCTCCTTTTTCCTAAGACATGCAGCATTTTAAGGTATAACCCTCTATTGGTTCTTGCAAAGGGAGGAACAGAAGCTGAAGTAAATGAAGCATGTCATTTTACAAATATATGAAAATCAGAATCAGTTCATATGGCTCTACAGACTGGTTAAATGACTTAGAAGAAAGAACTTAAGGCTCTTAAGGGATGCAACTCTTTTTCCAATAAGACCTGCCAAATGAGGTAGCAATTAATCTAAAGTAAGAAAGAACTACTATTATATGTTTAAGTATGTCTGCCTCCACATATTTTGTCAGTCACATACTAATAATGCAATAACAATGAACAATGTTGAACAGATTTGAACTTTAACATTTTTATGTTTTTCTGAAAAAAAAACTTTTGCTCTGTTTAACAGATTCTTGCAGGCATATCTTGATAAAGGTATTATTGACAGACATAAAATTAATCATGCACTTAAACTCTGTCAGGCTTTCAGACAGTACTCAAAATTGCTGTGCTCAGATACATGAGCAAATTATCTTTTCTGTGTGGTCTGTATATCAACCAATTCTGAAATTCAGACATAGATTTTGAAATAGTATCATTTGAAAGAAAAGTATAAAATTACTTCCTGACATCAAATTTCTTGGAAGCTTTTATTTTTACATGTAATTAGTTCATTTTAAAATAAAAAAATGGAAAAGCAAGAAAAAACATACTGAATAGATATGTAGCAGCGTTTTGGCTGCATTTCTCTTTGGTTATCATTGCAGCTTTTCAGGAATCTATTTTGCAGAAAACACATTGTAAATAACAAGAGGGAATAAAATTTTAAGGGGAAAAAGTCCCCATAGACTATGAAATGAGCAGGGATTTATTATTCTATAGAAGTCTACCTGAATAGCACATCTTGGAAATATCTGTCAAACTGAATAAAATGGTTCTTTTGCCAGTGCTTATCACTTAAGAGTTTGCAAAGTGATGGCAAATTGATTTAAAACTGCTACCTTTCCATGTTTCAGCGTTTTGCAATCTCATTTCAGTCAAATTTGAACTAACAATCTGTGTTATTTGTGAAGAGATAAATTGGCCCACAAATTTTGCGATCAGCAGGCTAAGCAGCTATTTATCTTGCAATGCTATCACATTAGTTATGGTAAACAAGGATACACAAAGATTCACAGTCATTCCAGTGTAACATATATGTGCAATATTCCCATGTGCACATTTCTGTATAACCTCAGACGATGAGGCTCGGGAGTTTGGGATGCTTTTTAGTAAGTATTCTGGTGTAGCTTAAATTTCACCTTGCCAAAGTGATATATCCAAACATAAGCAGAGTGCTTTTGAATTCATTTGTTTTGTTTACTCCATATTCAGCATTGATATAAAGTGTGAGGTGAGGAAGGAAAGAAGAAATTCTTCCGCTCATACACCTAATTGCTCACTATATTTCATAGAGGTGTAATTTACAGCTCACAGTTAGAACTGATCTTTTAATTTGTCATGCTACTATTGATATAGACTACTATTTTCATTGTTAAATACATTATAAGCTGTAGGTGTTTTTAATCTTGGGTCATGATTTAATTTAATTGTCCAAAATTAAATTTTTGAAAGAAATGTCAACATTATTCACATAAAGAATATAAGTTTATTATAAAATTTCCTCACAGTCTTCTGTACAGGCATGCAAAATTTTTGCCTTTGCAATGAGCCTTGGCACCACATTGCAACATACATGACTTTGGAGTTCTGATAAATTTGTGAGTCCCTGGTTTTGGGGTAAAGCTGGCAGAGACCTGGCTTGGAAAAATAGGGGAAATCCATGCTGTAGCATTTCCTTGATGTACCTACTGCAAACTCTGGAAGCAATTTAACATAAACCCCTCTCAGATTCAGCACTGCCAACACAGAGGAAAGTGCAACCAACAGGAATGCATGCTTTAGGCTGCAATTAGGTTATTGCAGTGTATATTTCCAACACTGTTTTCAAAATCTTTTTTTTCCTTTTTCTCTGACAGAAGTTCTGATTTACAGGAGTTTGAAATTTTTTGGTTTAATATAAAGAAGAAAAAAAATATTGAAGCATATATATTTGTTCTTAAAATATAATTTCTGATTTTCCAACAAACTTCACTAATTCATAAATACTGCCTAAACAATGAGATGTAAGTTAATGTCATTATTAATTAATCACTCTTTGGCAAAACAAGATAATTAGAGAGCTCTTTCCCTACTCCCTGTCCATACAAAAGAGAGAAACATAGCAGAAAATCATTCCTCTTGCTGACACCAAATAATCCTTTATTAATTAACTAGAGTCACATCTCTTAATGATGCAAGACTTAAGCCTGCACAGGTTGAACACTTTGACGTGATTCAACAAAGCACCTGAACATACTCTTAACATTACATATATGTAGTCCATTTGAAGCAGGCAAAGAGTTTAAGTTGATACAACACATTCTGAAGTCTGCTGCCGATTCAATACTGTTCTACAATGTAAATTTTCTAACAAAATAAGCTCCATCCATTTTCTTTGTCTTGTTCTCCAGTTCATTTCTACCTAATACATAATTTTTCTGATATTAAGACTCAGTTCACCACATCCTACACTGAAACCTTTATTCCTTTTGCTAATCCTTAATTTTGTATCTTAATATTATTTTTAACACAAACTAAATATCTGTTGTGTAGTAACATCTACCTGAAAGTATTTATTTGGAGATTTATTCAGGCATGATTTTTTTTCCAAGTTCCAAAATATCTTTATGCTTATATATCAGTTACAGATAAAGATCAAATGTATTTGTTCCCCAATCCCAGGGACTGGCAATTGACTTGTATGATTTAGCCTATGACTTTTATTCCTGAATGAATGTGAGAGACAGAAACCTCCACAGATTTGCTCATGTTTCAGAAAGGATGGCATAATATCAAACAACAAGAAGACTGAAAATATGATCACAGATTGTTTGAAGGAATTCCAGATTACAAATTTCATAAGACATTTTTATTTTATAAAATTTGTATTAATAGTAATAAGCACATGTTCTTGAAATTTGCCAAAAAGATGGGGATACATATAAACAAAATCCCCAACCCCTACTTCTAGTTTTTCAGCAAAACCTGAAAATACAAAACCATCATGAGTACAAGGCAAAAAGTATATTTTCTTTTTATCTTTTCAAGATATACTCTCCTAGTTTCAAATCACTCTAAAATAACCATACCTATGGTTGGTGAATAAGATCTTTCTTGCTCAAATTAATCGATGAAAATCAGCAATGTGTTTCTTCCTTTGTAAATATATTTATGCTTGTGTAGGCAAATAAATATGAAAGCTCTCTTGAATTCTGTGGAATTTGTACCTACATGATCCATCTGGAGTTTCAGGCAGAAATTTGTCTGCAGCAGCACCGCATCTTTCTGGCAAGCTGATTCTCTGGCTTTTAGACCATGTTGTAAGCAAACATCCAAAAAGATTATAGAGAGTAACAAATTAGGAGACTTTTGAACTAGTAATTAATGAAATCAGGCCACCTTTTGTTAATTAATATCCCTGCTGCTAGTGATTTTTTTTTTTCCAGCATCAAGACGTTGCTAAAGTTCTCAGTTCTATGTCAACACTGCATTAAGCTGCTATTACAGTAATCAACTGTGAAAGGCCCCAGAGGAATTGTGAAGGAGAAAAAGGAAGCCTTTTATCAAAAGCCAGTTCCTGCTTCCTGTACTGTGATATAGCTTCTAAAGTTTCCCCCTAGATAATAGACCTCAGTCAGAACTCAGAGTACGGGAGAAGAGAAACATACAGGTACATGCGCATATATTCAAATGGAGTGGAGTTCTCCTGACATAAAAGCAGATGTAGTAAGTGAGATGCACCAGCTAAATGAAAGAAAATAAAAATAATTTCCCACAATCTAGTAAGAAGTTGACAGAACAGCAGATCTGCTTCTGGAAACAAGAATAAGTTCTGTCTGAGGTAAGGTGGCAAATAAAGAGACGATCTTTAAAGTCATAGTAGTATTTTATTCTGATACAATGGAACCCTTCATGTTAAGTGTGAAGGTCAAAGTATGGAACAAAACCAGTAGGATTAGAAACCGGTTCGTTCTCTTTTCCAAATATCCCTATGAGGTTTGAATGAGTTTAGCTATAGTGCTACCTAATTCCATCACATAAAATTACATACGCATCAAATACTAAAGAAAATGTGTGATTTTGTGTTATTTTTAGCTTTGTGTATTTTTCCTCCACTTTTATTCATTTCACCTTTGAGACTTAAGGTAAACTCCAAGCAGAGACCAGAAAAGCAAATCATTTCCTTTTAATTACTCCTCCAGGAAATCAGTTAATGGAGGTTCACCCTGGGTCATGTAAAACTGCTATCACCAACCTTTAAGCCACAAATGAAGCAGGAGAAGAAATCTGACTGCCACACATTGTGGGACTTTAGGTGATTTTTTCCAGGTGCTTCTTTCACTAATTGATAAGTAGTAACAAATGCTCCATGTATAGGAAAAAGAGAAAAAAAAAAAAGACCAATACATTCACATTATCTTTCCTATATAAATCATATCCTGTCATCTAGTACAAAATCAATATTGTGTATATCAGAATAATTAAAAACCGGCTGATATGTTTCAAAAATTAACTGTTATTGTGGAATCATCCTGAAACAAATGTGCTACCTATGGGTCCCAGAGGTATCCATTTATATACTCCATTGTTTAATTCCTTTGTTGGAGAAAAAACAGATATCATTTTGCTGCTCATGTAATAGATGAGAAATAGATTACAAAAGAAACAGTTAAAGAGGAAAAAAGAAAAAGAACCAACAGAGTAACCCAGACAGCTTGATAACATGGGCACACACACAAACAACTATCTTAATACGATGAGAAGTAGAGCAAGAAATCCACCCAGGGAGGGAAGAGTTCTGGAAGGCATTAGAAAGTTCATGATAAATAATGATCTAAACATGAACTCACTACAGATGTGTAGCTGAAAGGGCTAAGAAAATCTTTGGATGTTTTAAACAGAGGACTATGACTTACAAAGTGTACTGTACCTTTGTATACAGCAACCATGCAACGGCAATTTCAAAGCTTTATCCACTTTTTGAGAGGTCTAGAAAGGTGTTGATTGGTTAGAGTTCAAAACAGAAGCATGAGATTGATTAAGACTGCAAAAATGTGCATTACAGCAAAAGGAGCTAAACCTCTTTATCCTAACGACAGTAAGAAGAGATCTAATCATAGTGTGTAAGCATTTGAATAGGAAAAGAATGTTGTTAATAGAGACTTCTCAGTCTGCTTGTAAGTATAATAAGATAAAACGGCTCAGAGTGAAAAACTGACCATCACAATCTCCAGTTTCAGGAGAAAATTAAGAAAGCAAGAAATATGTCTCCCTGCATTGCATTGCCTTTACATTGAAAAGGGAAATGTGTTACAAGTTTTTCTCAGCTCTTTTAACACTGCAGAACAACTGAATTTATGAGAAGAGAGCTATTAAATTTTAGACACATTTTATTGTAAAGAGTGACAGTCTAATATCTTGATAACATTCTGGAATAAAAGAGGTACAATGGACAGTCTGCAAAAATCCAAAATAAGATACAAGAAACTGGCATGCAATACACAGGAAGACAAAATAAAAAAAAATAAAACTGAAAGCAAAAAAGAAATTGTTCAGCTTCTAAACCAGATGTTTTATACCTTAGACATGCACATGAAAATCCAGTGTGATTTGTCTTAGCCTATGAGTGACTGCAAATCTGTAATCTCCTGGTTTCACACACTATGTTTGTGATGCAAGGGTTTCATTTGTAGGAAGTTATATCTGAATTCCTTGAGCAAATATAATATTTCTTGGTTTGTCCAATGTATCTGCTGACCTTCGTGAAGTTTTGCAAATCTGTGATAAACATGTAATTCACTTAATACTTAATATTGAATTCAGTTACAATTATTTAATTGCACAGGCCATGTCCTTCAACTATATGCTTATTCAAATAACCTGCTGTGTTTCTGGGTGTAATACTTGGGCTTTCTCTAGTTTTCAATAGAAAATATTTTGTATAAGTCCTGTGAAATTACCATGAGACCTTGACTCTTCCCCTTTGCAACTACACCTGGCAAAGACCCATTATGTTCTTACGATGTGATAAATTAATATCTTTCAAGAGGAAAATAAACTGTAAATCCAGGTTTTGTTTTCTAGGTCAATGGACACAGGTTTAGAAAATAAGTTCCCTTCCTTCCTATGTGATAAAGCATCTGCTCATTCAGTTCAACATATATATATACAGTTAGTGTCCCATTTTCCTGGTTTTGTGACCTGACATTCATCTATTGTTGGCATTACTTTGAAAGATACGCAAAACTGTTCAATGAACCACAGGATAGGGCAGAACTCTGTAAACACTTTTCAGTCTTCCAATAATTCAGTTAGTTACATTGAAAAGTAATACAATAACTGCCTTGACTGAAAAGACAGATATACATGCATCAGCATATTTTCCTGGTAGGTAAATACTTGAAACATTGTTGAAAAAACCACCAACAAGGTCAGTTCACATTCAGTAGCCATGGAATTACAATCTTCCAGGGAATTTCTTTATGCTGACCAAGATCTAAAATTCTCCTTACCATCAAGATAGAGTTATTCTTCCTCCTGATTGTAAAGCAGGCTTTAATATTGTTTATAAATGCAGTATGAATGATTCATGGTTCTGAAATGGAAAGGTAAGCAACGTCATAAAGTAATGGGGCATTAACATTACTGCTCTATTGCATGAGATGGTGTCAAAACTTTATTCATGGAAATAAAGACATTGTTCAGTCAAGATGAAGATTTTTTTAATTACAGACTGGAAGTGAAAAATACAAGCAGAGAGGAAGAAAAGTTAGAACTTCAAATCCATTTCAACAATGGTATGAGATAAAAAGATAATTTATGTCTGGAATTTGGAGAAGCCAGAATCTAACAAAAGTTTTATTGTTGTAAGAATTTCTTCTTCTGCTTAATATTTAAGGCTTATGTATTTAAAACAGATGAGTGTTCATTTTTATAGTTTCCAAATGTAGGAGGTTGGAAATAATTAAACAATTATTTTCACAACATCTTTTAGGAAAATAATTTTTCTCTTTGTCACAGCTAGGTGTTTAAACAAAAGCATCACCATCAAACTGGCAGCAGTTGTAGCCCAGTCAGGGGTAAGATGTTTCCGCTAAAGTAGCAGATGTCTGAGAAACTTACTATAGCAAACTAAAATACTATATATATATTTATTTTTTTATGTTTTAATGGGAATTTTCAGCAGATACAGAATATACAGAATTATGCTGTAAGGAAGATGGATGTTGGAAATATGCTTGCTCTCGCCAGTTGCTTCCAGTGTGAAAGATCTTTTTTAAAATGTAGCACATTGCTATTTACTACTTGGCGCAGTGTAAATTTTAGCATTCAAGATAAAGCCCCACATTTACTTGACAATGAAGAAAAGCATCTGTAATCCTTATTGCTGGCAGCAATATGTTTAGACTGTCATCACATCGCATTGGTTTGTGTTCTCTTGAAATAAATTATTGTTTGAAGTATCTAAAAGTGAGATGCATTCAGCAAAGAAGACTTCCACCTCTTTGGGTATTTTGAATGCAGGAGTCCCCAGAGGAGATGAAAGATTAGAGAGTATTTCTGATACTGAAACAATGCAGCAAGGGTACCTCACTATATAAAGAATTAAAATATGAAAACATACTTCATGTAGAATCACTCAGTCAGTAAAATAACTTGAATGGAAAGATATGTCATATAACAAAGGTAGATGTGTTAAGTCAGACAACCTGCTTTGTCCTTCTTAATAGTTGTCCAGAACAGATTTTTTTTGAGAAAGTAGCTTAGAAGTATGTCAGGGACATTGACCCAAGAAGGGTTTTAAAAAAAA